>JAJJWW010006191.1:0-600000 GCA_023531295.1 Papaver armeniacum | reverse complement strand
CATTATGAATTGGGGGATTATGAAGAAGAGTGTGTTTGTCCAAACATGACAAGTTTGGGACTCACATGTCGGCATGTTATAGACACATATCAAGACAAAGTGATCCCGATTCAAGATGTTGATCCCTTTTGGCAATAATTAACATTTCGTGAAACAATTTTTGATCCACAATTTGGAGGAACGTTTGCCGATACCGAGATTGGAAAAGCTCTAGCCGAGAAATATACTACACTAAGCCAAGTACAACGGCAAATATGGTTGAGTAACTTGAGAGATTTCGTATATCTATCAAGGAACCACTAAAGGGGAAGGGTAAGGGGATGCCTCCTACAAAAAAAAAGAGGTACGTAGGAAATAAAAAAACAAGAGAATTGGCGGAAGAATCAAAGAAAAGAGATCCTTGTGGTTATGAATGGTTGAGAAAGGAATATGAAGCGGAGGATGAGATGGAATAGGATGATGTTCAAGGTAGAAACAAACGAAAAAGAGGTCAAGCGGATAAAGGAGAACTAATCCGTCGAAATGTATCGAGCTTCCTACTCAAGAAAGTGCAACAAGCAAAATAGATGTTAAAGGAAAAGGTCCGGTATTTCGCTCTAAACAACAAGAAAGAAGCAAAGTTGTTGTTCAAGGAAATGGTCGTAAAGATCAAGGTCAAGGTTCCTATGTCGGACTCGAGGTTTCCTCCCAAGATAGTTCAATAAAAGACTTATTGGTAAAGTGGGTTTTAAACAATTAGCAAGGAACAATGAAAAGAGTCCGATGGTTGAAAAGGAGAAGGAGAAGGAGACGATTCATCTAAAAGGAGTGCCTAAACCACCACCTAAAAACAAGAATGGTCGATATAGCGGGAACCATTATATTCTCTATGAATATTACCTTCGTTTTTCCCCCGACTATATTCGTGGTTATATCAAGGCTACGGAGGATTTCATAGTGATGGGAATTGTGGTTACCACGTCTTCGTGGATCAACTTGGTCCCTTTGAAGACGCGATAGGGTGGGATTGTGACCAATTTACTTACGTAAGTAAAAAAATACTTAATGGAACTACGTGGTTACCGCGACTTCTATAAGTCGATGATGAGAGTTGAAAGAAACGAAACTGATGAGGTGTTAAATGAGAGCTTCAAGGAAATGGAAATGCGGTTAACCGGCAATATATGTTTGACAAGCCAATATTGGATGCGCATGCCTATATGTGGCCAACTACTCGCCAACGCATTCAATTGCGTCATTCATTTAATCTCCAGAGACATGAGCACTACATTTGCACCAACAAGAATACTGTTTGACGAAGACTTGTCAATAAAAAAAACTGTTGTCCTGGGGCACATGGAAGGAAATCATTATTACATCGGCCTCCGATTGCATGAAGGAAGTCCATTACCTCAATTGTGGAGGGAATTTGGCTGTGACGGTGAACTACCCAAGACTTGGTGCAATCGATTTGAGAAAAGGATTGAATTATGGAAGGCCATAATGTTGTCTATGCCGAAGCAATTCATAGTTATGACCGATGATGAAGAGGATGCTTAAATTTTTTCAAGTCTTGGTGAAGCCCATTTTATAATTTGTATTTTGGTATTTTGACTAAATGTGATATGATTAAAAGTGAAAATATCATGTGTATTTGATTAGATAATATATGAAGTATTTTGTTCACAAACATATCTATTTGATTAGCTAATTTGAGTGGAAATCAAGGTATCATTGTAAATTACGGTTGGTAACAATAACATACTTACGAACCGTAAGTATGCTTAGAACCACATTGTACCATCCATTGTTAGTTCCGTTTGTTAATGATAATATAGTTACAAACCGTAACTAACACGAAATCCCATGCTTACGATTTATAACTAATATTTTGAGAATCTACCTTGGAAAAAATAAGAGTCCATGTTTTTATTTATTGAGCGATAATTGTAGAGAATAAATATTGAACCTTATGTTATGAATTCGGTGAAATCATAGACCCAGTAACTCTCGCTTTAATTTATTATTTTCATTAAATCTTTAAATTTAATCTCATCAAGTCCGAGTGAACGACAACCTTCTTACCACTATATAAAAATTCGATCAATTTTCGGCGCCGCCGACGGGGACTTTTTTTTAGATCAATTTTTAGGTTTATTTTGTACAGTATTTTCATTTCATTTTAGATTTTCTTTTTTCCTTTTTATGCGTTTCTTTTTGTATTTCTTTTCAGGGACTTTTTGAGGATGTTCACTCTTTCTCAGGAGACGTCACCTAAGATGACACTGGCAGAATATAAGCGCAGAAATTCAATTTATCAGGCAACCTCATCTGAGATGACGCTTGGTGAATATATGCATACACAACGGTATGGAGTTTTTGCTCTACAAATGGTATGTGAAGAATCACCTCTAACAATATATGAGAAGTATTACAAACACACACCACTTAATTTGGAACAAAAATTGAGAGTTCTGGAATGCCAAAAATTATATGATGATGATGATGATGATCAGTCTTGTAGTGACTCTCTGCTCCTGCATTGCAACATATAGATGACCCTGTGGATGATTGTGTAGATGATTTTCCTAATTACATAGATGAACCTATATCGCAAGATCATTCACCCGACTTAGAGGTTGTTTCTAGACCCTTAGACTTCCAAAAGTTACCTAATTTAGGGTTAGAATTGTATGCTTCTAAAATTTTGTTGAATCAATTTGCATCCAAATACCCGGAGGACTTGCCTGTTTCTGATACCGTGCATGAGCCAATTGAAGATTTCCAGTCCCAATAGTATCCCCATATTATGTTCTTTACACACTTCCTTGTGTAGTAAAAACTAGGTTTGGGGGTAATTCTCTATTTCTGACAGTTTCAGTATCCCCACATTTTCATAACATAATTGTGAAGCTATCGTTTGTAAATATTGTATTTTGGGTTGATCCCCAAATTTTTACGTTGTTAATTTTTGGGGATCCGTTTATGTACATATCCAGTAGGTAGTTTTTTTTTCTTTAGCCTTTTTGGTTTTATTTTATTTTCATTGTTCTTTGTTATTACTATCTTTTGATGTGTGTCACGGAGAATGATACTATTCTTGCGTCAATCAGGTGAAATCTTCTAATCACTTCTCTTTGATTTACATTTGTTTCTCTTATTAATATTTATTGCATCCTATTACAGGTTGCACTATTTGAAACATTGAGGACAATGTTAGATTCAAGTGTGGGGGAGTGGTTAACCTTTCAGATTTCTATTTTATGACCAGCTGTGTAGCGGGTTTAGAAAAAAATGATCAGTTGTATAGCGGGTCTAAAAAAAAAATGTTATTATGATTATTAGGGTTATGACCAGCTGTGTAGCGGGTCTTTTTCTTTTTTTCTTGCATGTTATGACCAGCTGTGTAGCGGGTCTAATTTTTTTTTTTTGATTTGACCAGCTGTGTAGCGGGTCTCTCTCTTATTATATGACCAGCTGTGTGTAGCGGGTCTTCTTCTGTTTTGCCTGAGGACTAGCAAAATGTAAGTGTGGGGGAATTTGATAAGCACGAAAGTGCGATGCTTTTTCACCCATAATTACAATAGCTAGGACTCATTATTTCTCTAATAAACTTGTTTTAGTTATTTTTGGAAGAATAAGCTCTTGTGGAGAATTGGCTCGAAAAAATGTTATTTGCACCCGGAGGACACGTGTTATTTGGACTCTCAATGTTGGTTAAGGGATACCTCAATTACTAAGGGGCACCTCAACAGATAAGGGGCACCTTCCTTACTATTTACACCCCAGAAGGCAAGTGCTAAAGGGACATCCGTACAGGATTATGGGGAGGACATCTTCTTCCCAAATTCAAATTCTGCAAATTGGCGGGAATTTCTAGCAGCAGCGAACCCGATTAGGTTTGGGTTTTGGAGTTATTCTATGGAGATTCAATCGGAGAATATGGCTGGAATGGACTTGGATTGACTGAACAGGGCTGGTAACTCCGATATCGAATTTGAAGATAAAACAGGGAAAACGGTGCGTCACCTGCGATATTCCATGTATTTATTTTGGGAAAGATTTGGTTGGATTTCTCGCTTGTTTTGGTTATATACCAGCTTGTTATATCACAACAGGATTGGTAAGTGCTTTGAATTTGATCAGAGGGGAAGATTTCATGGAATCTTCGTTAAACAGGGAAGGATTTTGTTCCCGGGTTACTGTGAGCTAATATATGGAATGTTTGAGGATCAAAGAGGGAGTATATCTTCTCTGTTAATGTTTTTCTCTATCTTTGGAAGGATTGAAAGCTCAAAGACGCATGCAAAAGGTGTAAAGCAGATAATCTCATGGCTGGCAGGATTGAAGAAAACAGAGGTTGAATATATTTTGGAGATTCTGTTGGAAGATACGTGTTGATTTAGAGAAAATATCGACCTATGATTATATTCTGCATTGTTTGGGAGAAATTTGGAGAATCGGGAAACATAAAGAGATAAAAGAGGAATTATTCTCGTAGCATGAAAAGAAAATTTTATTCTCGGGTTTTCTTTGGTTAGGGAATGGAAATATCGTGGTTAGAACAGGGTAGAATATCTTCTCACATCAGTTTTACTCAATCTAAGAAGCGTATTCACGTGTTTGGAGTATATCTTCTCTGTTAATGTTTTTCTCTATCTTTGGAATTAATTTATGATTCAAATTAATTAGTTATTATTTTATTTGATGGGCCATGCTTGCTTAAATGTTTGATGTCCCATGCTTACGATTTATAACTACTATTTTGAGAATCTACCTTGGCAAAAATAAGAGTCCATGTTTTTATTTATTGAGCGATAATTGTAGAGAATAAATAATTGAACCTTATGTTATGAATTCGGTGAAATCCTAGACCCAGTAACTCTCGCTTTAATTTTTTATTTTCATTAAATATTTAAATTTCTCATCAAGTCCGAGTGAACGACAACCTTCTTACCACTATATAAAAATTCGATCAGAGGCCTCGCAGCGAAGTGGTCGCTCACTTCGACAGAAGAAACTAAGCTAAGAACGAAAGTAAGTGTTGCTGTCTCAATTGGCAACACTTTGACGCCAAAAACAAGAGTGTTTTCTGGCCTTGTTTTATGTAGCTTTAGTTGTTGGTTGTTGCAAACTATGTGTGTAGAGTTTGGTTGTACAGACTCTTATTTGAGTCTTCAAGTTTGTATATACTTTGCTTTAGTGTAAGCAAGTTGCTTTGTAATGAAGTTTTAGCTTTCCAAAATGATTAGTGGATCAATCATGCATGTAATGGTACATGGTCTTGTTATGTAAGAGCAGTAATGAATGAAGGTGTTTTCGTTTATAAAGTCTTGCCTCTTTATTTACGATATAAAGCTAGTTCATGGGGAGATGATGCAGTAGCATACTTAGCCTAACATATGCAGTAGTAAGACAAGTCGAAAGCTAATAAGCAAAGCATATGACAAGTCTCCTAGTTGATGCGTAAGTGATGTTGCTGTTTGGGGATTGCAAATTGGCATGACAGCAGATGGGCGGCGACAGTGTAAGTAATACAGCAAGTTAGAAATCATTTCCTCATCAAGCATGAGGTTGGTAGAACTCATGGCCAAGTGAAAGACACACACTTTCCAGGAAATAAACAATGCAATTCAAAGAAGTATTTAGAGACATATTGGCTTTGAAGGCATAGCGCATGGACAACTAATGGGTTAGCTATGATATGTCCAAAAAGATAGCCAGTCACAGTTGCGTAGATGGGTTGTGCAACTTAATATTTTTGGTTTAGCGAGTTAGGCAAAGTAAACTTGCTATTCCAGTTCGGGTATGCAAAATGGCATAAATATGAAGAGCTTATACTTAGTGACCATATTCAGGGAAATGAGTTCTTGAATGATGCTTGCATAATCAGATTTGGCGAGGCATGAAGTGTTGAATTCGGGTGTCTTAAGATAAGAGAACCCCTATGAACTTTGTGACATGCTTAATGAGGGCATGGAGAACTACAGTTCAAGGCAGGTGCCGGCAAAACTGATTGAAAACGAAGCCAAGTCATTTATAAGTCCTTGTCATGTTGAGTTAGTACGTAAAATGCAAAGTCGGGAGGCGAAAGGCTATGGCAGTGATCGATGTAATCAGTTAGAGAAGAATCATACGTACACTTAGGCGTAAATGATTCAAGGCGAAATTCAGGCCTAAAGAGAATTGACCAAGAAGAATTTCAGGTTGCATTTGGGTGTTGATACATGATTTGAGTATCCGTGTAAGCGTAGTGCACGACGCCGAGAAGTGGATCAAGTATATGAGATCAATGGAAAAGCAGTAAAGCTAAGTGGTGCGGATGCAATCGGATGTGGAAAGTTGGCTTAGGTTTTCGCTAACGAATACTGCTGAATTTCAGAAAAGGTTCTGAAAGTGCAAGATGCTAAGTTAAGACAAGTATGGTGTTCATACTAATTCGCATTCAACGGGGGCGTTGAACTGATTAGGTGTGGGAGGTCATTGACCGATCCTGCAAGTTAGCATAATGATTGTGCGTTATAGAGTTACAGGCTAAGTCAGTATTCAGCCATAGCGGCCTAATGCAAAGCCATAATAGCGCATTGTAAAGCCATAATAGCGGTATACGGTATATAATGTCAAGCACTAAGATAGTGGCACCCTGCAGGGCCATTGAAGCACAAAGGTGGCGCTACACTGTAATGACATTTGGCTAAGTAATGAAGCTTATTGGCCGACACAATGAGCCTTCATTGAGGGATTGGAAAGACGAAGCCAAAGTTGACAAATGCAAAATACGATGTTGGCATTGAGGCATATCCGTGGAATTGAGCTGGCCCAAACTCAAGGATGATGCAAGAAGGTAGAATAGTCCAAGAGTTGGTCTATGGCATTAGTTCAAGACTGGCCAAAGCTTAGACAGTGCATAAAAGTTGGTAATGCAAGAGTTGCATTGGTATTGTCAAGAAAATTGGCTAAGTGTAGCATATATGACGCATGAGTAACTAGAGTGAGCTTAAGGAGTTGGCCTCGATGATTGAAGCATAAGGATTGTCCGTGCATTATCTTAGAATTATAAGCATGCAGGGCCAAGAGGGCCGAGAGTTGGAGCGAGGGAGAATTCAGTAAAACACAATGGTGGTGCAAAACGGCTCAAGTGGCAGTTACGAGTTGGTTACGAGCTTCACAAGCATGCCAATGACGCGTGATGAAGTAGAACGGTTATAAAGGAGTTTATAAGCGTGGGAGACGGTTCCTAACTGCAAGAGAACAAGTGTTGGATGATTGGGGCGAGTTGGAAGAGTACTAGCCAGTTAACACAGTTATTGGCGGTTAAAGAACTTCTTCATGGGACAAATGGCTGTCACATGCGTGTACAACGGTTGTGCACGGTTTTGGCCAAGTAAAGTTGCTGTATAAATAGTCCTAAGGCATGGAAAATTCGGCAGGCTTGCATATGTGAGTGAGAGACTCAAAATAAGAGAGTTTTTGTAAGGCTAAGGCTTGGTTCAAGAGGAACAAGTCTGTAAGTCCCTAAGTTGGAAAGTTTTGTATTTCTTCCCTTTGATGCAATAAAATGAAGTGATCGATTGTGTCATGTTCTAAGTGTTCTTGGTTGGCTGATTGTTGTTAGAAAAGTATGGCAATGTTTGAATGTATTATGGGGTGCATTTGAGAAGTTTAGAGAAGCGAAAGAAGGCTGTAAAGACTTCCGCTGTTGACCTGAAGAGTTGACTGTTTTCATAGGTGCAAAATTAATTATAACGGAAAATGGGTCATTTGTCCAAATATTTTTAAAACCTGGTTCAAATGGACGAGTAAACATTAATATGGGTGAAATGGACAAAAAAAAGATAGCAAGGATGAAACTGGATTCATCCTGACTTAAACTTAAAAAATAGCAAGGATGAAACTGGATGCATCCTGATGTAAATTCAAAAAAGAAAAAGTATTTGAAAATGGGTAGGATGAAACTGTTTACATCCTGGCTATTTTTGTATTTTTATCCATTTAAACAATATCAAAATCTTAATGTCTTTTTCACCCAGGATTTGTTGATTTTGGTCTTTTTAACCAATTTTGTGTAATTATAAAGGCTGAAGTGCAGGTGGGTGAAGCTTTATTCACAGAACCATTATGCTGCCGTGTTACACTTTCACAGAAATTTGCAAGAGGCATTTGGACGTGTGACAATAGGCAAAGTGAAATCCACGTGATAGAGTAAAGATTTGTTGGTAGCTATACCAAACTCCAAAATGCAACATTTACCTCTTACTTTTATGTTAAACAACATTTAAGCACGATTGCTAGAGGGGATACCGATAGCATGGGATACAAAATAATCCTGACTACTAGCTAGATCTTTTCTGTTTTTCTTTTTATTCCCTGAAGGTCACCACTGGATCTTTATATTGGTTTCCCCCACTAGTAATCGTATCTCCCTTTAGCAACCATGCTCTTGAGAAGTACAATCGCAACCATAATTCTATGTCTAGCTCGAATAATTTTGGGTCCACGGTTTACAATTTGAGTGGAAATCTTACAAATTTCCACTCTTTTTCTTGCATCCAGGTCATGCATTATGGGTCTCACGCGGTGAATCTGACATTGGTGGGTAGATATCAGCTTCATACTACTGCTTTCGTCCCATGGGATGACAGGGCGCATCATTTATTCCACAGATACAAACCTTAAAAATGAGGAAAGTTTTTAAATTCTTTCGGCCCTTTCTCTTTTTTTTCATCTCCTAGCTAATAATTTAACCCACTTGCATAGTTGCGTTACTCCTCCATGTGATCTCTATAAGAAATAACTTCTGTTGCAGAAGGGGATCCTCTACATCCATACACCATTTTCACCAGCAAGTTTGAAAGAAACAAAAAATTTAAGAGAAGAGTTCATGGCTGCTATCACACCTGCAGCTGCAGGTGAGAAACTCACTGATACTAATACAACACATGTTGAAGGTATGGTGAACATCAAAGGAAAGAAAATGGCCAAGAGCAACAATAGTGAGTTTGGTGGATGGAGTTCGGCTTCTCGAATTATCTTCCTTGGAGGCGTAGAATCGTTCGTATTTTATGGAATTTCTTCAAACTTGATGAGCTTTCTAACTATGCAATTAGGAAAATCTACATCAGAAGCTGCACAGAACGTTAATGCTTGGACTGGTTTCATGCACGCGCTTCCACTACTAACTGGTTTCATCTTTTATGTTATTGGTCACCCCTCTTATTTTGACAGATACCTTACCATCCTGATTTCTGGACTCTTCTATCTTCTGGTAAATCTCATATTCGCCCTCAACTTTTTTTTTAATTTTTTTGATTGGTCAAAAAGAAAATTCATTGAAAAAGAGTCACTTAATAGGGGTACCTCAACCCAATGAATACAACCGAAGCCAAAAAAGGAGAGCCGAAAGGGGATTCGGCTACCCAAGGAAATGGATCTTGCAGTGTCTCAACAGTGCACTTATTTCAGAAATGAGTACTAATACATTTTGGTAAAATTGTTATTTGTGTTAGGGGCTTTGGGCGATAACCCTATATCATTTCGTAATGGATGGGTGGTCTTACAATGGCGAAGTAATCTTCTTCTTCTCATTGTATCTAATTGGAATCGGAAGTGTTGGATTCAAGACCTGCGCACCAGCTTTCGGCAGAGACCAATTTGATGACCGAAATCCAAGTGAATCCAAGTCCAAATTTTCATTCTTTAAATGGTGGCTATTTGGATTATCTGTTGGATCGTGCAGTTCTCTCTTGATATTGAACTATGTCCAAGATAATTTAGGTTGGTATAGAGCATTTGGAATATCAACCATTTTAATGACTATAGCGCTAGTCGTTATCATGCTTGGAGGCGCATCTTATCGCTCTGCTCACAAAAAAGATGCAGAAAAAGTAAACCCATTAGAAGGATTAACTAATGGTTTAGTTGCCGCTGTCAAAAATTGTAAGGTTGAAGATGTAAATGTTGTGCTGGGGTTTATTCCGGCATGGATATTATGGTTAACATATCCATTAGTGCACTCTCAAGTTCTTACCTTCTTTGTTAAGCAGGGCAGCACTATGGAAAGGTCGATCGCACCAGACTTTCAGGTACCTGCAGCTTCAATTCAATTCTTTCTCACTGTATCCATCATTCTGTTTGCGGCAACACACGACCGGATCTTTGCTCCACTTTCTCGAGCTTTTACTGGAAAATCTAACGCTATAACTTCACTTGAGAAAATTGGCGGTGGAATATTTGTTTCTTCCATAACAATGGTTGTAGCAGGTTTTGTGGAGAACAGAAGGCTTAAAATTGCTCAAGAATTTGGATTGGTTAATGATCCAAACGCAATAGTTCCTATGGTTATCTGGTGGTTGATTCCACAATATATCTTGTCAGGTCTCGCCCTTGTACTCACCAAAGTCGGTTTACAGGAATTCTTGTACGATCAAGTTCCCAGTGAGCTGAGGAGTCTTGGTCGACTGTCCCTGTACTCATCCATATTTGGCAAAGGAGATCTCTTCAGTTTCAGTCTTATATCGGTCATTCAGATGGTAACTAGTGAAGATGGTCAACACGGATGGCTTGCAAACAACATGAATCAAGGGCATCTAGACTACTTCTATTGGTTTCTAGCTGGACTTAGTGCAATCGAGCTGGCTGCATTCTTATGCTTCGCTAAATAAGGGGAACATCTGCAAATTAAGAACAATATTCGATATGATTATGTAATGTGATTTAGGAAACTTTGCTGGAGATTATACCCCATCAATATCTTCATCAGTTTAGTGGTAATTGGATGTTTTTTTTGTTTTTGTTTTTGTTTTTGAAGCAGTAATTGGAAGTTGTTGTCAGTAACTTATCTCATATCTATTAAAAAAGTTACTGACTTTTAGCTTATACTAATTTATCTCTATATAGTAGAAATCCAACAGCTGCAGTAGAATTCCAGAAACACAACCTATTCGAATCCTTAAGTTTTGAAATCACTGTTTGGTCTTCTTTGAACTTTGGGAGCCCAAAGTACTAATAAATGGCACTGTTTTGTATGAGCAGTAAGTAAAAATACTTTGAATGTGGTTAGTTTGAATTCTAAAGCTGACTTGAATTCTTTGAACCCTGAAATCTATTTAAAGGGGGAGTTAACAACTCATTTTCGTCATTCTTCTTAGTTTTTACTACTACTTGAATAAAATGAGTTCTAGTGAAAACTCTCCAAATGTGAATCTAATGTTTGATGCAGAGATAGAGGGTCTTATGCAAGCACCATCAGAATTTGAGTTCTTGCAACTTCAAGAAAAAGTTGTCGACGTTGAGAAATGCATGAATGAAAAAGTACAACAACTGCAACTTGCAATAGAGAATTTGAAACTCGAGATAGAATCCTTGAAAGCAAAATTCATTGTTGATGAATCGGGTAATGGTGATAGTGACAGTGAAAATCAACAATGCCATGGCCCCTATGAAAAAGGCTCCGGCCAAGAAGAAAACATTCGGAACGGCTCATTCTGAAACTCAAGAACTTCGCAGGAGTGCAAGGGAGAGGAAGAAGCCCGATATTTATCTCGGGCATTGATTTGAAGCTGTCGATTGTAATTCTTATATTTGTGTCCTGAGTTTGTTGGTATTCGAAGTTTGAAACTAAGGGTTGGTTGTCGGATGATGCAATGACTAATTTTGTGGAGTACTTTGTACACCTTTCTTTATGAATGAAAAGAATGAAGTTTTTTCTTTTTAGCAAGTCATGACTATCTTGCCGCAACAATCAAAATGCAAAATGAACATTCTTGATACCATTTTTTTAAACCATTATTTAAGAGTTTAAAATCTCTGGTCATAAATTTAAGCATTAACCCCTAAAGAGTACAAAAATAAAAAAATAGTTCCATTGAGGTCCTTACAAGCTCCAGCAACGTGCCTTTTCTCAAATGTTTAAATGGCATTTTCTTTTTTAAGAACTCCGACCCAAGACAGATGCATCTTCTCTGCCTCTGGTGATGAATCACATGTCCACACAATGGTGGAAATTTACCCCAAGCAATTGGCATATATAGCAAGGTCAATAACCACACATGATTGATTCCAAAGTATCCAGCCATCAGCCATGGGAAAACTTGAGGGAGTCCAATATGTATTTGTGCGGGCTGTGTTTCATGCCATTTATCCCGCTTACCTAAATATTGGTCTAGGTATTTCTTAAGGTTATGTCTCTTTGGATGGGCTATTATATTGTCCAATATTTGGACTGCAAAGTTTCTTTTTTTTTTTTTCGGTTTCGACACGGAACTGCAAAGTAACTTATGCGGTGTCATACATTGTTGTGATATGAAGAAGTAAAGGACATACAAATAAAAAACTTGTGACTTATCAGTCTCCAAAACAACTTATTGGTGATCAGAGTGATGGGCACACCACATCCCTCACACCCCCTTTAAACCAAATGAAGTGTAGAAAGGGAAACACCAAAAATGCTTATTCAGATTTGAGGATCAAGCATTAATTTTTGGAACACGGCTTTTCATAGTTCATACATGTTGAAATGGCGTCTTTTATAGAACTCCGCATCAAAAAGACCAAAGAAATGATCTCCTCGGGTGATGAATCATTTACCTTGACTTGAATAGAAAAACATTGTCACCTCAGGGAGTTGTTAGTTGTAAGTATTTCGCCCTCATGACCTAGGATACCCTATTTGCGATGAGTCTAGGTCTAGCCTAATTATTCCACATTTAACCAACTTCACAGCCATATGAATGAAAGTTTTTTATCAAGTGGTTTTGTTAGAATACGGGCATCCAACTCAAAACCAATTGGCAATGAGTGGAGAGGCCCGAAGGAATTATAAACCGCAGAATCTTAGATGCCCAGACAATGTGGGACTAATAATCTCAACACGCCCCCTCACGTGTAGCCTCGTTGGATCTAACACGTGGAACAATTAAATCGGGTGACGCGGAGTAAAGGCGCGGTCAAAGACGCGTCGCAAATAGACTACTCTGATACCATGTTAGAATACGGGCATCCAACTCAAAACCAATTGGCAATGAGTGGAGAGGCCCTATGGAATTATAAACCGCAGGATCTTAGATGCCCAGACAATGTGGGGTTTTGCTTTTACTTTTCGTAGAAGTAGAAATAAATTGCTCCTCACTACTCCTTAGGAAATAAAACTAATTTGGTTATGTAATAACATGCTTGGATATCTAGAGTAGAAATATTTCTGTTAAAAGTAATACAAAAATCAAAAACAAAAAAATTATACTTCACGAAAAATCAAACTTTTTAGTCCTAGAAGGACTTCTGGAAATAAGTCAAAAATAACTTTTACAGATGTATCTAAAGTCCGAAACACCTTATTACTAAACAAACCAACATCTTGTAAAATTTCTACCGGTTCCTTTAATGCAGTTCGGGATAAAGATATTTTTATTTCTTACATGAATAAATGTAAATTTCCACAATTGGGAATTTGATGGGCCACTGCAAGAAAGTCTAGCTATTGCTACACCATATATTGCCACACCTTCAATATAGGTGTTGCAAAAGCATATTTCTAGCCACAATACTTCTCAGCTGTAGCTAAAGCTATAATTTACTACTGCAAAATGAAACTTTTTGCCACACAACTGTAGCAACAATATGAAAAAGAGTGTGGAAAAAAAGTATAATCTCTTGCTGCATCAATAAAGATTGGGTGCATCAATAGACTTCTTGCTACATAGGTGTTGATGGTGGTTTTTAAACAAGGGGTAAAATCGTAAAACCCCATGACCTAGTGTTACCCGCAACACATTAACTAAGAGCATTTAACTCGGTGTAAATAATTAATAGGGGTATTTTTTCAAAATACCGATTAGGGTTTTCGACTACGAACCCTAATTCCAAAACCAAGCCGCATATCGCGCACCATGGCAACAATGCCAAATCAAGCCGCACACCGCGCACCATGGCAACAATGCCAAACCAAGCTGCACATCTGCGCACCATGGCAACAATGCCAAACCAAGCCGCACATGGCAACAATGCCAAACCAAGCCGCACACTGCGCACCATGGCAACAATGCCAAACCAAGCCGCACACTGCGCACCATGGCAACAAAGCCAAAACCAAGCCGCACACTACGCACCATGGCAGCGACGCCAAAACCAAACTACATATCGCACTCATTGGCAACCATGCCAAACTAAGCCGCTATGCCATTGGCACATGCCAAATATAGCGCCCTAGGCTTGCAAAACGTGCAACTAGGTCAACATGGCCGACGTGCCATTGGCACATGCCAACACGTACCACAAGCCATACTTCCAAGCCGCTATGCCATTGGCGCATGCCAAATATAGCGCCCTAGGCTTGCAAAACGTGCAACTAGGTCAACATGGCCGTGACGTGCCATTGGCACATGCCAACACGTACCACAAGCCATATTTCCAAGCCGCTATGCCATTGGCGCATGCCAAATGTAGCGCCCTAGGCTTACAAACCATGCAACCTAGGCCAAGTCGGCCACGCATGCCATTGGCACATGCCAACATGCTCGCTGGTAGCTTTTCTTATCAAAGCCACGGCCCTAACGGCCACGCATGCCATTGGCACATGCCAACATGCTCGCTGGTAGCTTTTCTTACCAAAGCCACGGCCCTAACGGCAACGCATGCCATTGGCACATGCCAACATGCTCACTGGTAGCTTTTCTTACCAAAGCCACGGACCTAACAAATACAAGCATGCCATTGGCACATGCCAACATGCTCGCTGGTAGCTTTTCTTACCAAAGCCACGGCCCTAACGGCCACGCATGCCATTGGAACATGCCAACATGCTCGCTGGTAGCTTTTCCTACCAAAGCCACGGCCCTAACGGCCACGCATGCTATTGGCACATGCCAACATGCTCGCTGGTAGCTTTTCCTACCAAGGCCACGGCCCTAACAGCCACGCATGCCATTGGCACATGCCAACATGCTCGCTGGTAGGTTTTCTTACCAAAGCCACGGCCCTAACGGCCACGCATGCCATTGGCACATGCCAACATGCTCGCTGGTACCTTTTCTTACCAAGGCCACGGCCCTAACGGCCACGCATGCCATTGGCACATGCCAAACACACACGCTGGTAGCCTAACTTGCAAACCGTGCAACCTACCACCAAGGCATTCCGCACATGCCATTGGCACATGCCAAACACACACGCTGGTAGCCTAACTTGCAAACCTTGCAACCTACCACCAAGGCATTCCGCACATGCCATTGGTACATGCCAAACACACACGCCTGGTAGCCTAACTTGCAAACCGTGCAACCTACCACCAAGGCATTCCGCACATGCCATTGGCACATGCCACACACGCCACTAGCGCCTCCGGCATTGCCACTTACACTCAACGTACAACCTACCACCAAGGCATTCCGCACATGCCATTGGCACATGCCACGCACGCCACTAGCAGCTGCATTGCCACTTGCGCTCGCAGACAACCCGCAACAAGGGCATTCCGCACATGCCAATGGCACATGCCACACGCGCCACTAGCAGCGCCACTTGCACTCAAGGTGCAACCAACGAGATATCAACACAAACTGGGGGATGCTTTCCAGGATTTTGGTTTGGCGGTCACAGCTTGCAGCGTACACTACGCTCACATTAAGAAAGCGTGAAAAGGAATAAAGCGGTCAAATAAATGAGGAAATAATGGTGAAAACGTTTTCACCCATTAACACCATGCGGTTACCACCTCCTCACATTATTTCACCCTTTACTCTTTTCCTTCATGAGGCCAGGGTACGTTTCAATCTTGACTTGTATAAATAGGTCTTGCCTATTTCCACCAGACAACAAGTCTCGGTCGGAGAAATATACTACACTCTTAGAAAGGCAACTTTGCAAGCTCTTCCAAAAGCTTTCATCTCTTGCAAGCTTCCCAAGCTTTCACTTTCTGATACAAGTAGAGATACTACTCTCCTGCACTATTCTCGGTCTCAACACCTTTCTTGGCTTCCCTCCCCAAATCAACCCTTCTCTTCCACTTTGTGACCGAAGCAAGTCTGGAACGGCCATTTCTTGGTTTAGGCCGGAATTGTACAGATTGATCTCTCGAATCTATAAAGTGCTCACGTGCAGCACATTTGTTTAGGGTTTGAGCCAGTTTCTCACTCACCTACCGAATTTACCGAAATCGGCGTAAACGATTTTTACCCATAAATAATTGGCGACCACAATGGAGGATTGATCTATCGATTCTGACAATGTCGATTTGTCGATCTCGTTCTTCGACCCGGATGTCAAGATGGTAGGGGAAGGCGACTATATCCGACTCAACTACTGGACGACCTTGTTACAGATTGCAAAAACTACACGAAAAACCTGGGACTCGTTGAAGATGCTACCGCGATTGGGGACTTGCGACTCGGTCCAGACTCAACTGCCAGACAACCCTAAGTTATCGGTTGTTAAAACTACACCCGGCTGGGGACTCGCTGAATACGCTACCAAAGAATTGGGGACTAACGCGATGCTACCAAAGAAACCGCCTTTTTTACATGAAGAGGGGCATGTTCGCAAATACCTGTGAAGTGAGTAAATTCAGACTACGCAAGATATACGATTTGTTTTAGGTTTTTAGTAAAACCATTATACTACGGAGTATTGTGCCTATTGCTAGCACACACTTTCATAAAAGCAATATTCCTTTCCCAAAACATAATCAGAGTCATATTATCAAAACCATTCATCCCAGAAATAATCCAATATCCTCAAAAGCTACCAAATAGCCTATCAAAGGTCAAGCTTTGAACCAGACATCCAATATGTCTTTCAAAAAAAAAGAGAACCTAAATGAAAGTTTAGCAGAGAAACGTTCAAGGAAAATTATCCAACAGAAGTCTGCTCTTCTTGGAGAAAGTCAACTTTGCATCTTCAAGACCCGCTCTCTTAATAGTCAACATCTTGGAAAGTTCTTCGAGTTCCACCTCCTGTCGTGCAATCTCCTCGGCGGAAAGGCTTTCGATTTCCGCATCTTTCAACTTTTGGATCTCAGCAAGGCCTTCGACAAACCACGAAGTGTTGAACTCCTTTTCTACGCACACGTCGCGATGGTGCTCCCAGTCGGCAATAACGTCTTCGAAACGGTGTGACCAAATCACCTCACGCATATCCTCGATGGAAGATAAAGCCTCTTCCACACGCTTAACCAAAGGCAAATCGACTAGTGACTTTCTTGGTTGTGGCCATATGTCCGTATTTCTCCCAGTTATTCTGGTGTACAACGCCTCGTGCTTAGCCTAAGACGCCGAAGCCGCCAACCAAAGATATGACCCGGATAAGGAACCAAGTACGGAGGATCAAAATGGCGCCTGCACCTGGCCTCACGACTCACAAAGGGTCTTCCTCCATGTCTACGGCAACAACCATTAGAGAATCATCCGCCGTTTGAGCCACATCTGTGCCCGGCAATTGGCTAACGCCCATCTCCAAGTCACCAGCGGTGGTCACCAAAGGCAAGTTTTCGTGTGCCTCTACCCCAGAATCATCCTCCGAATCGGATTCCTCCTGCGAACTCGAGTTAGACATTTTTCAAAAAGAAGAAACAGAAGAAGAGAGAAAAGAAGCGCGAAACTCACCGAACCACTTCCCGAAAAAGAACCAGTGCTGCCAGAGGAATCACTCTCACTCGTCGAACTTTCTTCTTTCTCTGACTCATCACCGCTATGAGAAGGCTCAGTGCTGCTGCAATTCTTTGAAGAAATTGCCGTCTCCTGGCAACGTGCAAGGGCAGCGAAAGCATTAACACTACCGAAGCCCTGGAAGAAACAAGACACATGTTTTCAGCAGAAATTCACGCGTTTTGAGGCAAAACCAATGAAGAAGCGACACATACCTGGTTATTGGAAGAACTGAAAGACACGAGAGCTGTGGGAGGATCTTTTGAAACCGTCCGAACCCGCCAAAGACGATTCTTCGTTCTCCGTTCCTTGGCACCTGGGACTTTCCGAGTTGCTAGGCAACTTTCGCTTGAGATCTCACAACATTGGATACTTCTTCAAAACTGCTGGGGAAGGTTTACAACGAACGTTCTCCACCACGTTATTCACAAAAGATTGGATCATATTAATCTCGTCGCACCAGAACTCATTATGGCCAAAGGTCGTCGAAGTTACTCTTCCCATTTGTAAGAAGGGAAGGCGGATAACCGGCTCGAGGGCACTGGCATTGAGGGCGACACGCAATGAATCCTTAGGAAGCACCGGCTGGTAAGCAAGAGGTACCCCTTGATCGATACCCATGTGACGAGCAGCACGGTCAATATTGTAAGCAGCTATCTGGAAAGACCCCATGAAGAAAGATGGCATATAACCGGGCAAGCAGCTTTGAATGAACAAGTTTTCACCAACGCTCAAATCGCCATCAAGACAAAGACATGAGCGGAGCGAGAAGCAAAGGTGTCAATTTGAGTCACCGACCTATGGACCGGCTCCCATGGGCGAAAATTGATTTCGTATTTACTTATCAAGAAGACTAACCAAGCTCACGCCAACTCTTGGATGCCTGTTCACCCATCGAAGAATTCGAGAGCCGCCCCAACTCGCGGGAATCGAAGGCATCGGTTTGAGCATACTTCTCAAAGTGCTCCCATAGCCGGACTTGCGAGAAAAGCAACGTGCACATATGAATTCACTTTCATGAAACCATTCAAACTCGCATGTTCGCAACCAGGTGATCCAGATGCACATACGAGGAACCGAGGAATAGCTTGCCAATGGGAAGAACTTCACCTTTTGCCAACTTCACAAAGAATCACTAGCAACTCGGTCTTATCTCCTTCTTACCGTAACCATCGTCAAAAATGTCTCTAGACAACCAGAGAGCCAAAAGTGCTGCAACGTGAAGATCATCGCTTTACTTCGGGTTCCACTCGTCCGGAAACCATTGAGATATCCACCAGCTGTAAAGGCACCTTTCATCCTCTTTCCGGACAGAATCCTTCTACTTCGCAGTGGAGTCTTTCCGAGCGAAATATTCCAACTTAGCGGCAAGGTCATCCCGCATCTTCCCCTCACTTTCAGATAATTGGATTTTAAGATTCCCGATTCTTAGGAAGATTCAAAGAAGAGAGCCACACTCTCCAAGGAGAAAGTTATCTCACCCCATCTACATATGATCGTATGGGTGTCCGAACACCATCTGGAGATGAAAGCAACCAAGCCCGAGATATCCTTCCTAATCTGGAGATTTACTAAAGCTCTGACATCATCAATAATCTGCGCTCGCGTCAAGTTGGTATTTAATGCTCCTTACTCACCATGAACTCAACCCATCTATCAAAAGAACGCAATGGGCTTTGGCACATCCTGAAATCAATATTGGAAGAGGAATATACCCCTTTATGAAGACAGAACCGTATGGTGTTCTCTGGGCGAACCGAACGTGTCTTCTTTTCATCTTCACCACCGGTTAACAAAATTGGCACGAAACTTGGGTGATTTTTCCGAGCAGAGACAAGTTTTTTGGCAAAAAACTCATCATCCGTGTTTGGTTTGGAATTATGGACATCCTTTGATGAAGGGAAATTTTGTTCAGGTAACATCTTGTCGGATCTCTTAATAACAACTTAGCAACAAGATACCTGCACACAAAAAAAAAACACAAAATTATCTCCCTGACACATAACCGCGCCCAACAAAAGGAAAACCCGAAATAAAAAAAAAAAAAAAAAGAGGAGGGCGTATTCTCTACGGGTTCAAGACTATATACGCAGTATTTTCTACGGGTTCAAGACTATATACGCAGTATTTTCTTCGGGTTCAAGACTATATACGCAGTATTTTCTTCAGGGTTCAAAATTATATACGCGGTATTTTATACGGGCTCAAGTGCGTCTGCAGTAACCTTCTTCGGGTTCAAAATAATATATGGAGCACTTTCCTACGGGTTCGAATAATATATGCAGTATTTCCCTTGGTTGCATACATACAATATTTTCTACAAGAGACACGCCAGGAAATTATATGCGCAAAGAAAAACGCCTAGGGTTTACACCTACATAAAAGGAAGTACTGGAAGACATACCTGGAAGCCGGCTCTTCTTTATGACTACGTCATCATTAGGAAAGGATGAAGAGATGAAAGTGCAAGATGGGAGAAAGGGACTTTATATACATAGGCGTGAGGATTCTGAAATAGGGGAGGATTTCCTTTTACCAAAATCGTGCGTGTAAGAAGCGGGCCCACAAGGGCGCCCAACCTCCCAATGTCGCCCAAGTTGCACCGGCCCCACCAATCGCACCGACTTCCCAATAACCGCCCAAGCCACGCCTGCGCAAGCACGCACACCTTTGCGCCGGTCCCACCAAACTAGCACGCCAGTTTCCCAAGTCACGCCCACAAGCACGCACAACTTCCACACCCTGCGCCGGTCCCACCAGCTAACACACTCAGTTTCCCGACTCACGCCAACATCCCAACGTCGCCCAAGCTGCGCCGGCCCCACCAATTGTGCTAGCCTCCCGATTTGTGCAAAACTACCAGAGGCAAGGGTTCCAAATCCTATTTATAAAAGGTCAGACAAGCCTCCTCAATTCTCTTTTACGGTTTGCCGTTGATATTTTGTCACCATCTTATGCTTACCTCGCAACAAAGCCCCTGTTCCGAGCTAAGCAGGGGACTTAATGTTGATGGTGGTTTTTAAACAAGGGGTAAAATCGTAAAACCCCATGACCTAGTGTTACCCGCAACACATTAACTAAGAGCATTTAACTCGGTGTAAATAATTAATAGGGTATTTTTCAAAATACCGCATTAGGTTTTCGACACGTAACCCTAATTCCAAAACCAAGCCGCATATCGCGCACCATGGCAACAATGCCAAATCAAGCCGCACACCGCGCACCATGGCAACAATGCCAAACCAAGCCGCACACCTGCGTACCATGGCAACAATGCCAAACCAAGCCGCACACTGCGCACCATGGCAACAATGCCAAACCAAGCCGCACACATCGCGCACCATGGCAATAATGCCAAACCAAGCCGCACACATCGCGCACCATGGCAACATCGCCAAACCAAGCCGCACATCGCGCACCATGGCAACAAGTGCCAAACCAAGACGCACACTGCGCACCATGGCAACAACGCCAAAACCAAGCCGCACACTACGCACCATGGCAGCGACGCCAAAACCAAACTACATATCGCACTCATTGGCAACCATGCCAAACTAAGCCGCTATGCCATTGGCACATGCCAAATATAGCGCCCTAGGCTTGCAAAACGTGCAACTAGGTCAACATGGCCGTACGTGCCATTGGCACATGCCAACACGTACCACAAGCCATACTTCCAAGCCGCTATGCCATTGGCTCATGCCAAATATAGCGCCCTAGGCTTGCAAAACGTGCAACTAGGTCAACATGGCCGTACGTGCCATTGGCACATGCCAACACGTACCACAAGCCATATTTCCAAGCCGCTATGCCATTGGCGCATGCCAAATATAGCGCCCTAGGCTTACAAACCATGCAACCTAGGCCAAGTCAGCCACGCATGCCATTGGCACATGCCAACATGCTCGCTCGTAGCTTTTCTTACCAAAGCCACGGCCCTAACGGCCACGCATGCCATTGGCACATGCCAACATGCTCATTGGGTAGCTTTTCTTACCAAAGCCACGGCCCTAACGTCCACGCATGCCATTGGCACATGCCAACATGCTCGCTGGTAGCTTTTCTTACCAAAGCCACGGCCCTAACAGCCACGCATGCCATTGGCACATGCCAACATGCTCGTTGGTAGCTTTTGTTACCAAAGCCACGGCCCTAACGGCCACGCATGCCATTGGCACATGCCAACATGCTCGCTGATAGCTTTTCCTACCAAAGCCACGGCCCTAACGGCCACGCATGCTATTGGCACATGCCAACATGCTCACGGTAGCTTTTCCTACCAAGGCCACGACCCTAACAGCCACGCATGCCATTGGCACATGCCAACATGCTCGCTGGTAGCTTTTCTTACCAAGGCCACGGCCCTAACGACCACGCATGCCATTGGCACATGCCAACATGCTCATTGGTAGCTTTTCTTACCAAGGCCACGGCCCTAACGGCCACGCATGCCATTGGCACATGCCAAACACACACGCTGGTAGCCTAACTTGCAAACCGTGCAACCTACCACCAAGGCATTCCGCACTTGCCATTGGCACATGCCAAACACACACGTTGGTAGCCTAACTTGCAAACCGTGCAACCTACCACCAAGGCATTCCGCACATGCCATTGGCACATGCCAAACACACACGCTGGTAGCCTAACTTGCAAACCGTGCAACCTACCACCAAGGCATTCCGCACATGCCATTGGCACATGCCACACACGCCACTAGCAGCTCTGGCATTGCCACTTACACTCAACGTACAACCTACCACCAAGGCATTCCGCACATGCCACGCACGCCACTAGCATCTCTGGCATTTCCACTTGCGCTCGAAGTACAACCCGCAACAAGGGCATTCCGCACATGCCAATGGCACATGCCACACGCGCCACTAGCAGCGCCACTTGCACTCAAGGTGCAACCAACGAGATATCAACACAAACTGGGGGATGCTTTCCCGGGGTTTTGGTTTGGCGGTCACACTTACACGTACACTATGCTCACATTAAGAAAGCGTGAAAAGGAATAAAGCGGTCAAATAAATGAGGAAATAATGGTGAAAACGTTTTCACCCATTAACACCATGCGGTTACCACCTCCTCCCATTATTTCACCCTTTACTCTCTTCCTTCATGAGGCCAGTGCGTTTCAATCTCGACTTGTATAAATAGGTCTTGCCTATTTCCACCGGACAACAAGTCTCGGTCGGAGAAATATACTACACTCTTAGAAAGGCAACTTTGCAAGCTCTTCCAAAAGCTTTCATCTCTTGCAAGCTTCCCAAGCTTTCACTTTCGATACAAGTCGAGATACTACTCTCCCGACTATTCTGGTCTCAACACCTTTCTTGGCTTCCCTCCCCAAATCAACCCTTCTCTTCCACTTTGTGACCAAGCAAGTCCTGGAACGGCCATTTCTTGGTTTAGGCCGGACTTGTACAGATTGATCTCTCGAATCTATAAAGTGCTCACGTGCAGCACATTTGTTTAGGGTTTGAACCAGTTTCTCACTCACCTACCGAATTTACCGAAATGGGCAGAAACGATTTTTACCCATAAACAATAGGTTATCGTGACATTAGTAGGTTATGCCATAACTATTGGGTGCTGCAATATATTAAGTTTATTGTAGTGGACAAAGAAAGTGAAATCCCACGTGATAGAGTAAAGATGTGTTGTTAGCCATATACCTAACTCCTAAGTGCAACATTAATTCACTTCCCACTTCTTGGCCAGATGACTGACAGTTTTTACCAAGTGGTTTTGCTTCTATTTTCTATTTTGGTTCTCCCATAACATGTTTGGATATCATGGGCAAAAATACTTCTGTTAAAAGTAATACAAAAATCAAAAACAAAAAAAGTTATATATCACAAAATCAAATTTTTTAGTCCTAGAAGTTATTCTTGAAATAAGTCGAAAAATAACTTCTCAAGATGCATCTAAAGCGTGTTTGGATACCAGAAGCAGAAGTTAGAACCAAAACTATTTCGCTTCACAAAGAACTGACTTTTATGCTTCCAGAAGTCGTTCTGAAAAATTATTGTCAAACAGACTTCTGACTTTTTGACTTCCAGAAGTTAAAAAGCAACTTCTAGATGTGCATCGAAACACCATACTAAAGTCCAAACACCTTGTTACAAATCAGACAAACGTCTTATAAAATTTCTAGCTATTCCTTTAATGTATTTTTCTCGATAAAGATTTTTTTATTTCTTATCTAAATAGAATGTAAATTTCCACAATTAGGAAGTAGATATGTGGAGCAAGTGAAATCCATGTGATAGAGTAAAGATGTGTCGTTAGCTATATAACTAACTCCTAAATGCAACATTTACTTCTTACTTTTATGTTAAACAACACTTAAGAACGATTGCTAAAGGGGATACCGATACTAACATGGGATACAAAATAATTCTGACCACTGGATTCTTTTTGTTTTTGTTTTTCTTCCCTGAAGGTCACCACCGGATCTTTATATTGGTTTCCCCAACTAGTAACCGTATCTCCCTTTAGCTATCATGCACTTGAGAAGTACAATCACAACCAAACTTCTATGTTTAGCTGGTAGGTTTACAACTAGGTCATTAGGTGCAGTAATTCAATCTTACAAATTTCGACAACTTTTATTGCATTCAGGTCTTGCATTATGGGAAAAGTGGGGTTACGTTGGCCTAAAGCTTTGATGTGTTTCCAGGAAGACTAATCTGGCTTAAATACTACTTCATTTGGCTTCTTTTATATAGTTGAAAATTTTCCATTTTCCGCAATGTTAGAAAATATGGTCCATGGGTTAATATCACTATTGGTCTCACGCGGTGATTCTGACATTGGTGGGTAGATATCCGCTTTATACTACTGCTTTTGTCCCATGGGATGACAGGGCGCATCATTTATTCCACTGATACAAAACCTTAAAATGAGAAAAGTTTTTAAATTCTTTTGGCCTTTACTCTTTTTTCCCTAGCGTTTTTAGGGGCCACTCAAAAGGATTTAGGGGCCAACAATAAAACAAAATAGGGTCACCCAAACCTAAAGTGAGTTACCCCTTATCTCGCATATTTCTTAATCGCAAAATTGCCTTATATAATCGGGAGATAATATATTATTTTTATCCTCCGAATGCATTCGGTAGACAAAATAAGAAGCATGCGTCCGAATATAGTGGGTGCAGTATTTGAATGAATTTTGTTTCATTTTTTTTCCTAGGGTTTTTCAGTTTTTTCCCAGATTCGGGAGATATTCATGATTTTAAACTCCCGAATGTAGTCGTGTTCTTCATTTCTCAAGAACATCGACAGTATTCGGGAGATAGAATTATAGGTAAGTGAACTTAACTTCCGATTATATAGTGGCATTTTGTGAGAATTACCATATTCGGTAGTATTTTAAGTTAATTAAACTTCCGATTATATACCGCCCCAAAACGAGTTTTTGAAAAAAAATCTTCAATTTTTGAATTTTGGTACTACCATAATCGGTAGTAAGGTAAGTGAACTTAACTTCCGATTATATAGTGGCATTTTGAAATGAGAATTACCATATTCGGTAGTATTTTAAGTTAATTAAACTTCTGATTATATACTGGCCCCTAAACGAGTTTTTGAAAAAAATTCTTCAATTTTCGAATTTTGGTACTACCAAATAAGTGTGAAAACTAGGTATAGATCTACTAAATAAAAAAAGCTCTGCAAATCGGGCGACGAATCGGGCGAAAACGATTCGACTCACATTCCTTTTTTCCCAAACAAATTCCTTCTGCAACCCTAAATTAATCTCTACTTCATACATCATCTTCAATGATTTGCTCCTCATCTGCTAGCTAAACCCTTAATCCACCGGCCCGTTAAAGATGTAGTCTTTAAAAGCGTTGGGGACAGTTCCGATTAGATTTGGTGTTAACCCTAATTTCGGTGATGAAAAATGGTTGTTGATGGATGTGGTCGTTCTCTGTGCAAATATCCGTCGATTCAATCAAATTTAAAGCTGAAACGGTGATTTGTCTGATTTGATGGTACCTTTTTCGATTCTATTGATTCTTTTTGATGCTGTCTACGCCTGTGGGAAGAACTCCTTTCATCATGAGACCTCAACCGTTCTTCTCTGTTATACGGCGATTTTCAATTCAAAGGGTCCTCTCTGCAAGTTCCAAGATGTACTGTTCATCCTCACAGTTGCTTCTGTCTGCTCAGATCAATTTTAAATTCAATTTGGAGATAACTAATTGAGGTGGCAGTCGGAAATTTGAATAGGTAACCCTAAGCCTACTCTCTTTCTGTAACCTTGCTCTTTCATCCTTCCCATACCCACCTTCTCTGCAAAACTTTTCACATTTTTCTGAAAAACAAATTTTAATTATAAATTAAACCCTAAAGATTTATCCTTGCCCCTTACACCTATAAATATGGCTCAAAACTTCTTTTGTATCCCACCCATTTCATGTTCTCCTTAGATCCTTGCCTGTTTTCCCTTTCATGTAATGTTCAGTTCTTTTAGCTGCTTTTTCAATGTCTTTTAGTAGATTTAGAGATGTTTCAAGCTCTGGTTTTCTATTGTCTAATGCTAGGAATGCTTTTCTTCCTGATTCTGATTGGTAGCATCAGCTGGTGGGTTGCTTTTTAACTAAAATGAATAAGAATTCCTTTTTCTTAAGAAATGCTCTGAAATATAGATGGAAGCTTGCTGGTGAAATTTCAGTTAGCAAGCTTGGTAGGGGTTTTTGCTTAATCAAATTTGAATCTAGCTTTGAGTATTTTGTTGTCCTTAGGCAAGAAACTAGGGTGATTTATGGAGACACTTTCATGTTTCATCCATGTAGTTTCACTTCTCTCCCTGAAAACTTTGAAATCACCTCTGAGATTTTTGAGATTTCACTTCAAAATCTTTTCCCTGACAATCTAGAATTCTCAATGTCTTACAAATCACTCAGAAATTTGGAACTCTAGTAGCTTATGATGACCCTATCCACCATAACAATGGTTACAGCACCATGAAAATTAGGCTTAGAATAGATGTTACCCAGCCACTTCATTTTGAGACTACTGAACCTAATGATCGTGGAAGCGTCAACAGAATTGACTTTATCTATCAAGAGCTGCCAAGATTGTTTTGCGATATTGTCAAAGACTAGGACATGAACAAAGAAACGCATTGATGTATATCTGTTCAACCACCAAGACTTGCTGCTACAAAACCCACCTCAAGTTCCTATACAGAATAGTCCTCATGCTCTAGGACCTTTCATCGAACCTGAGTATGATGATGACTACCATCAAGAAATGCTTTACAATGTGGATATTGATGAACCGGATACTGATTGGAGTGAATGGGCTTCAACCCCTATTGAATCCCAGGCTATCTCTGATCAAGAAAGGTCTGAGATTTCATTCTTCACAGGGGAAGGTTACCGACAACAGGGTTTTCATTCTGACACCACATCAGCCTTTTCAAGTTCCATTGCAGAAACATGGCTAGTGGAAGAAAATGGCACCTTCGAGACTCAATTTGTTGATCTGTTTGTTCACTCCCCCCCTCTTCTTACTGAGACACAGCAACCATTCAGTCCTTCAACTTTCCTAGTCTCAGACATAGAAGAAGCTGAACTCATATCAGACAACGACTACCCAAGCCCAGCCATAAAGCGACTAAACCCTGAGCAGCAATCATATTTGAACAACACAGATATTGGTTCTTCTTCACCAGACCTTTCAAGAATTGTATCTAATGAAGAACTGGATCAATGCATAAATGTCCTTCGTCCGGCAAAAAAATTCAAGCCTAACTTTTTGGACCTTCCAGCACTTTCTACATCTGTCAGTTCCATCATTTGCAATCTCAGCATTGCTTCTATTGAAGACACTTCGTCACAGCCAGCCATCATTGTACCACCTCCAGAATATCAAGATACACAACACCAACATCTTCCTTAATCGGACATACCCAATGCAACAAAGTCACATTCAAGGGCCGGTGGATACCCCCTACATATTTTGGTTCACTGTCTATAACCCTTACCTATGTTTAATATGCTTGCATGTATTTCAGTTTTTTGGTACATCCTGTTAATATCCATACTCCTATGTTCCGTGTTTGCTAGTTACTAGGTTACCTTCTAGATTGAGCTGGTGTTTAACACCTTTTGTTTGCTCACTCTACTTGTTATTGCTTGCTTATATAAATAATGCTCTGATCTCTCTGCTTGGATAATTAGTGTGTTGATTTTAGAGTTAATTGCATGGTAATCTTCTCCTTTTAACCACTCTGAATGCTTTGCCCCTTTACTCGCTATAAACTACAATCTTGTTAAATTAGTCCATAACCCTACCTCGACCTTCTATCTCGATTTTACACTTTGTTTGGTTCAAAGACATTTATAATTTAAACAATTCTCATATTGCACTTTGTTAACTTTATTGGTTTTGTTTTTCCCCTGTTTTTGCATTATCTGCCATTGTAGGCTATCTGTTATTTTTAATCTACTTGTATATATACTTCTTCTTAGTCCTTTACTGCCAGTTTTAATTTTAGTTTCCCTGTTTTATAGTGTAAATTAACCTTTAGTTAATCCATCTGTCTATACAGTTAGCACCTAGTGCTTTTCTATCAAACTAGTTTACCTGCATAATCTGCATCTCAGTATTCACCTTAGTTGTAAACCTTTTTATTTATCTAATTATATATTTACAGATTCATTTGCATAATTAAATAGTGTTTCAGTTAGGATACCTGCATCCTTGAATCTCTTCAATCTACCTGCATTCCATTCCCTGCATTCTAATAACTCTACTAGTGACTGTTTATTCCTTTTGTCCTGTATCTTTTCAGCTCTATAAGTAGTCAGATAGGAGCCTGCAAGTTCAATTATTATTACTTTTGTTGTATTCCTAAGAACTGTTGCCTTGTGATTAAAATTTGCAATGTTAACAATTGTTAGAATTCAGTCACCTGCGCTTAAACCTTAAACCTGCAACCTACTTATATCCCCATCTCCTATTGCCTGAAAATTTTCTATAGTGCTGACTAAGTCTTGCCTCTTATTTGGTTTGAACCTGCTTGAGTCTTCTTCTCTTAGGCTTCCTTGCAGCCTCATTCTATTCTGTCCTGTTTCTTCTGAATTTGGAATTAGAATAAAATCTTAAGTCTATTGTTTTCTTTACAATATAAGTCTATTGTATTCTTTACAATATAAGGCTGTTCTGTAATTAAAAAGCATAAGTTTATATTGTACTCTTACCATGTATTAGTATTCCTTATAATATAAGTCTGTTCTGTAGTCTTTGAAGCATAAGTCTATTGTACTCTTACCATGTATTAACATCTTTTATGCTCAACCCTATAACTCACCTCTGTATAGTGTTTATTCTGAACAATTTTCTGTGTAATAAGTATTTGCTCTATTTAGTGTTTGTTTTGAAGTTTGCTTTATGTAAGAAGTAATTTCCCAAAATACTACTTTGGATGATATAGCACCTTTAAAATTACCTCTCCACTTCCAGCTGCACTTGAATGTATTTTACTCTCTGTTAAAGGTTCATATTCTCAGTCTAACCATTTCTTTTCTTACTCCACAAAAACACTTCTCTACTCATAAAGCCCTATTAAACATAAATATTCCATCTCCTCAAAAGCCCATTGAAGACTATCTTCACAACCTCCACCTTGGACAGCAAAGCCCACCAAAAAGATTTCATACAAATACAGTACATCCTTTACAATATGACTATCCTTGCTTGGAATTGTCAAGGCATAAACCTACCACCCTCAATTCAACATTTAAAAGGACTAGTTAATCTTCACAAGCCTAGCATCCTATTCCTTTCTGAAACACTTGCTAACGACCAACACATAAGAAGATTAGCACACTCCCTTCAATTCAATAATTACTTCAACATCCCAAAAACTGGAAGACGAGGGGGACTTTGCTTAATGTGGGAAGATAACCTAAATATCCAAATATTACTTCAATCTCAAAATTATATCCACACAAAAGTTACCCCACCGAGGCCGGAACAACCGTGGTTCTTCACAGGTATCTATGGCCCTCCACATCCGGATATAAGGAAAAATCTTTGGCAAGAATTTCCAACAATCTTCAACAATATCGACCCGTCTACACCCTGGCTATTAATAGGAGATTTTAACGACGTCTTAAATCAATCGGAAAAAAAAGGAGGAAGGCAAGTGACATATGCTCAATCTCAACCTCTACTCACCCTGATGGATCAGATGGGTTTTATAGATCTTGGATTCCGAGGAGACCCATACACTTGGACAAACAACCAACTAGGGCAAGATAATATTCAAGAACGATTAGATAGGGATTTAGCAAATCAACTTTGGAGGACAGCAAACCCATATGCAGCAGTTACTCACCTTCCAAGAATAGCATCTGATCATACCCTGATACTTCTACAGAAGAAAGCAATAGACTGGCAAGGAACAAAAACTTACAAATTCGAACACCTCTGGCTCTCTCATCCCCAACTCAAACAGATAGTCGAATCGGCTTGGGAACAACAACAAGATGATGAACCTACACTCAACCTACAGCTAAAGCTAATCACAACAGGACAAACTCTCCTAGATTGGAACAAGGAAACTTTTGGACACCTACCAACTAAGATCAAGAAATCAACAGCCAAGATAAAGAATGCCCAACACCAATGTGCTTCCCAAACTGGATCAGATCTAGAACTTTGGCTCATTCAAGAAAAACAATTGAGAATAGAACACGAAGAATTATTACAATGTCATGCGACATATTGGCAACAAAGATCTAGAATTCAGTGGCTTCAATCGGGAGATCTTAACACAACTTTTTTCCATACGAAAGCTACCATTCACAGAGCTTGCAACAATATCCAACAATTACAAGACTTACAAAACAACTGGATTAGCAAAAAGGAAAACATCATTCAACTAATCCTACAACACTATTCTCAGCAATATACGAGTCCACCGACGATAATGAATGAAGATCTATTCACAAACATCAAACCAAGGTTGACTCCTACGCAATCAGACCAACTTACGAAAGAAGTAACTACAACAGAAATCAAAGAAGCACTTTTCTCCATAAATTCCGAAAGTGCCCCAGTCCTATTGGCTATACAAGTAAGTTTTTAAAGTTTTTGGGATACAACTCACCCTCAATTGATAGCGATGGTTAAAGCTTTCTTCAATAACCTTAATATACACCCTCTTATGAATCACACAAACATAACACTAAAACCTAAAGTCGACCACCCTTCCAAACCTTCACAATTCAGACCAATAGGACTCTGCAACGTCACATATAAAATCATCTCAAAAATATTAGTCAACCGGATTAGACCTATTCTGCCATTTTTAATAAGCCCTTTCCAAAGTGCTTTTGTTCCAAAAAGATCAATACACGACAATATAGCCATTCTTTGGAGAACTCTTTCATAACATTAGAACCTCAAAACCCACCAAAGACCCAAAAATAGCTCTCAAACTAGATATCCAAAAAGCCTATGACAGCCTATACTGGGGATTCATCAAAACTTCATTTACAAAACTTGGATTCCCATTAGCCTTTATAGACTACATTATGCTTTGCATCACAACAGTTACTTACTCCATCAAAATTAATGGTACACCTCATGGATACATCACCCCAAGTAGAGGCATCGACAGGGAGACCCACTTGTCATCATATATTTTTATCATTTGTCTTTGAAATCCTATCCACAAACACAGGGAAATCTTCAGAACCAAAATTTAGTTCCAGGAATTAACATTTCACGAAAAGCACCTCCCATAATACACCTAATGTATGCGAGATGATCTATTGATCACTTTTAAAGCATCAACTCGTAGTAACCATCACCTTAAAACACTTCTACAGGCCTATAGCTCCTCTCTGCAGGGCAAGTAATTAACACTGCCAAATCAGTAATCATCCACCATCCTAACCTAGACCCAATCAAAATAACTGATCTTCAACAAGTCTTTAATATGCCGACCACATCAAAACCGCCAACCTATCTAGGCATACAATTTAAACAAGGAAGAGCATCAAATTACACCTTCGCTCCTCTCCTACAAAGATTGGCTAGAAAAGCAAAAGGTTGGATGACCAAATGCCTAACCCCGGCCGGAAGACTCCTACTCATCAAAACATCCCTAACCCCTACCACAAATCACATAATGCAGACACAAAAGCTCCCCAAAAATATACACAAACAGATAGATCGTATAACCAGGAATTTTTTCTGGGGACATGACTCAAAAACCAAAAAACTACACCCTATAGGATGGGATAAAGCGACAAAACCATTAGCCGAAGGGGGATTAGGAATAAGAAAAAGCAGCGATCATTATACAACCCTTCTATTAAAAAGAATCGGAATTTGCATGAACAACCTAATTCCATATGCGGGAGTCTTTTCAAAGTGCAAAATACCTCAATGAACAAACAATTCTACAAGGAAATGTTACCATTCCTTCCTCTTCAAGTCCTCAATGGAGACAATCAAGGTCAATTATCCCTACCATGAAAAAATTAATTTTCCATCGTATTGGAAATGGATTATCAACTCCGATAGAGGCTAATTGGATTCCACACTCTACCAATCTAGATCCAACACAATGCTACCCGATCCAAATGGTAGCAGATATCATCGACCCAATCTCCCACTCCTGGAATCATGACAAATTGGACACCTTTCCCAACCTAACAATTCAGAAAATCATCAACATTCACCTACCCCAAAAAAATACTCCGGATAAAATTATCTGGCCTCACTCATAATCGGGAAACTACACCACATCTTAAGGATACAAATGTCTAACCCATGGTCATCCAACCCACACGCCTATACCACCTACTAAATTTTTATGGACCTTACCATGTCCACCAAAAATTCGGCTTTTCTTGTGGAAAGCCATCAATGAAGGATTACCGACCTTCTCTCTCTTACACCGAATCCATTTGACCAACTCAGACATATGCCCCAGATGCAATACTGATACGGAAGTAGCAGATCACCTTTTAATTCATTGTCCAACAGCGGCCTCTTCCTGGAACATCCTTTTCAACCGACTTCAAAATGCACCAAACACCAACCCCAACACAAACTTCAATTTAAATCCACAAACAACCATATCCCAAATCCTCTAGCATCCAACATCAACAGCTATAATCTCCTCAGTCTGTTTCCTATTCTGGACACTATGGCTATCTAGAAATGATCTAATTTACCAACAAAAACAAACAAATTCGAGACGAAATCGTGGCACAGGCACAAAAACTACAACAAGAATTTTCTTGGGCACTGCGCGCTTCACCGCCAATCATACCGGGAGATACACCAACACTCAACAACACGATAACAAATAAAAGAACATCAACAATATTGGTAGGTTGGTCCACTCCGAATATCAACTCGGGTTAAGATTAACACGATGGAGCAGCCAGAGGACATCCGAGGATTTGCGGGAGCTGGATTCATTTGTAGAGACTCGATGCACGAACTTTAATAGCTATGGCTCAACCACTAGGAATTACGACAGCACTAACTGCAGAAACATGGGCCTTACTATTAGCTTCAAGAACAGCATCAGAGAGACAATGGCCTAGAATCCTACTTGAAACGGATTCGGAGAACCTCCTGAGGTTCATTACATCAACTACCTCGCCACCTTGGCACATAGCAGGAATGATTGAAGAAATAAAATTGAGACTTAGGCAAATCCCGCAAGTAGCTATACAACACAACTACAGGGAAGGAAATCAAGCAATGGACGAATTAGCAAACCATGCGGCGGATGGAAGCCAAGCAAAGAAATTTCTCAACCAAAATTTGGGACCGAGCAATCCCATTTTTTATCAGTCACATTTTATTTCAAGACTCTGTGGGTACCACATATCCACGACAAGTTGTAAACTAAATTTATTATAATAAATTCTATGCTTCAAAAAAAAAAAAGTAAGGTAAGTGAACTTAATTTCCGATTAGATAGTGGCATTTTGAAATGAGAATTATCATATTCGGTAGTATTTTAAGTTAATTAAACTTCCGATTATATACTGGCCCAAAACAAGTTTTTGAAAAAAAATTCTTCAATTTTCGAATTTTGGTACTACCATAATCGGTAGTAAGGTAAGTGAACTTAACTTCCGATTATATAGTGGCATTTTCAAATGAGAATTACCATATTCGGTAGTATTTTAAGTTAATTAAACTTCCGATTATATACTGGCCCCAAAACGAATTTTTGAAAAAAATTCTTCAATTTTCGAATTTTTGTACTACCATAATCGGTAGTAAATTGTGTTCATTATCTACTGATTGTGTTTAATTTTTAGTACAGAAAAATTGAATCAAGAATAATAGGTAAATAACAATCATTTTATCTACCGATTCTGGTTGATGTTCATCCTTTCTTAAGAAAATGAGTTATAATCGGTAGGTAAAATAGATTATAATCTACCAATTATGGTCCTGCTACTGCAAATCCGAAAATGAAAAAAAAAAAATCTGCTAACATTAGCTAAATGTACACTAACTACCGAATGTGTAGTTATCGACCGATTATTTGAGGGCAATTTTGCCATTACGAAAATTATTGATAAGGGGTGAACTCAATTTAGGTTTGGGTGACCCTATTTTATTTTATTGTTGGCCCATAATTCCTTTCGAGTGGCCCCTAAAAACGCACTTGCTTTATTACTCCTCCATCTGATCACTATAAGAAATAACTTCTGTTGCAGAAGGGGATCATCTAAATTCATACAACATTTTCATCAAAAAGTTTGAAAGAAACAAAGATTTTAAGAGAAGATATCATGGCAACACATGTTGAAGGTATGGTGAATATCAAAGGAAAGATAATGGTCAAGAGCAACAATAGTGAGTTTGGTGGATGGAGATCCGCTTATCGAGTTATCTTACTTGGAGGCGTAGAATCGTTCATCTTTTATGGAATTGCTTCAAACTTGATCAGCTTTCTTCTAACTATGCAATTGGGACAATCTACAGCAACAGCTGCACAGAATGTTAATGCTTGGACTGGTTTCATGCATATGCTTCCAGTACTAACTGCATATGTTGTTGGTCACCCCTCTTATTTTGACGGATATATAACCATCCTGCTTTCTGGAGTCTCCTATCTTCTGGTAAATCTCACACTCGCCCTTAATTTTGTTTTTTAATCAATAGCGTAAAGTCTTTCTTTTACAACTTCTTTTCAATATTATAGTTGGCTAAAGAAATGGATCTTGCAGTGTCTCAACAGTACACTTACTTCAGAAATGAGTACTAATACACTTTTGAAAAATTGTTATTTGTGTTAGGGGCTTTTGGCGATAACTGTATATATATCATTTCGTAATGGATGTGTGGTCTTATAATACACCAACGTTTGGCGTTCTTCTCCCATGCCTACTAGCAAAGTCATCTTCTTTGTCTCATTGTATCCAATTGGAATTAGGAGTGTCGGATTCAAGGCCTGCGCACCAGCTTTCGGTGCAGACCAATTTGATGATCGAAATCCAAATGAATCCAAGTCCAGAATTTCATTCTTTAAATGGTGGCTATTTGCAATATCTGTCGGATCATGCAGTTCTCACTTGGTATTGAACTATGACCAAAATTATTTCTGTTGGAGTGCAACATTTAGAATTTCAAGAAATTTAATGAACATAGCGCTAATCGTTATCATGCTTGGAGGCAAATCTTCCCCTTACTTAGTCCACGATTCAGGGATGAGTCTAGGTCTAGTCCACTTTCCACCAACTTTTTCATCCGACAAATGATTTTTTTTTTTACCAATTAGTTTTTCTTATGCGTAGAAGTATTTTTCAGAAGGAACTTTTAACCCAATCTTCACTTATTTGAAGTGTTGGTTCAAACACTTCAAATAAGATAGCTACGGTACTTAATAGTTGGGATGACTATGCTAAACTTTTATTGTTATCTGTAGGTAGTGAAAACATTTTCACCGTGTGAAATAGTTGGACGACGGGTGCACGTTGATGACACATTCATTGAGGTTTGTCTTGTATTCATTGAGGTTGATGCTGGGTCCATATCTATGACTATATTTGAGGCACGGAAGAGATTTAGAACAAGCTAATTAAAGTGTGCATGTATCTCTATTAGTTTCTTCTCCCTTGAGTAGTACAGATCTAGTTGCTGGTTATACTTCTTTCAAACAGGATTTTATTTTCTCCTTCTATAATTGATTTGTGGGTTTGATGTATTTATAACCACTGTCTCAGTTACACCATGTTTATATACTCACGCAGTAGATATCTGCCAAAATATTAGCATCCTCAAGTTTGCAATGCCACAGACCAGGCACCTTATGGAAATGAATAAACATGCTGGCATATGGATCTGCATGCAGGAGCCTCTTTGAGGTTACTTTTGGTAAGTTCTAGTAACATCCTACTTTTTTATGGTCCGGTGTGGATATATCTGCATGGGAAATCATTTACGTTGTGGTTGTGGAATTCAAAGCTTAAACTTGATTGCGCCATAGTCAAATTTATATGGTTGAAATGACAATGATGTCAAACACAGAGGCATCATGTGTATTTTGACTGCTAAGCTTGCACTTTCTGTCCCCAGATCATGATATTTAAAGTAGCTGGTGCATACATATTTTTCTACTTGGTAGGCTGTTAAAATCTGTTTCTCTGATTACTTATATAGGAATGCTATGCAAGTCTTCTTCCACAAAAGGATAATCCTAAGGGTCCTCTGGTAGTTGCCCCACATCTGCACTTGCAGTCCACAATGGTGGAAATTTACCCCAAGGAATTGGCATAGCAAGGTCAATAACCACACAGGATTTGGATTATTAATAAACATTAGAAATGGAGGTGTTACAGATGTTTAGTGAAAATTGCATTGAGACAGACAGATGACGGACGAATTGTTTGTCTCTCTAGCAACGGCTCGGAAGACTCAAGCTCCCTTAGCGTAAGAGGGCGTTCAGAATATTTGATTGTGTGAAAGGTAGTCAGCGGAAGGTTACACCCAGAAGGGGGAATAAGATTGATTCCAAAGTATCCAGCCATGGGAAAGCTTGAGGGAGTCCAATACGTATTTGTGCGGGCTGTGTTTCCGCAAATTAAGTCGTTATCACCTCATCTAATGAAACTGCAAAACTTGAAATCAAAGAAAAAAATAACCTACAGAGCTATATCAAGAACTAGTTATCAATCAACTACCACGAGTTTACTGTATTCCTCCCCAGAAATTGCCTTTTCCATCACTCTAATGGGAGTAAATTCGCTAAAATCAGAACCCTCCAGAAACAGTGTCAACAGATTCTTTGAAAATCCGCTAAGCATTGCCACACCCTTCTGTTGACCCAACACCGGAGTTGATCTAGAGTCCCTAAGGTTCCAAAACACAATCTCTGGAACATTCGTGTATCCTTTCTCCCTGAACTTATTCTCTATCACCTGGTAGTCAGTCTCCCATTCCTTGGCCGGATCAAGCACCGATTCGTCCTCATTGGAGTAGCCATACTTCCCTGCAGCCTCATTGAATTCCATATCGCTGAACACGAAAAGCCTTTTTATCATCTGGTCTTCCGTCAATTTGCCATCAACTGCCACTTGCAATATCTGGTCAAACACCTTTTGGAAATCTGTTGAACCTCCCCAGTGCATATCTCTAATGAAGTTTGTCTTCGATCTCAGATTGTCACCTTCAATTTTGTGTAGTTCAGGATCTTCGCTGAAGGTGATGAGTTGTCCTTTCCATGGATCTTGGCTCATCTCTGACACTAACAAACCAAGAGCTACAGCAACATCCATTGGTGTCCCCTCCATACTACCAGACACATCCGCAATTGCAAGACAATCACTTAGCTTTCCAATCTTGGACATATCATCTACCATTCGTCTCCATTGCAGCTCTGCAACATTACAATCACCATCATTCTCCTCGTAGTCCAAAGAAGCAATGATCTCATGAGGCAACAATGCACCAGCAGCAATCTTTGTCTCTCCTTTCTTAACACTCTCTAAATACTGATTGAACCTTTCCTCATCATGTTTCTCAAAAAAGCTCTTATACTTCTTCATAGCAACAGATGAAACACGATTATATGGCAACGCCTCCCACATCTTACTACTCATGTAAACTTCAGGCAATTCCAGCACTTTATGGAGAGGAACCAAATACTCTCGCCTCAGCCTATCACGAATTTTATAAGCATAATGGCCTTCCTCAACACCTTCATACTCCGGACATGAACTACGGGGGAAAATCCTTCTAGCTATACTTTCACACAAGAGAGTAGCCTTATCGAAAGACGAGTCTAGAGAAGGACACCATTTAGAAGCTAAGGTGATCTTTCCAGTTTCACCAGAATTCAAATTCTTCAAATCAGAAACCAAAAACTCAGCAAAAATCTCTGAAACTCGATCATGCAAATTTCTATACTGAGTGTCATTGTTATACCTCTCGAGTGCTCTTCTTGATACCTCTGTCCACTTCTCCTTCTTATTCTGCTTCTTCTTGTTTGGCTTTTCTTCCTCCTCATCTTCATCTCCAGAATCCGAAGAATAGACTTTCTGATGTGAATTCTTCAGATAAACACGTTTACCAGTCTCTGGATCAACTGGAAAACTGAATTGCTCAATCCTCCATTGATTCTTTCGTTCTGTTCGGATGTTAATCCCTTCGTGTAATCTAAACAGAATCTCAGGTAAATCTTTGAAATATCCAAAATCAGCCATGGCTTTGAGATTCATAGCTAGGGTTTTAGGATGATTCTTGTGAAGCCATAATGCGGAAGCATAAAACCCTTCTTTATCTGATTTTCCAGTACCTCTCACACCTCTCAAGTTACATATCAACTTCAAAGCTGTTAATGGATCGTGTTTCCATGCTGATTCTAGTCTTTGCGTTACGCTTTCGTGTGGCGTACTGGGAACTACATGGAAGAAGAAATCAAGTAACGGATTATCACTTGAAACATATGTTGCTGATCCATTCTCTGTGAATCCTCTGAGATGATGAGGTGCAGAGTTTGTGAAATTTGAAGCAGGTGATGAATCAGGGGCTGTTGAATCATCCGCGGCCTTTTGTTTTGGTGATGGAGGAACTTGGCGGTAGATTGATGGAGGACCAATGAGTCGAAATTCAGATGATAAAGAGGAATCGGTGGAAACAGCCATTGGTGGAGAATTTGGGAACGAAAGATGGAGAACTTGGGTATGAAAGAAGTTGAGAATTTGAAGATCTGAAGAAGAAGAATTTGCTACTAGAGTTTTATAACTCTAGTTTTGTTCTTGTGTGATGTACAACGTGGAGTACTATGTTCTTTTATATAGGACATTACTTGGGATCCAAGGAAAGGTTTAGTCGTTTTTAGAATTGGAATGGGTTTAGACATTACTTGGGATCCAAGGGAAGGTTTCGTAGTTTTTACAATTGGAGGCGGTTTCGAAATTTTTGGACGACCCGAAAACTCCAGCCTACTACTGGCCACTGGCCAGAAGAACCATCAGATTCATTGGCCTATGCCGAGACCTAGTTTCAGTTTATTTACACATCCTATGATAACCTTTTTTACGTCTTGCGATCCTCAGCTACTTGGCCTACTACGTCCCTATTTCTGTCTTTGTCGCGACAAATATTAATGAAGCTCTATTCTTGGGTTTTTCTATCATATAATATAATATATGATCTTGTTCATATCTATGTTACAGCGCAATGGCATTTAGCCAGTGTAATTTCTGTTCTTAAACCAAATGGCTTGGGAGCCATGAATGGTGCAAGGGCAAATTTTGTGGAGTACCAATGGTTATATATATCTTGGCAGCCAGCGTAATTAAAATAGAGAGGTCCATACAAGCTCCAACAACATGCCTTTCCTCACATGTTTAAATTGCATTTTTTGTTTTTATAGAACCCCGACCCAAGATATTAGTGGTGTCAATGGATGAATATCGGTCGGATATTTAGAAATCCGTATCCGATAGGGAAGGGATGGAGGTTACGATAGTGCTAGCTCTTAAGAACCAACTTTTAAAAGTTCTTTTACAACTTTTAATCTGTTTCTCTTACTTTCTCACTCACGGCTATAAGCAACTTTTGAAAAAAGGTTCATCCAGATGGTATTTAGTCCTTTTTGCTTATTAATGTTCTCGATTTGGTGTGTTAAAGGACTCTGCAACTTCTATCAAGAAACTTTCAGTCAAGATATGTTACCTTTTTCTATCTTTACAGGAGTCATAGGACTGTGGGTGAGACATTTGGACTAGTCATCAAGACTTTCTTCAAACTATCGGAGATGCTTAAAGAGAGTAAAAAAAATAGAGTTGTTTATTACATGACATTTTCAAAGTGCAATGAGCTTTTTGGTTGCAGTAAAGGTAAAATCCGTACAGTACCTTTGAAATTTAAACTAGTAAAAACATAAATCTAACCCAACCCATCAACCACGAGTACTCTACCAACTCTTTTCATCAGACGAATTTATTAAGTTTTTTACAAATTAGTTTTCTTATGTAGTACTGTACACAAAGAGTAAAAGAAAAGATAGTTGTTTGTAAGCGTACCTTTACTGCAGCCGAAGAGCTTTTTGTATAGTACCTTATTTAAGGTTGCGGCTTTTGTACTGGAGTGCACCAAACACGTACGTAAGTACAATTGTTGTTACTCGGAGAAATATGACCACACATTGATCCTCAGTCTACAACACCAAAGTCAAAGAAAATCATTCGGATTCTGTTTGAACTTTTAAATAGAAAAATATGTATTATTTGAATCAAACAAGCACAGTTCGTTTTTCATTTTTTCGAAAATGCGTAACACATTGGAGAAAAAGAATGGGAGGTTACACAGTGTGAGAGGGATGGTGGGGCACATTCCTATCCTTCCCTATCCCATTGCTGAAAACGTAAAGGTTGGGACTGTTCGATTCCCTCACTATGTAATATCTGGATTTCTTAAATTCAGAAATGATAGCCTTTATTAATTGGGGTTCAAAAGAACATAGACATGATTAAATTGCACCAGGCTTGTTTAAGTGGGTTAAATGGCTAGGTAGTACTCCCTCCATCCCCGATATATAGGCGGATAAGTGGGTTTCTCTTAAAATAAGAAAAAACTTTGATTTCTTACATATCTATCCTCTTTCCTGTCTTACCCTTTGTACAATTTCCAACATTAGAGATATTAACTTAATTGTGGTGATAACTACCTATAATAAATAAGGGTAATTTATGGAAAAAACCATCTTGGAATTAAAAATCCGCCTATCTAATGGTACTAAATTTTATTAAAACTCCGCCTATATAATAGAGACGGAGGGAGTAGTAGATACCCTATATTTTGGTAGGTCTAGCACTAATGTTTTCCACCAACTTTTTCATGGGATGAATGAAAGGTTTTTTTTACCTAAAGATTAAAGACGTTTTAGCTATACCCAACTCCTAAATGTTGCAAATTAGCTGATTTTGTGGATTCAAAGTTTTAGAAGGTATTTGTACTGGACACTTGAGGAAGAAGTTAATTCAAGAAGTCAAAGATAGAAATATATTGCTTCACCAAATGGTCACTTTCCTTATTCTAAAAATTATATTGAAATCGTATCCTCCAAGCTAACTTCATGACTTTTTTTTTTTTTTTTTTTTTTTTTTTTTTTTTTTTTTTTTTTTTTTCTAAAAGTTTTGTTTGGTCAGAGAAAAGTGTGTTAAGGTTGAATTGTTCTTAAGCAAGCACAAGTTGGTGTAGACAAGTTAGTGTAGTGGAGCAGTGGAGAGGACCAATTTGAGATTTACAAAATTAGACTCCAGAACTAAGTCACTTTCCACAAAATTAACTTAGTAGGTCACCTACAGTCCCTTTTTGCTTTTACATTTCTTTTGTCCTGTTTGTTTGTTCCAAGGAAGTAGGTTACCTATATGAAACAATTATAGTATTACCTGATCAAGTGACTTGCTTCTGAGGCTCTGAGCTGACTCACACCCCCCATTCAGAGTAAACTTACACATGGTTCCCTTGCTAAAAAGAATCAGCCTTTGATTTCTAGACCCTACTAATTAATGTACACCAGTGCCTGACTTCCAAACCCATCTTAATTCCATGCATTTCTTCAACTGCCTCCTCTACCATTAGCTTTGATAATATCGTCCTCCATTATAATCATTACCATTATAGCAAATGCAACATCAATTTTCTTAGTACTCCTCCACACGGCAACTCGACTCTGACTAGATCAAGAACCAAGAATTTTCCTTGCAATTTCTTGCATTTATCCACTATATACTAATGATACTTGTCTTCTTCTCTTTCTTTCACCACTGAAACTAAGCAACAACTATGGATCTCTTCACTGCAGCAGAAGATCTCAAATTCTTCAGTGAAGATCATCAAATCATCAAGGAAGCATTGAAAATTCCAACCAGATCATCTCCAATAAAATTCTTTTTGATTACCGTAACCCTCATTCTCCCACTTTCATTGATGCAGTTATTGCTTGAAACTCATAGTTTTATCCTTTTCTTTATTCTTCACGATTACTTTTCCGGTGATCATCATTCATCTCCTTCGTATAAACAGTTCATCCGCACATACTCCATCCATGAATTCTTCTACATCCTTTTCCTCTTCTTATTTTCTCTTCTCTCTACCTCCGCTATTGTCTTCACAGTAGCTTCTCTCTATGCATCCAAACCCGTCTCCTTCATTCCCACTCTCTTTGCAATTCCTCGCATATTTAAACATCTTATCATAACCTTCGCTTACGTCTTCCTTCTTATGATCGTCAGCTACTTGGCCTACTACGTTCCTATTTCTGTCTTATTAGCTGCGAAAAATATTAATGGAGCTCTCTTCTGGGGTTTTTCTATCATATTTGGTATCATATATGACCTTGTTCATATCTATGTTACAGCGCAATGGCATTTAGCCAGTGTAATTTCTGTTCTTGAACCAAATGGTTATGGCTTGGCAGCCATGAAGAAGAGTACGCAACTCTTAAGAGGGAGAACTAGTATTGCTTTCGGACTTGCAGCTTTATACTTGGGGGCTACATGGACATTAGAATTTGTGTTTGAGTTTGCATTGGAGTCTCAAGTACATTTCATGGTTAAGCTTTTGTTGGGATTGCTGTGTTTGTTCATGCTGGTGGTAGTTAATCTCACAGGGCTATTAGTTCAGAGCGTCTTCTACTATGCCTGTAAGAGTCATCACAATGAAGCGGTTGACAAGAAGCTTTTGTATGATCATCTTGGTAGTTATGATCTCGGTGATAAATCTGTTGCATTAAATCCTAGTTGTACTGGAAGTGTGGAGATGAAGAGCTTGGTCAAAGATGATCACAACAGAGTGGGTTATCAGCCTGTTGCGTTGGATGCTACTACTACTGAGAGTACTATCAAGATGCAGGGATCGGTCAATGATGATGACATGGTTGGAGAGCTGACCAATGTTTAAATTGAAGGACATAGCTAAAAGCCTATAACCGATTGTAATATAGTTTAGTTTCTAATTTCCAGTAATGTAGTTGCATAGTAGCACTAGCAGGCTTAGATAGAGATATTTGAGGAGACATCTGTTTACCAAAAAAGTTATGTATTACTTGTAAGGGGAACATCTGCTAATTACCAACGATATTCAATTTCATTATGTAATGGAATTGAGCTGACTTTGTTGGATGTAATACCCCCCATGGCATCAATATTAGTTCAGTATTAGAAAACTGGTGGTGTATGGGAGAGGAAGAAGCGGGATATTTATCTCGGTCATTGAATTGAAGCTGTCGAGTCTAATGCGCGTCCTGAGCAAGTCCTGTAGTTTGAAAGTCAGTTTGTCTAGTTGTTAGTAAATCTCTACATAGTAAATCTTTTAAGTTTTCTTAGTTTCTGAAACCAAGGATTGGTTGTCGAATGATGCAAGGAAGGGTTAATTTTGTGGTGTACTTTCTTTGTGAATGAAAAACTAAGTTTTTACCAAGTCATATAACAATCTTGCTGAAACAACCAAAATGCAAAATGAATCAATTCCATATTCCCTCTCCAGGACTCAAATGAACTCAAGGAAATGGACTTGCTTCGCACATTAATGTTCCAGACTTTCCAGTAAAATTCATTTTACTTCTAACTCACCGGTGAAATTGGAACTCTACTATCAAAAACGCCAAGTGCAATGCGGAACTTATCCCCTTCTACTGGTTGTTGATCACATTCATTTCTATCCTCTTACCTAAACTTTCCAAGACCAAATCTGTGGGCCGATAGAGGCAGCAACAGCGTTCAAGGTTTGACATTCGTATCCCCTGTCCTATGGAAGTTGTTGTCAGTAATTTACTTTATACTAAGAAAGTTACTGACTTTTAGTTTCTCTATCGTAGAAATCCAACAGCTGCAATACACAACCCATTCGTATTCCACTAGTCTTGAAATCAATGTTTTTGGTCTTCTTTGAACTTTGGGAATCCAAAGTACTAATAAATAACAGTGTTCTCAATGAGTAAATTAAGGAAGGCTATTATTGAGGCGTCACATTCTATTAGAGGGGCGTCACCTAATAGGACAAAAACGGATCACCCGTAAGTAATTTTAAAAATCCCTTATCTCAAATAATTGTGTAATGACTAAACAACCCTTGTTTGGCTTTAGTTTAATTAATTAAACCTAGCTACGTCCTAAATTACGCCTGGAAAATCAACTAAACCTAGGCGTAAAATTGGATTACGCCTGGAAATCAACTGAACCTAGGCGTAAAATTGGAATTACGCCTGGAAAACAACTAACTAAACCTAGGCGTAAAATTGGAATTACGCATGGAAAACAACTAACTAAACCTAGGCGTAAAATTGGAATTACGCTTGGAAAACAACTAACTAAACCTCCTGTAAAATTGGAATTACGCCTGGAAAACAACTAACTAAACCTAAGGGTGTAAACGGATGCATACGGATGCGGATAGATACTATCCGTATCTGAATCTGAAAATACCATATATTATCCGAATTCGATCCGAAATCCGAACGGATATCGTAATTTTCACTTTGAACTCGTATCCGAATTTCTATCCGGATATCGGATAATTATCCGATCCGAAATCATAAGAAAAAATAATAGTAAAATATTTTTATTTTTGCAAAAGATTAATGTTTACATAATAAAAATTAATTAGAATTAAAAGTATTGTTTATTATTTTTAATAAAATTTAACAAAATGTCTAAATATAAAGAAAAATAAAAAAAAATAGATATGATCTACACTTTCATAGGTTTAAAAATATATACATTCATACATAAATTCCGGATACGGATATTTCGGATGCGAATACCTCCATATCCGAATTCGTATCCGATTAGTTACATTTTCGGATAAAAAAATCCGGATATCCGAATCCGAAAACTATTTTCGAATAATATTTGATATTTCGAATGCGAATTCGAACGAATACCAGAATTTTCGGACATCCATTGACACCCTTAACTAAACCTAGGCGTAAAATTGGAATTACGCCTGGAAATCAACTAAACCTAGGCGTAAAATTGGAATTACGCATGGAAATCAACTAAACCTAGGCGTAAATTGGAATTACACCTGGAAATCAACTAAACCTAGACGTAAACGACATGCAAATCAAAGTTTACGCTTGAATTGAACTAAACCTAGGCGTAAGTTCTTCAAAAACTAAATTACGTTTGAATAATCTAATACCGTACCCAGGCGTAACACTAGCAGAAAGTAAATAAAATCCTAATTTTACTTCGATTTCATTCGATGTAATCACAAAAACGGGTAAAAAAGATGGGTTTGTTTGATTATTACCTTACATACACCATGGGTTGTTGTTGAGGAGTTTGAAAACATGATTCTTCAATTGATTGAATCGGTGGAATGAGTTGAGGATGAAGTTGAGGTTTTTTTTTTTTTTTTTTAATAAAAGAAAAGATAGATTACTGCCTTAAACAAATCAAACATAAGTTTTGTGCCTCCCACAATTGAGGACTTTGGTTTTTAGAACCTATTAGAGAAAGCTGTCGAAGATCTGTGAAGTTATTGGACTTAAAGTCCTTACAATATACCTTATCAAAAAGAAGTAAAGTTGCCAAGAGATTGTCCACAATCTGGTTTGTCTTCCAGGTTGTTTTCCTTAGGCCGCCTTGCAGAGTGCTATTAAGATTTCTGTTTGCTTCTTCCTCATCTATTTTTAGTAGTTTTAATTGAAGGGTAATTTTGACAAATTGCTATGGAATCAAAATATCCCTTAACCAGATTTTTGGTCACCAAATATCCAAGTGAAGCCCCTCTAATGGAATGTGACGCCCCTATAATAGCCTTCAAATTAAGAGCAGTAAAAAATACTTTGAATGTGGATTAATGTTTGACTTGTTAGTCTGGATTATCTGAACCCTGAGACCTATTTAAAGGGTCATGCTCTTCATTCTTCTTTTCTATACTACTACTTTAGCAAAATGGGAGCACTATCACAATTTCGAGTACTTGAAACTTCTAGAAATAGTTATTGACGTTGAGGAATGCATGAATGAAAAATTTCACCAACTGCAACTTGCAATAGAGAATTTGAAAGTCGAGATAGAATCCCTGAAACCAAAATTCATTGTTGGTGAATCTGGTGATCGCGGTCGCTCTGACGGTGGTACTGACAGTGAAAAACAATAGGAAAAACGGGAAGATGAAGGAAATGAACTTGGTGCAATGGCGCCCTTGAAAAAGGCCCCAGCCAAAAAGAAAACAGGTGGAACGGTTCGTGTTGAATCTCAAGGACTTCGCAGGAGTGTAAGGGAGAGGAAGAATCCTGATATATATCTTGGTCATTGATTTGAAGCTGTCGAGTCTAGTGATGTTTTCAAATTATCAGTTTATCTAGTTATTAGCAAGTCTCTACTTAGTTATATTAATTTCTACTCTAAATATTTTTATTTTAAGTTATCTAAGTTTTTGCAAATTATCTTGGTGTTGGTTATTGAATCATGCAAGGGATAATTTTGTGGAGTACTACTAATGAAAACTTAAGTTTATATGTAGTAAAGTCATAATAACATTGTTTTTCCAACAATCAAAATGCAAATTGAATCAATTCCATATTCCCTCTCTCCAATTTTAAGTTTTCCGTTCAAAGAAAATACTCGCTGATAAGACATTCCCGCATAATCCATATAGAGTTACTTAGAACTTGATCTGATACCAACTGTGACAGACCGGAAAATTACGCTTAGCGCGACAAGGCGCGCAGACCATAACTCCCCGATACGCCACTCTGATGCTACTAATTGGGCCTTAAAATGTGCAAATACACATTCACCCTTGCAAGCATGCTCAACGAGCATGATGCAGCTAACTTAGCTTCCATACCATTCCAACCTAACCTTGTTATACGATGGGTTTAAAGGCATTGAGGCCAGTGCCGGTGTATTATTTCATGCACCACTTCCCTTCAATTCTATTATGAGCATAGAACATGCCTTGAACTTACGCATAAGCGCCATTACGACCTATTTCTAGCTTCTTTACTCAACTTAGGTATGGGTTCCAAGGGTGCATCAATCAGGCTTATTCCGTAGTTTCCTTAGGCATATGCAAGAACAGGTAACTTGCATATTAATGTAGCTTACTTTTCTGGCCATGCCCAACGCGCCATTGGTGCATGGCTACGTCGAAAGCCTTGATAGGAAGTACGAGAATCCGAGGAAAATGAATATAACTTGCCTCGTAAAGTTTGGCCATAATTATCTCTTCCATAGGAATACCGAGCCATATGAGAATCCAATATGCCGCAATCGTCTATCAATTAGATGATATGAGCGACAACGTTCTGGACTGGCAATGCTGCAACTTATTTCCTTCCATACTCTAAATGGATCAAGTATAAACCGTAATTCATCCTCGAACGGACAGAAACTTAAGTCATCTCGTATTGCAAGACCGTGGCCAAACAATAATAATAATGACCGAGTCCGTATAGGCCATTCCGCCAAAATTCACTAAGATTGCGCATTACTGAATCCACGACATGAAATAGTTATCCCCATGCTTAATATGCTCCATTGGAAAGGCTATGCTGCTATAAATGACTGTCTACAACCATATAAAAGCGAGCCCAAGAATCATTCATGCATTACCGTGTAAGCCATGAAGCTTACTTGTGCATGGTCCGCTTATGCACCTTCAACCAACTACTCCTCCCTATATATGTTTTATTGGCATTTCTACAACTCAAATTGGGGGAGGAGTTTTACATTCACCAAGTCCTTCTATTGAGGTGCTTGCTTCACTATTCATGGTTGTTGCCATGTATTTATGAATAACCGTCCATGATGGTTGTACTTTCAGTTCTGGACAATAAGCCAATTCCAATGTTCGACATTATGGTTGTACATTGTCAAAGCCAGCCTGCTCTGTACTGACTCAACACAGTGATACGATATTGGTCATAGGCCAAAGACATGGTACTGTGTTATGCTAGCACTAACTTTGTTCAAGGCCATCTACCCAATTGGCCTTTGGCCAATATAACTTACCTTAATGCGCCAAGATTGGCTATAAACCAAGGTAGCTTGCATCCTCTTGGTGCCATATTGGCCTTGACCAATATGTCCAACATAATGCGCCATTTTGGCGAGTTATTGGCCTTTAGCCAATATGCTAAAGCAATGTGCCATTTTGGCGCCATATTGGCCCTAGGCCAATGTGCAACTTATTACGCAACAAAAGCTTTCAATAAAGTTTCATCCCAGGATATGGCGCATCTTTGCGCACACATCATGCTAAAAACACATGGTGTTATATCATGGGTTGTTCAATCCCTAATACACGAACATGCAAATTATTTAACTGTTACTGTATTCGTTATCTATCACTGCTTGATAAAATCATGAAAGGCCGCTATAACTCACGGAAGTTTGTTGGCTGGAAAAGTAACTTCAAGTGTTTAAAAGCCCATTCATAATCTTTCTCAGTCATCATAAAACACCAAACCACCGTGAATGTTATCTTATTTTATCTATGAACTGCGATATGGACGATATACGACACTTATTTTAATTTGTAGGTACAATCCATTGCATGAACTTAAGGAAATCACTAATCAATTGAACCATCAACGTGTGCGCAAGAAAATTTTAAATTTCATCCTCGTTCTACCCTTTTTTCAATTTGTAGGTGTAGTTACTTTCTTCTTTTGCATAGCTTGGTTCTTCATTTGAACCTTGAATCTACTCATAAATTACTTCATTTAGGGATCGTGGTTTATAAATGAAAATTTGATTATGGAAAAAGTTTTGCATTTGTTACTATAGGAGACAAAAATTCACCGACTCCAAATCCTAGTTTCCTTTCTTCCCACGTTGACTAAAAAAGTTTTTTTTTTTTTTTTTAGTATGGAAATGAGTTTCTGACTGATTTTTTTTTCAATTGGTCTTCTGCATGTTCTAGAGATAGAGCGATAAATATGACCAACATAATGCCTTGCTCTAAATGATTGATCCTTGCTTCATTTTCGGCAAAATGAAAAAACTAAAATAAAAGACTCACTTTTTGGAACAGAAGTATTATCCAATCGCTGAAAGAGGATACTGGATTTTTTTAATCGTCAATTGATTCTTTAAAAGTATATCGAGTATTTTGTTTTGTTGTTTGAATAGCATGTTAGGTCGGAAAAATTCATATTGTTGAACTGCAGTTATATGGTCGTCATGGTATCTCTTCGTCGAGCATGACGACTTTCCATATTTATTTTTAGTCGTCAAGGTTGTAGGATGAATAACATGACGATTTTTCAAAGAGTTTTGTTTCTGAAAGTGACATTCACAGGGTCGTCATGGTCTTCATCCATAAACCTTTACGACTAGTGATGTAGTATGAATAGTCGCTAAGGTTTGAAAAGCTTAACCATGACTATTAGTAACTACCAGAAAATAAGTTTTCATGTGTCCAATTTTGTTATTGGTCCTCATAATTTTATAAAAATAACTGACGACTAATAAACAGTCGTCAGTGTTCTGAATTTTCGACCATGGCGACTATAAATGCGAAAAAGTAATGTTCGGTCGACATGCCTAGTTGTAGTCTAGCATGCCGATTTATGACTCACAGAAAACAAGTTTTTCTGTGTCCGAATTTTGTTATTAGTCGTCATGGTTTTGTAAAAATAACATGACGACTGACAAACAATAGTCAATATGCTACATTTTCGATCATGATGACTATAAAACCGAAAAACAAATGTTTGGTCGGCATGCAATGGTGCATGCCAACTGTTAATAGACGAAGTTATGAAAGTTCTTAGTCGAGTATGTTGTGATTTCTGAAAGTGTTGATTTTTTTTTTTTTTTGTAATTTGGAGAATGAAACCATTGAACAACTATACAATCCCCTTATCAGAAGTGTTTGTCTAGTGTGGTTTCTTTTCCTTTACAAAAAAAATTCTCAGAAATCTTCCAACAAAATCCAAAAGTTCAATTTAACCAAAACAAGATTTCAAAACTTTCAATTCAACTAATTAATATAAATAAATTAATTAAACTAGCAAATGTTTAATACTAATTAAACAAGAGTAATTTAGCCATTTTGAAATATATAGTTAAGGAATTTTGAATTTTACTTCCAAATAACTCATTGTGAAATTGGGTATTATCCAATTAATCTGGGTATAACCCAATCTCGCTGGTTACAAATAAAATAAAATAAAAATAAATAAATAGGCTCCTAGACACCCACAGGCTCCAATCCAACAGGCAACAACTAGCTTTTTCATTTCCTCACATATTTCTGGAGAACCCGTATAGAGAAGCCCGAAGGCGAAAATTCTCACTCTCGTTTAACCACTCATCTTTTTCACTGCTGCTTTGAATGAGAATCATGAGATCTATTTGAGGAGATTATTGCATTTCAGATACTGATTTCATTGTTGCTGATGCTCTCAATTTCAAGTTAGTGAAGATATACAACCCTAAATTAGATTCCCTATTCAAGTTCTCAATCTTTTCAATCATGATTCTGTATTTTGTATAACCTCTGATCTCTCTCTCTATCTTGATTTTGTGGAAACCCCAAGTTGGGATCTCAAAAAATTTCCTACTCAATTGACAATTGCATGTTTTAGGGTTTATTTTTCGATCTGTTGATGATGGCTTCTTCTTCTTCTTCAACTTCTCGCACTTGTTCATCACTAACAGAGGATATCTTGATTGAGATCTTTACCTATCTTCCTCTGAGTTCAATCTATAAGTTCAAATGCATATCAAAGGTATGGTTATCTAACCTCTCAAACCCTTATTTCATGACCAAATGGTACCAAATCAATAAAAATTATCTCCCATGGATACACTATCACATGTTTTGTGATGTTGAGTATCGAAGGTTTAGATATGCATATCCTGAATTTCATACAGGGTTTATGTCTAGAAATGAACATTTATTCTCTTTTCAATTTCTTGTAAATGAGAAATCATTTCAAGGAGCAAAAGTGTGCGCGGTGGGTTCTAGTAATGGTCTGGTTCTTTGTCATTCAACCAGTTCAACTTATCAGAAGAGGTATCATGTTTGTAATCCACTTACTCACAAATGGGTTTCACTTCCTTCACCGCCTTCCCAGGTTTGTCTATTTGATGTTACTGGTATATTCTTTGAGTACCCCTCATCCTTCGCAAGTTGTTATAAGGTTGTACGTATCCCATCATTTGATACGCCCTCGAAGAAACTTAATGTGGATGTTTTTTGTTCTGTTTTGGGTGTATGGGAAAGGTTTGAAGTTTCAAGTGATGAAAATGTGGAGTGGGGGTATTACAGTTATAAGAATGCTGTTATCCTAAATTGTGTGTTGTTTTGGGTTGAAAGGGGGAATAGATTGTTAGTTTACAATCTCAATCAGAACAGTGGAAGTGATGGACATCGATGTAGTTTGATTAATTTGCCAGAGTCTGAGGATAATGACGTTAATAGTATTATTGGGGAGTCAGAAGGCCGGGTCTGTTATGCTAAAGTTAGAATCGCAGGAAGGATAATGACTGTGAGTCTTTGGGTGCTCGAGGAGGTCAACTGGAAAATATTGCACAAGGATGTTTTAGTAGGCGGTATCTTAGAAGAAATATATTCTCGGAGTGAAGAGGATAATACTCTAATAATCCAAGTTTTAAGTTTCAGTCCGGTCAATCTTAATGTTGTTTTGCTCGGTTTCGAGCATCGTGTTTGGGGATTCAATATCCAAACCAGAAGCTTTGAAGAGCTCTGCCTGTTCAACAGAAATTTAGATGATGATAAAAGTGCGATGTTCCTGCCGTTTGTGCTAAAACCAATGCCAACAGTACTTCCAGCGCCCTCTTGGATAGACACTTAAAAGTGATCTATGCATTTCAAACTGCGGTACTCATTTGTCTCTTTTTAGCTATTTTTAATCTTCCTGTTTGCGTGCGTATTCAAGAACTCAATGATGACATATATGCCTCAGGTGCACTAGATTTTCTTTAGGATTCAAGGATATGGAGATGATATTTTGTTCTTTTTGCTTAATGTTCTCTGTTTGGTGTGTAACGTGTGTTTAGGGAACTGGGCAACTTCTATTTAAAATTTTCTCTGTCTATTCTATATCAAACTGTTGTATTTGATGTCTGTATAGGTGTTAACTATCGCAGTGCACAATTTCAATCTTTAGTCTAGTAGTGAACTCTTAATAGAGCTTTTTAAAATTTATTCGTAGGACTGAGTGAGCAGGAGTAGGAGGTTGGACCTTGGATTAGTCATCCATTACAGATTAGGTAAGTCTAGTAGATGTATCAGTTGGTGTTTCCTTTAGGCATACATTGTGGCTGTTGTAGGAATCCCTCACATTATTTTTTCGAGAAATAGACTTTGTTGGATGTAAGACGTCATAATAGTAATAATGCTTTAGTGGAGTTGAATTTTGATATGGCTGATCTCACTGGTGCATTGGCTTAGTAACTGGTTGAATGGGTTACAGCAGCTTATCAATGGTAGTTGATGTACCAGTCATTGAGTTGTCAACCCAGGCCTTTAGCAAAATAAGTTCGATTGAAAAGTGTTCCTATATAGAGACATACTGTTTGATGCAGAGAAAGAGAGTACTCTGATTACCAAATTACAACCAGAAGTTGATATGTTGCACCTTCAAGAAAAAGTTGTACTGCTATTATTGGTAAGTGCATGAATGAAAAACTGCTTGAACAACTACTAGTTCTTGAACTTGCACCGGATAGTATGGAACAGACTCAAGAAGTTGAGCTGTGTAGGAGTGCATGGGAGAGGAAGCTTGATTTGAAGCACACGATGAGGCCCAATGCATAAGGTTATTTCATTTTTTTTTGTGCTGTTATATTGTCCAATATTTGGAGGTATCAATGTTCTAGTCATAAAATTCTTGCTACAATCAAAATGGAAAGCTTTTTGCTTATGCGGTTTCATACAAACTACAAATTAAAATTTTCTGACTTGTCAGTAACACTGTCATCAGTCTCCAAAACAATGTATTGGTGATCAGAGTGATGGATATACCACATAGGCACATACCCCCACCCCCTTTTAGAACAAATGAAATGTAGAAACACCAAAAATGCTTATTCAAATTTGAGGAACAAGCATTAATTTTTGAAACAACAAGTAGTTTTAATTGTACCACCCAAACCAATGCCAGTATCCCACTTGTACTTGGCTTTTATAGACCGGTAATTCGAAAGGACGTCAGAGTCAGACCTGATTAATTTGAACTACGTACGCTTGTTACTTGTTAAGAGGAGAGTTCAACGGCTAGTGGCGATGCACTCTTATCTTTTACTAGTGATCCCTAATTACAGTTTTACTCCCTCCGTACCTATTATATAGGCGGAAGCGGAGTCCAAATTTCAAAGCGGTTTTTTACTTATATTACCCTTATTTATTTGCTTGGGAATTATCATAATTGAGTATATGTCTTTAATATTGGGAATATAATTAAGGGTAAAACAGGAAAAACATACAAATGTATAAAATCAATAAATGTTTCTTAATCTAAGAAAATTGGTCCCTCCGCCTATATATGTGGTACGGAGGGAGTAGCTTCTAATCTATTTTCATTTGGACCCACAAGCTCCAGCAACACGGGTTTTCGTGAATGTTGAAATGGCATTTTCTATAGAACCCGGCATCAAATAGACCAAAGGAATGATCTCCTCCGGTGATGAATCATGTACCTTGACTTGAATAGGAATTCATTGTTGTTGGTTGGAAGTTGTAACCACTAAGCACATCATCTATATAAATAGAGTGAGTATTTCACCCTAGGCCTAGGGTACCCTATTTGGCGATGAGTCTCAGACCTCGGTCTAGCCTAATTATTCTACCAACTTCTTAGTCAGATGAATGAGTTTTTTACCTAGTGGTTTTGCTTCTGCTTCTTGTTGAAGTAGAAATAATTTGCTCCTTAAACACAATAACTTAAACACGTTATCAGCACCTTGTTCTTTGTTTCCAATTGAGCATTAATCCTTCACAAACAAAAAAAAATTGTTGGCTCCATTCTTAAAATAAGTAGGATTTTTCCAAAAGAAGGAGGTATATCTCAACCATTAGTATTTATTTACTCTTGTTGAAAGTGATATATTTGTCTCATCTATCACATGACATGATAATATTAGATCATACTCTTTATTTTAATTACATCAAAGTTAAAAGAAAATAATTCATTTGATTTTTACTAAGTTGATTTTCAACTTGATAGTGATAGCTTATTTGTTTCTTTATGATCACATGCTTGTCTTCTAACATGAAAGTGACATTTTTTTTATTTATAGTTTAATTAATTAAAATCATGTGATATACAAAAGTGTAGTTTGCTTTACTTTCCAAAAAAAAAAAAAAAAAAAAAAAAAAACTCACTGATTTTGTTTCAAACTCCCCATGTGATGTTGTACTTGATCTTTCATTTTTTTTTTATAAAATAAATAAATAAATACATGTATGGATATCACCTTTTGAAGAATATCATTTCATTCTACTTGTTAGAAAATATATTATACCCATGATGCATGTATATGTATGTTAATTATTTTTCTTTTAAGCCATGAACATTCTAGTATTTTATTTTTATCAAATATTTATCATATATGTATGCATCCATGATGTTATTCCCACCAAATGTTATAATTTACCATACATATTTTTTTTTAGTATGATAAACTATTTTATTTAGACATTCCTAAAAATAATTTAAATTTTTGATATATACTTTATGTTTAGTATTATATCTTAGTTTGATATTACTCATGCATGTCACAAATATTAACCAAAATTTATTTTATCCCGCAAACTGTTTGCTACTAAATATGCAAACGAATTGCGACTTAAATTCCAGTAATTTTATATGCGTATATAAATGATAAATGGGCATGTAGTTTATTTTTTGTTTTTCTAATAGACCTATTTTTAGTTGACTATTTTTTCAACCTTGTTACCAAATTGTTTGCAATTTTTAAACCATAAAGAAATTTGGTTTGCAAACAGAGTTCGCTTATTAAAAACCATAAAGAAGCTTGGTTAATTAATTTTGTGGACTGGGTTATGATCAAAGATTGGACTATATGACATATCCGTATTACCCACAAAACCATAAAGAAAGTTGGTGATGGGAAAATGATACCGTGATTTGTTATGGACTCAGAAGGACTTGAGCACCATATTAATGTCCTTTATCTTGTCTATGTAGATGGACCCAATTCGACTGGGTCGAACTTTTGGACTCAAAGCAGGACTTAAGTACCACCGTTGGGTATCTCGATGTGGAAACCACCTTCGTGGCAAAGGACTAAACCTCCACTATCAAGCCATCTCGCCGACGCCGCTCCGGAATCGAGAAAGACAAAGCTCATGCTCTTATGTTCCTTAAGAGGCATATCGATCCTAACCTACGTTGGGGTTATCATCACTTGAAAACGTCAAAAGAGCTATGGAATGCTCTAGATAGCCGTTTTGGGAACATTCATGATTCCTTAATACTACAACTGAACGTCCTGTGGAACGAAATCCGCTTTCTCGATTATGTAAAAGTGAATAATTTCCAAAAAGACATGCTGCAAATTCAGGCACGTATGGACTTTTGTGGAAAGAAACTTACAGATGAGGAAATGATTCAGAAAACCCTATCGACCTTTCCCACCTCGTCCATGATACTAGCGAACCAGTATCGTTTAGAGGTGGACAACAAAAGAATCACTACATTCAGTAGGTTGATAAACTTATTGTAAGTGGCCGAAAGGCACAATGAGATTCTTGTCAATAACAATGCCAGAGCTGTCGGGAAAAAGAAAGTTCCCGAAGCTAACCATGGCAAGGTCAATAAGGAAAAGAACCCCAAAGGAAAGAGGGCTCGAAATTCTGATTCACATTCCCATGATCCATACCCACGTGGAGATAATGCCTCTCGTGGAAGAGGACGTAAGGGACATAATCGAGGTCGAGGACGTAAAGCTCACTCTAATGTTTGGCACAGAGAAGGAACTTTTGGCCATACAGGTGGTGATCCTAAGTTCGAGAAAACACCTAAAAATCCCGCTAACAAAAAGGCATGACGAAAGTGCGCCTAGTTTTAGGTGTGGATTTACCGGACATTGGTACAAGCATTGCAAGGCTAGTGCCAATGTAGCTGCGAGCTACAAAAAGTACCAGGAAACTCTCGAACAAGATGCTAACTATATGGAAGAAAATGATGTAACCCCTAACGTCAACCTCACAATTTCAGACTTCCTGGGCAATGAGGACTTTTCCCCAACAATGGATGTGCCTGATTTTGCTTGGGCCTAAGAATTTAGTTTCTGGCTTGCTAGACTTTGTCTGTTTTTAGATGCTTTGAAGTTTTTATGTTATCTTAGACTATCGTTTGTTTAATAGTTTGAGTAGGTGTTACCGCTGCTGAACATGTTATTACCATCTTTATGTTATGTGTATGGATTATCTATAAGTACTTATTTTCTATTATGTTCTATAGAATTCTACTTTGTTTATGATAATCTGTTGTTTAGCATGTAAATTAGAATGGAAAGGACGCCATTCTAGTTGAACAAAATTCTCTAAAGGAAGTGAGATAAATTGTTCATTTTTCTTTGTTTGTAACATTCCCGCCTAATGTACTTGTAGGAATGTCTCCAGAGAAATTGAATGTCTAGTTGATAGTGCAACCACCCATACTATCCTAAGAAATAGATAATTATTTGTCGATTTTACTCCTTATAATACATCTGTGACTACGATGATTGGATCATCGCAAGTAATAATTGGGCGAGGTAATGCTCAATTCTTGTTGCCAAACGGCACAATGATTAAAGTCACAGAAGCTCTACATGCACCAAGAGCTCACCGCACTTTGTTAAGTTTTAAGGATATCCGTGCAAACGGTTATCACTTGGAAACTCAATGTGAAAATAGAATTGAGTACATATATGTGACCTCTAGTGAATGCGGAAGGAAGCGCATCTTAGAGAAACTAATGAGTCACTCTAGTGGATTGTATATCACCACTATTAGGATTATCGAATCCCATGTGGTTGCCAATGATGAACTGTTGGCCAGTGACTTATATAATCTTTGGCACGATCGACTAGGGCACCTGTGTCGTGATATGATGATCCGTGTTTTGAAGAACTCACACGGACATCCGTTCTTTCGAATGAAAAAGAAAATGGGACAAAAGATTGTTACAATGCAGAGTAACACAATGTGCATTCTAAAGTAAATGATGCACATTTTATGCCTTCTAAAGCAAGAGAAGTGCAACCTTCGTCTTCCAAAGTAATTGAAGCGCACCCACTGTCCCATTCTTCTTCGTTGTCCTTATCGAAGGCACATCGCTCATTGTGCAAAGCTTGTTCTTTAGCAAAGACAGGATCGAGACCATCCTATGCTAAAGATACCAAACAAAATATTCCATTTTTACAAAGAATAGAAGGTGATATTTGTGGACCTATACATCCGTCATGCGGACCATTCGGGTATTTTATGGTTCTCAAGTTGATGCTTCGACCCGTTGGTCACATGTTGCATTGTTGTCCACAAGAAATGCTTCATTTGCAAAGCTCCTAGCACAAATTATACGACTAAGGGATCACCACCCCGATCATCCAATCAAGTATATCGACTTGATAATGCTTTGGAGAATTTACATCTAAAGGATTTGATGATTTCTCAGTATGTCTAATGGAATTGACATAGAGCATCCCGTACCCCATGTACACACTCAAAATGGTCTCGCGAAGCTACCATCAAAAGGTTACGAGATGATAGCTAGGGCATTGGTTATGCGTTCCAACCTGCCTATTACTGCCTGGGGGTACGCCATATTGCATGAAGCATTACTTATTCGCTTTAGACCCACTGCTAGCCAACCATTTTCTGCGTACCAGTTGGTAACTGGATATGAGCCTGATATTTCACATTTACGCATATTTGGTTGTGCCGTATACGTGCCTATACGCCCCCACAGCGTACTAAGATGGGTCCACAAAGACAAGTAGGTATTTATGTTGGATACGAATCCCCAACAATTATCCGCTACTTAGAACCTTTGACAGGCGATCTCTTTACCGCTAGATTTTCGGATTGTCACTTTGATGAGACAACCTTCCCGTCGTTAGGGGGAGCTATGGAAAAGGACTTCCAAAGGGAACGACATGAATTGTCATGGTGTGTTCCCACGTTGTCTCATCTTGATCGCCGCACTCCACAATGCGAAAGTGAAGTGAAAAAAATTATCGATCTTCTTTAATGTGGCAAATTCAATGCCCGATGCATTTATCGATATTGCTAAAGTGACGAGATCACATATACCACCTAGAAACGTGCCTCGCAAGGTTGGAAATTCCCGACAAGGGAAAAGGTACCATAAATATAGGTACCAAGGCTGCACTTGGTGGAAGTGTAGGCGAGGCCGTGGCCCCCAAAAGGAAGAGGGGGAGACCACTTGGTTCGATCGATACTCACCAAGGAAGAAAAGGGCGAGTAAGGCACAAACCGATCCATATATCATCAATACGGATAATCCATCTCATGAGATTATCTCGATTACGATTATGTCCATGAATCATTACTGGGGGACGCCCCGAAGTTTGAATTGATTCCAGAGAACAAATAAATCTCTATGGATTGTGAAAGTTCATACGTGTTGATGGAAAGATCCTCCACGCATATTGATGATATATTCGCATATACAGTTGCTCATGAGATTATAGAGCACGATGATATCGAACCACGATCTATTGCGAGAATGCCAAAAGAGAGCAGATTGGCCTCAATGAAGAGATGCAATCCGTCTTTGAATTAAATTCACCGGCAAAAGACAGTATTTGGTGCGGTAGTGCTAACCCCACCAGTGTAAAGCCCGTATGACATAAATTGGTATTTGTCGAAGGCGTAATGATAAGAACGAAGTCTTGAGATATAAGGCTCGCCTTGTGGTGCAAGGTTTCTCACAACGCCCTGGGATTGATTACGAAGAAACGTACTCTCCTGTAATGGACGTCATAACGTTCCGTTACTTAGTCAGCTTAGTTGTTTCGAAGGACTTGAAATGCAATTTATGGATGTGGTTACCGCATATCTCTATGTGGATCTTGATACAGAGATATTCATGAAAGTTCCAGATGGACTTCCATTGCCCAAATCAAGTAACTCTAAACCACGGAGTGCGTTTGCAATTCAGTTGAAACGCTCACTTTACGGATTAAAGCAATCCGGGCGGATGTGGTATACCCGTCTAAGTGATTATTTGATTGGGAAGGGATATACAAATAATGAATTGTGCCCCTGCGTGTTTATAAAGAAAACAAGTTCCGGATTTGCTATTATAGCTGTCTATGTCGACGACATGAACATAGTAGGTACTCTTGATGAACTAAGAGAAACCACAAGCTATTTGAAATCCGAATTTGAGATGAAAGATCTTGGGAAAACTCGAATGTGTCTAGGACTTGAACTAGAACATCGAGCTTGTGGAATATTAATCCACCAGTATGCATATGTCCATAAGATACTCGGGCAATTTAATATGGACAAAGTGCACCACTGCTAGCACTCCCATGGTTGGTCGAACTTTAGATGTACATAAAGATCCATTTCGTCCAAAGGAAGATGGCGAAGATGTATTGGGAGCTGAATATCCCTATCTAAGTGCAATAGGCGCATTATTGTACTTAGCACAATATACTCGACCAGATATCTCATTCTCAGTGAATTTGTTAGCTAGATATAGCTCAGCGCCAACGCAGCGTCATTGGAATGGTATAAAGAACATCTTTAGATACCTAAAGGGAACCATTGACTTGGGTTTGTTTTATCCCTACGAAGACGAAAGGAGAGATGCTAATGTGATTGCGACTCCTTACATTGGAACCCCAAATAATGTTTTGGTTGGTTTTGCTGATGCTGGGTACCTCTCAGACCCACACAAAGGTCGATCACAAACTGGATACGTGTTCACTATCGGGAATACATCGATATCCTGGAGATCGACCAAGCAAACCCTTGTGGCTACCTCCACAAACCACTCGAGATCATTGCCCTACATGAGGCGGTTCGTGAGTGTATATGGTTAAGGTCTATCATTACACATATTCGAGGGACATGTGGTTTGAGTTCTACCACCAAGAGCCAACTTGCATTTACGAAGATGATGCAGCTTGCATCGAATGGATGAAGCAAGGGTATATCAAGGGTGATAATACGAAACATATATCACCGTTCTTCTACAATCAAGCAACAACAATGTCTTCTAAATATTCAGTCGGTAAAGTAAAATCGATTTAAAATGTGGCGGAACTTATTTACTAAGTCATTACCTAAGGCCACATTTGAAAAACATGTGAGAATTATAGGACTAAAAAGATTGTCCGAACTTCCGTGACTCCATGGGACTAAAGGAATTGTCCACTCCCATGCCTGTACGTATTAGACTAAAGAAATTGTCATGCATCAAGGGGAGCACCAGATGGTATGTTGAACTTTTCTCCTTCACCGAGGTTACTTTTTCCCACTGGGTTTTGTTACTCGAAAAGGTTTTTAATGAGACAATAATAATACTATAAATGCAAATCATGGAGAGATGTCGACATCAGGGGGAGCATCTAGCGATGTACAGATGACATCAAAGTGTGTTGTACTCTTTTCCTTCACCAAGATTACTTTTTCCCACAAGGTTTTGTTACTCGGCAAGGTTTTTAATGAGACAACAAAAACACTAAAGATACAACTTCGGTTGAGGCTATTCTTCTCCTTACAAGTGTTCGGTTTTTTTGTGCGAAATATTTTTCCTGACACGGTTCTACAAAGGAGAAGAGTACTGACAAGCGACGCCATTTCAGAAGCTCAAGTATTTTTCTCCTTTGACCAGTTTTTTCATCAACGGATGTTTTCTAGAAAGGTTTTGACAAAGCAATGAGTTTATAATGGTGGTCTGATAGACACATTTTTGTGTCTAATTTGATCTCAATACTATATATTGTTGGTACTCGATTTTGTACTAATTATGGTTTTTTGTGTGTTTGTAGGTATTTTTGGGCAATAAACATTTTTGGAAAATTCGGCTCGAAAAGTTGTCTAAAGCTCCCGGAGGACATTTGTTATTCGGACTTTGAATGTTGGATAAGGGGCACCCCAGGATACCCCTTAAGGAAGCTGCTATTCGCACCCCCATCACTGATTAGGGGAGGTCATCTTCACCATTTCAAATCAAGTTTTGGCGGGAAATTCTATTGTTTCACGGCAGAATTAGGGTTGGATTTTGGAGATTTTTGAGAGAGATTCAATCGCGGATTTTGGATTGGATGGACCTGTTAGAGCATAACGGGATGGTATGGCACTTTGGATCAACTAGAATTGACTAAATCGAATGAGTGGGAAGAAAACATGATTTTTGGTCGGGATTGTTCATCTTCTCCGGCGAAGTTACCTGGTTGTGATTTGGACGAGTTTCTATTGGACTTTCTCATGGTTTCGGGTTGGTTTAGGCCTGTTTAATTCAAACAGGCTTGGTAAGAGTCTTGGGTTCGAAGAAAAAGGAAGCTTCCACGTATTAGACCAAAAACCAGGGAAGAGAAATATTTTGTATTACATTAAGAGTTATTTGGGAAATGCGTGAAGATATAGCGTGTTTAATGTGTTATGAAACATGTAAGGAACGTGTTTGGATGGATTTCTTCCACTCGCAAACGCGTGAAGACGATAAAGAAGGAAAGAATCACGTGAAAATGGCGTAAAATGATCCCGAGTAAAAGAAGATCATTCGCTTTTATTACGAGATTGAAGGACTCTAACGAATATAAAACAGGTTTCAGGGGATCAAGAGAGGGTACGGAGAGTTTTGGAGGTTTTGGGGAGACTACAGAGCAAAGAATCGAGAGTTTGAAAACCTGCTGCTGCTGCCATTGAAGAGAGCCCGAAGAACATACGACGCACGCAGAACCGTCGTTCTTCAACAGTGTCAACGACTCGCATTTGTGGGTCGTAGTTAGGGACGTACTTAAAGAAACCGTAACAGATGACGCTTAATAGTTATCATTCTCTGTAACAATTAGGTTTGTAACAAAAATAATTGTTACAAACTCGATTTTTCATTATTTCTCCCTTATTCATCATTTGTAAACCATTTTCGAGCAATGAAATCAACTATTGAGCGTGTTTCCAACATGATGAGCTAAACCTAATCTCCGGGGCGAGGGAGGAAGCCATTCTTCCAAAAGTTATGTGGAAAAATTTATTTAAATTTATTTATGCAATTCTTTTATGATTATTTGCCTTTGAATGAAAATTGAGTAAATGATTTTATTAATTAGTTGTGTTTTCTCTTGATGAAGTATGCTTAGTTTAGGGCTTTTGATACTTCATGCTTGCGATTAACAATTGATGTTTTGAGAATCTAATTTTGGCAATGATTAGAATCACAATTTCTTTTGATTGGAGTTATATTGTCTAGAATTGCATGATAAACATTAACATTAAATCACATGAATTTTGGTGAATGGTGAAATCCTAAACCCCGGTCTCTCCATAATTTTCACAAAACTTTATATTGAGTTTGTTATATTTTTGCTTTAAAAATTAAGTCTAAAAATCTGCTTTCACAAGTCTCAACGAACCTATTACTACAACATCATTGAAAATAACCATCAAACCTATTATTTGCTAGTCCTCGAGCAAATTTATTCCAGAAAATAAAATTCATTTGAACCCCTAGGTGGCCCTAGTGGCGGAGTGTTGTCTCCGGAGGGTTTACCAGAGGTGTACCCACAAAACCTTTACTCCAGACCCTAGCTATCTACGCAGAACCTTGGAAGGTACTAAAGAATCTCCTTGGTTAGAATACTTATTGACTACGGGAGGAAGTACCACGATGCGAAATTCCAATTCTTGCAGACGAGTTTGCACTCAAGCATACTAAAATTCATATATAAGTCACAGAGCTCTACTCGGATAAGTCGCACTATGGACATCAATACCGGAGTCAAAACTAATCACATGGATAGATCAAGAAGATGGATATAGAGAAAAACATAGATGGTTTCGATGTTTACTAAGTGAATGGTGTTTTCCATATCTGTCTGAAGGCCTCCGCCAAAATGAACCTATCCTAATGGAATGAGATACTAGTCTGACTAATATCAACACACTGCCATATACAAGGGAACCAGTGGTCGATAATCCTAACTCTAGGTCAACACAACTGGCGTATACAAGGGTTCCAGTGGTCGACTTTATTGAATTTATTCCGGTTGGTCAGATGGTCTGGTCTCAATTTTTTTTTTTTTTTTTTTTTCAACTTTTTTTTTTTTTTCAACTTTTTTTTTTCAATTTTTTTCAATTTTTTTTTTTTTTTGGTATCTCAATCACTCTATTTCACCCTAGCATTGGTAACAACTTGATTCGTGGGCCCCACCTAATCACTTAGAGAAACATAGTTTAAAAACAAAATAAAAGCAGTGAAAAGGACTCGACGAGATATGGTGAAACTATCATGTTATTTCTAACACCCGAGCTACGTGCTTTTATGAATAGACTCTTTAGATGTTGCCATCTAATCAGATTGGTTCCTCAACTCCTACAACCAAGATGTTTCCATCCACTTAGATTGGTTAGTGCCGACCTTAATAAACATAAATTTCTAGGCTCTGGAGTTTATTTATTGCAACTAAAAAGTTTTTCCATACCCCAAACTTAAATCTAACATTGTCCTCAATGTTCTAAATATGAAATTGAAAACATGAACAAGGAGAAACCATTACTGCTAGAAGGAAATGAGGAAAAATATTACCGTGTTGCATGAGCAAGGGGTACCTCCCAAGGAGTGCTAAGTTTAAAGTCTTCACCCGGACATCAAATACCTCAAAAGGATCTTCACCTTCCAAAGTCATACACCAATAGCCGAAATAGTTGTGGGTCCATAAGACCAAATAGGGCTAACACCAATATCGACAAAATGCACCGGTTCGGAAAAATGAATAGAAGGAGCACATCCTCGTCTAAGGTTTCGTCATCAAGACAACTAGGTTCATCCGGGTAGCATAATTGAGCTTCATATGTGTATCTTGATAAATAGATTCATCCGAAAGACGGGTCTCTAATACCTCTGTTACCTCCGGACGATGATCGGGGAGGATCGGGTTCTTTGAGTCCGAATAGACTCGAGTAATATCTCGACGCACACAAGCTCGAGTCCCAAGTTAGGGACTTCAATTAGGGATACAAGACGATCACTAGAGTCATCATTACCCCCAAACTTAGGGTGAACAATATCCTCGGATGGACCAAAATCTATGGGATGGATTTTAGGGTCCATAAAGTCGACACAATAACTAGCTTCTTTGGGGACTGGTCATCTAAACGAACAACATCATCATATAAGGGATTATCAAAGAAAATCTCTAATATAGGATCAATCAACTAAGGTATTACGTCATGGTTACCTCCTCCGAGGCACTAAAAAGGTTCATCAAATAATGGATTATCAAACATAGTGCAATTAAAGGATCGGGAACTAGAGTGCTAATCATGTTCACCACTTCTAAATCATCTATCTCAGAAGGTTGTCTAGTAACATTAAAGACATTTAGTTCAAATGGTCATATTACAAAGGATATGTTCATAAGCCCACCCTACGATTGATGACGGCGTTAGGCGTGGCTAAAAATGGGCGACCTAGAATCACCGGGATTTGAGCACTTGGGTCCCGAATAGGTTGGGTGTCTAGAACAACGAAATCCACTGGATAAATAAACTTATCAACCTCAATCGAACATCCTCTATGACACCACGAGGAACTTTGTGGACCTATCGACTAACTTAAGTGTCATTTTGGTCGATTTCAACTTACAAGACCCAGTGGGTGTATACATGATACGGAGTAAGTTAACACTAGCTCCTAAGTCAAGTAAAGCTTTATCGACCATGTGATTACCAATCGCACAAGATATGGTGGGGCATCCGGGGTCCTTATACTTAGGAGGTGTTTGGTTCGGAAGAATGGAACTTACTTGACCGGTAAAAGGCTTTCTTTTGGACATTAAGCTTACGCGTGTACAAAGATCTTTAAGGAACTTGGCATAAGCAGGCATCCGCCTAATTGCTTCTAATAACGGAATATTGATGTTCACTTGTTTAAATGTTTCCATTATCTCGTTGAATGTCGACTCCTTCTTTGTTGGGGATAACAAGCTCATGGATATGGGGCTCTAGGCACAAAGGTAGTCCTAACAGGGAATTTCTTGGGACTCCTTGGGGATTGTTTCGGTTCCTCTACCACAGGTTCCTCTTGGGACGTAGAAGGTGGAACTAAAGTATGTCCACTAGGCATGGCTACCTTATTGTCTACCGTTTCACTAGGCTCCTAAGGGTTTTTATCGAGTTCACATGGTTTGATGATTCCTCACCAACTACGGATATTTGATGGACCCCCAGGATTGGGTTGAGATTGACTAGGAAACTTACCTTCTTCTCTCTCTCACTTAAATACTTAGCTATTTGGCCGACTTGAAGTTCTAATTTAGCAAGAGTCCGGGAATTATCCTTATGGTTCCGCTGGTTTCTTGTTGAAAGCTAAGGTGGTTGGTGATAACATATCATGGTTCTTTACTAACATATTAAGAGCTTCTTCTAAGGTAGAGATCTTTTTCTCGTGTGTTCAAACCGGGTTTTGACTCAAGGGTTAAGGTATAACCAAAACACGGGGGAGGCCGAGAATTACTAGACTGTCCTTGATTCTCGCCCTTAGACCAAGAAAAATTAGGATGGTTTCCCCCAACCCTGGTTGTAGGTCTCTGAGTATGGGTCAAACTTTTGACGGTTCTCAAACCTAGCGTTGTTATAGACAACATGGGCTTGTTCTTCACTAACATGACCTTCCCAAAATGAGTTATCGGGCTCTATTCCACAACTAGAGACTTGAGAGGCTCTATTAGGTTCAACAAGGGACCTATTTTTAGACTGACCCATTTCCAAAGCTTCTAACCTTCTAGACAAAGCAGCAAACTTAACATCTGACTCGAAACTTGTGTCTACTACATTGGTGCCATTTCTATTGACCAAGAGTCTTTTAGGGGTTCAACACAAGGCTCCCACCGTTGGGATTTTTCAAATGATAGTTCCTAAGAAGGTTAGAAGCATCATCAGCAGTTTTATTTGTGAATTCACCGGCACACATAGACTCGACCATGGATTTAGTCGAATAGTCTAAACCATTATAAATAATCTCCACAAGTTTCATCTTATCAAATCCATGGTGAGGACACTGGGATAGGAGATCATTGAATCTCTCTAAAAACCTATAAAGAGACTCTCGGGGTAGAATTTCATATAGAAAGCGATCATTTCATTTCCATGTTTCAATGGATCCAGGATGGTAGGTTGTTTAGCTTGTCTTGGATTTATCTCTCAAGGAAAAGGAAACATCTTAAGTTTCAAGACTTCATCATTAAGGTCTTTTATTCTAACTGTCCATAAATTTCCTCAAAGTCCCTAATATGAAAATAAGGGTTCTCATCATCTTTTCCTAAGAATATAGGGATCATCTGAAGAAGACTAGGTTTTATCTCGAAATTAGCCGTATTGGCTGGCAATTTAATACACGAAGCTCGGTTGGTCCTAGTTGGGAACATGTAATCTTTCAAAGTAGCCATCATTTGCACAACTTTGAAGTACTAGGGGTACTTTCCTCACAAAGAGATGATTCTCAAACCGAAGTTTCCAAAAACGGGGCTCTCAAAGAAGAGTCTTCGAGTTCCTCGCCCTCACAAGAAGAACTACTAGGTTTGTCACTAATCAAACGACCTAGAGTGTTTCTTTTCCAAACCCGTTCTCTAATGACCTCGGGCATACACTAGAAAAAGAAAAAGAAAAGAAAAAGAAAAAAATCCTAAAAGGAAGGGAGGTTCTATGCAAACACAAACAAGGCCGACTCCACCACAACAAACCTAATGATATCTAGCAAACAAAAAGCATGATGGCTCCACTTAGATTGTTTTCTAGACCACTTCTAAACGTTCGAGAAAGGGAATTCGTACAATTTAAGCAAACCCCTCCGGATCAATCCGAGTCAAAGTAAGTTGAATCAAGGCGAGGAAGCTACGTGGAGCTTTGATACCCAAGGCCTCACCGCATTACAAGGCGGCGCAGTCACGCATTCAACTCACGAAACCATCATGAACTTCAAGTAGGCTTAAAAGAGTAAAACTAATATTTTTTGAGCGACTTTCCTACTAAGCTCGTTACCCTATAGGTCTCTGTTCTATTACAAATTTTAAAGCTTAGGTTCGCGTTAAGTATCGTTTTTCCTAAGGCGGGCAAGAAGAGAACGGTGATGAAATCCGAACCCTTATCTTATATGGCCAGTCCTTGCCCTTTACTAGGAATTTAAAACAGCCGTTTTCAAGTCCTCGACATATATGCAAACGAAGGAATACAAGAACTCGCCGACGGTGGATTCGCGAGTGTTTGACAAACTTACCTCCGTGCCAGACGGGGATGAACCGTTGTGGTCGACTCGGGCCACGACTCCTATGTCATGTACGGGCCGAGGGGCCGAGGTGATATCGTAATCACCGTCCTTCTCTGCACACAGTTTATATTTAATACTACCCTTCCGTAGGGTTTAAGAATAAAAGAATGTCCAAATGTCCAAGTCCAAAGTCCAAAAAGTAAAAGTGCAAGAGAAAAAGAAAGTCTAAAAGAATAAAAATATACAAAAAAAAAAAAAAAAAAATGCCTCTCTTTTTTTTTCTCTTTTATAAACAAAAAAATCTTCTTCTTTCGCTCCTTTCGCTTTTGCCTTTTACTCCCGATCTTTAAGTATTCACCAAAAAGGTTTGGCAAAATTTTCTTTCCTCAATTCCAAATTCTGTAAAGGAAAAGACAAAAACCCAAAAACGTAAAAAGAAGAACAAATAAAATAAAAACAAATAAAAACCTAAAAAAAAAAAAAATCTAAAAATCTAGCCTAAAGACAAGTCCGTCAGTAATGCGCTAAAAATTGATGGTTATTTTCAATGATGTTGTAGTAATAGGTTCGTTGAGACTTGTGAAAGCAAATTTTTAGACTTAATTTTTAAAGCAAAAATATAACAAACTCAATATAAAGTTTTGTGAAAATTATGGAGAGACCGGTTTTAGGATTTCACCATTCACCAAAATTCATGTGATTTAATGTTAATGTTTATCATGCAATTCTAGACAATATAACTCCAATCAAAAGAAATTGTGATTCTAATCATTGCCAAAATTAGATTCTCAAAACATCAATTGTTAATCGCAAGCATGAAGTATCAAAAGCCCTAAACTAAGCATACTTCATCAAGAGAAAACACAACTAATTAATAAAAATCATTTACTCAATTTTCATTCAAAGGCAAATAATCATAAAAGAATTGCATAAATAAATTTAAATAAATTTTACCACATAACTTTTGGAAGAATGGCTTCCTCCTGCTTAGGAGATTAGGTTTAGCTCATCATGTTGGAAACACGCTCAATAGTTGATTTCATTGCTCGAAAATGGTTTACAAATGATGAATAAGGGAGAAATAATGAAAAATCGAGTTTGTAACAATTATTTTTGTTACAAACCTAATTATTCTGAAGAATGATAACTATTAACTCGCCATTTTATTCACGGTTTCTTTAAGTCTGTCTCCTAACTACGACCCACAAATGCGAGTCGTTGACATCATTGAAGAACGACGGTTCTTCGTGCGTCGTATGTTCTTCTTGCTTCAATGGCAGCGCGGCGAGTTTTCAAACTCTCGATTCTTTTGCTCTTAGTCTCCCCAAAACCTCCAAAACTCTCCGTACCCTCTCTTGATCCCCTCAAACCTCGTTTTTATATTCGTTAGAGTCCTTCAATCTCTGTAATAAAAGCGAATGATCTTCTTTTTACTCGGGATCATTTTCTGCCATTTTCACGTGATTCTTTCCTTCTTTATCGTCTTCACGCGTTTGAAGTGGAAGAAATCCATCCAAACACGTTCCTTACATGTTTCATAATCTGTTAAACACGCTATATCTTCACGCATTTCCCAAATAACTCTTAACAGAATACAGAAAATATTTCTCTTCCCTGTTTTTGGTCTAATACGTGGAAGCTTCCTTTTTCTTCGAACCCAAGACTCTTACCAAGCCTGTTTGAATTAAAACAGCCTAAACCAACCCGAAACCATGAGAAAGTCCAATAGAAACTCGTCCAAATCACAAACTGTAACTTCGCGTGGAGAAGATGAACAATCCCGACCAAAAATCATGTTTTCTTCCCACTCGTCGATTTAGTCAATTCTAGTTGATCCAAAGTGCCATACCATCCACAGTTATGCTCTAACGGGTCCATCCAATCAAAATCCAGCGATTGAATCTCTCTCAAAATCTCCAAAAATCCAACCCTAATTCTGCCGTGAAACAATAGAATTTCCCGCCAAAAACTTGATTTGAAATGGTGAAGATGACCTCCCTAATCGGTGATGGGGTGCGAATAGACTTCCTTAAGGGGTGTCCCTGGGTGCCCCTTATCCAACATTCAAAGTCCGAATAACAAATGTCCTCCGGGGTGCTTTAGACAACTTTTCGAGTAATTTTCCAAAAATGTTTATTGCCCAAAAATACCTACAAACACACAAAAAACCATAATTAGTACAAAATCGAGTACCAACAATATATAGTATTGAGATCAAATTAGACACAAAAATGTGTCTATCATGGTCATCCAAGGGGGAGTGTTGTAGTAATATGAGTGGTTGACCACTTGAGGTGGCATTGTGCATGTACTTTTATCTTCATGCTTAACACATGTAATACTTTCTCTATTACCACCAACACATGTAACAACACTAATTCCTACATCTCTTCTTTGTCATGTGTACTTAAAGAGAAACAAGAGAATGAATAAAAGACTCACTGATTCTCCTTCTCTTCTATTTTGGTTTCTTCTCCATTAAAGCTTTGTCTCCTTAAACACAATAACTTAAACAGAACTTGCATTCTCCAGCTAGGGCATCTTCCATAGATACAAACCTTAAAATGTTAATAAGTTAACTCACTTGCATTCTCCTCCATCTGATCACTATATTAAATAACTTCTCCTCCATCTACATTCATACAACATTTTCATCAGCAAGGTTAAAAGAAACAAAGCTTTTAAGAGAAGATTTCATGGATGATACCACACCTGCAGATGTGCAAGTCACTGATAGTGCTACAACAAATGTTGAAGATATGGTGAATATCAAAGGAAAGAAAATGGTCAAGAGCAACAACAGTGAGTTCGGTGGATGGAGTTGCGCTTCTCGAATTATCTTCCTTGGAGGCGTAGAATCATTCGTCTTTTATGGAATTGCTTCAAACTTGATCAGCTTTCTAACTACGCAATTGGGACAATCTACATCAGCAGCTGCGCAGAATGTTAATGCTTGGACTGGTTTCATGCATACGCTTCCAATACTAACTGTATATGTTATTGGTCACCCCTCTTATTTTGACAGATACCTTGGAGCATCCACAGTCGCAGAGTATAACCAAATTTTTTAGTAAAAAGCAGAGGCAGTGGAGAAGGACTAAAGACCAAACACCAGACTATAACCAAAACCCATACCATATTTAGTCTTTAGTCTGGTCTTTAGTCGAGCGTAATTTAAAGTTACGCCTGATGGAGCGGGGTGTCGGGATTGCGCCTGATGATGGGGCGTAACTCAAAGTTACGCCCCATAACAAAAAAAAAAAAAAAAATGGGCGTAGTGTGGGATTGCGCCGCGATGGAGTGGGGTGTGGGGATTGCGCCGGATGATGGGGCGTAACTCAAAGTTACGCCCCATAACAAAAAAAAAAATGGGGCGTAGTTTGAAACTACGCTGATGGCCCGACAAATTTTTGCTCTGCGCACTGTAGTGTCACAAAGACGGAGTAAACCAAAATTTTTGGGATTTTTTTAGTCTTTGGTCTTTGGTTTTAGTCTCATGACTGCAGTTGCTCTTACCATCCTGATTTCTGGACTCTTCTATCTTCTGGTAAATCTCTTACTCCCCCTTAATTTTGTTTTTTAATTAATTCCCTAAAGTCTTTTCAATATTCTAGTTGGCTAAAAAAATGGATCTTGCAGTGTCTGAACAATGCACTTACTTCAGAAATGAGTACTAATACATTATTATTTTTTTTGCTAGAAAAGAAATTGAATTGAATAAGGAATCAAGTAACAGAGTTTTGAGTAATGAAGTGAGGCTGATCAAGATGCCATTCACCTGATACTCTGTTCACTCTACAATGCTTGGCTGCTTTATCCGCCAGCGAATTGAAAGTCCTATGAATGTTTTGGAATTCAACAAATTGAAAAGACTCTATTACTACTGAGCAGTCATCTAGGATGGAACTGCTGAACCAACTAGTTTGGCCTTGTTTATTCAACAGGTAAGAAATAACATTTTTTGAATCACTGAGAATGCAAATGTTGTGCAGCCTTTGTTCTTTAGCCCAAGTAATCGCTTCCCAAATTGCTAAGCTTTCTGCTTCCTCAGCATCTCTGGTTATTGCAGGTTGAATTTTGCAACCCCTGTAGGTGCCTATTACATCAGTAATCACAGTGCCAATTCCTACACTATTAGTATTTATATCATAAGAAGCATCACAAAAAATTAACATGCAGTTCTGAGGTAGATTTTCAGTCCTAGGGTGTCTTACTGCATTAGTGATTGTAATACCAGTTTGTGTACTCAAAGGAGCACTAGTATACTGTTGCATGTCAACAGTAAGTTAATAGCATAATTGGCAGTAGCATCTTTGTTCAGGTTTTGGTTTTGAAAGACATGCATACATCTATCTCTCCATATGCACCAGGCAGTAGTCATAATAGCACATTTATGATGCATAGATAAAGTACTATTCAGAATATTTTTAACCAAATCCTTAGTAGTGATACTACTATTACAATACTGCAGAATATGGGTACCCCATGGAACTGAGCTCCACACAGAAACAGCGAAATCACAATGCAGAATAATGTGTTCAGCTGTTTCAGTGACATTAGATTGGCACATGCTACAAATAAGATTGTGACCAACATTATATCTACCAACTCTATATTTAGAGGGAATGATATTTTCATAACATTTCCACCAGAATAACTGAATTTTTGGAACAACAGGCAACTCCCAAATGGTCTTATAAATTGGATCATTACTTGATAGAGTATTACTAGTTTCCGCAGTTCCAGATATGATGTGATAACATGATTTAACTGAAAAGGTGCCAGATTTGGTATGGGGCCACCCACACAAGTCTATCAGATCCTGAAATTGGGATTCTAATATTAAGAATTTTATTGCAGTTATCAGTAGTGAAAAAAGCTTCGACCAAATCACGATTCCAAGATCTAGTAGTGGTGTCAATCAAATCACTGACCATATATTCAGGATTAGGATAGTTAGAACACATAGGCACAGACATATCATAGATCCAATTATCTCTAAAAGCATGAATATTTAACCCATTCCTTACTTCCCACATGGAGTGTTTCTTAAGAATTTCAATACCTGCACAGATACTAGTCCAGACCCAAGAGCAGTTTTGCGGTTTAACATACTGAAGAGGGTGACAGTTCTTGAAATGTTTACACTTCAATATTCTGACCCAGAGAGCATCAGGAGAGTGAATCATTCTCCATGCAGTCTTGGTTAAAAGCGCAGTATTGAAATGCTTAAGGTTTCTAAAGCCTAGACCACCACGAGATTTATGCATGCAAACATTGGCCCATTGTTTAGGGTAGATACCACCAGCAGTATTCTTTCCCCACCAGAAATCCCGTTGTTTAGCTTCCATTTTATAGATTAAGTTATCAGGCAGGCGAAAGGAGTTCATGTGATAAATGGGGGAAGACTTTAAGACATTCTGGACCATAACTGATCTACCAGCTTGGTTTAGGTGTTTTCCTTTCCAATTCGGGATATACCTATCCAAATTTTCAGCTAAATGGTTAAAAGCATGAGATTTTGATCTGCCAATGAACAAAGGTATACCTAACTACTTATCATCCAGGGCAATTTTCTTAACATTAAGAGTTCTAATCATAGAGACACAAATATCAGGGTGGACATTATTTGTGTTAGGGGCTTTTGGCGATATCCCTATATGATTTCGTAATGGATGGGTGGTCTTACAATGGCGAAGTAGTCTTCTTCTTCTCATTGTATCTAATTGGAATCGGAAGTGTTGGATTCAAGACCTGCGCACCAGCTTTTGGTGCAGACCAATTTGATGACCGAAATTCAAATGAATCCAAGTCCAAAATTTCATTCTTTAAATGGTGGCTATTTGGATTATCTGTTGGATCGTGCAGTTCTCACTTGATATTGAGCTACGTCCAAGATAATTTAGGTTGGTATATAACATTTGAAATATCAACCATTTTAATGAACATAGCGCTAATTGTAATCCTGTTTGGAGGCGTATGTTATCTCTGTGCTCACGAAAAAGATGCATATAAAGTAAACCCATTATAAGCATTAACTAATGGTTTAGTTGCCGCTGTCAAAAATTGGAAGGTTGAAGATGTAAATGTTGTACCGCCGTTGGTTCCCCGATGGATGCTATGGTTAACATATCCATTAGTGCACTCTCAAGTTCTTACCTTCTTTGTTAAGCAGGGCACACTACGGGAAAAAAAGTAATCTACAAGCCCAAAAATCAGTTGTCGTACATGTACGACAACGTTTCTCCATAGGTTGCATAGAGGGGGTTGTAGAAGGCCCTCAAATATTCACAACTCTTAGCAAGAGTCGTAAACATAGTTGTCGTTTACTTTTGTACGAAGCTTGCTTCAATTGTGAATGTCCTTCGAAATTTCCTCTTAATGCTAACACAACTCTTATCTTGGAATTTGACAACGGTGCTTAAGAGTTGTATGTCGATTATTTGACAACAGTGGTTCGTAGTTGTATTTTACTTCTTTGACAACTATGGTTATGCTTGTAATTCGTTTCTTAGACAACCCTGATAAGAGTTGTATGACGTTTCTTCGACAACCCAGGTTAGAGTTGTATGTCGTTTCTTCGACAATCCTGTTTAGAGTTGTATATCGTTTCTTCGATAACTGTGGTTTGAGTTGTAAGTCATTTCTTCGACAAGTCCGGGTTATAGTTGTATTAACTTTCTTTGACAATCTTTCATAGTAGTTGTGGTTATTTTTCATTTTTGAAAAAAATATTGAAATTACTCAGAGCAGCATTCAATCAAATTATACCAGCATTCATTCAATCATCATTCATTCAAAATGTGACAAAGATCCAAACATTTAAACAAGTTTTACATCATTCACAACCTTGAATGAATCATTCAAAATATCCGGACCACGTAGCAACAACCAAAAAAAAAAAAAAGTAAGTTTCAAACACTTTGTCAAAATAAAGATCAAGTCAGTGGCTAGCCAAGCACTATAAATTCCTTGCCCCATGTGATGAAATTTCCTACAACTGAATGATAGTCTGACACTCACTAGTTTCCCTATAGACAAGAGCATCATCCACAAAAGAAGTTTTACGCCTACCTTGTATGCTCCAAAACCTATTGGCCTTCCATGGACACTTTTCTTTGGATCCGTTTTCAAAGAATAAATGCATCAGCAACAATCTCGCCGTCAACGTACCAACTGAGCAACTTGCAAGGGGTATCCTTCTCTGGCACTCCCACTGGCTTTTGCACCACATTTAGGCTTGGTTTGGTAATGCTTTTATTTTCTAAAAAACACTTTCAAAAGCTATTTATGTCAATAATTTTTGAAATTAGCGTTTGGTAAAAAAAAATCAAAGTGCTTTTTATTGAAAGCACTTCCCAAATTCCTCAATTTTTAAAAGCTGGGGAGGAGGAGCTTTTAAAAGCTACAAAAGCATAAGTTGTGGCCCCACCTAAATTTAATTATTGATTTATCTTTTTTATCCCTACTTTATTTTATAAATGACAAAAGTTACCCCTTAAATTTATATACAATCAATTTTTTTACTATTTCTTATATTGCATTCTTTATTTTTTTTAATTTTTTTTAATTTTTCAAACTATTTTATATACCATTTCATTTAATTTGTTAACAATATAACTAAAAAAATATTAAATAATTACTTAATTTTTGTTTCATTTTTTGTTTGAAATATATATATATATATAAGTATTTAAGTTAAATAATTTTTTAACAATCATAATAATAGTGGTAATTAGTATGAATATTAATATTATATAGTAAAATAATTAATTATTTTTAAACCCCATAAAATTGAATAAACCTACCATTAGAGATATGTCTGTTTTTGTCATTTGCTACAACAACTATGGTTGAATCTGAAATTTTACCAAACACACTTTGATTGCTTTTTTAACCAGCTTCAACTATAATTAATATTTTACCAAACGTCTAACTGCTTTTTTCTCACAGCACAGCACAACAACGCACAGCAGAAAAATGCTTTTACAAAAGCTGCAGCAATACCAAACTAAGCCTTACTCCGCTCAATGGGCTGCCATTTTCACGGACCATGCTAGTGCTAGCATTGTTGTTGCTGGCATTTCCAGACTACAGAAAAAAAAATAGAAAATACCACATGTAAACAGACTTACTTTTGGACTGGCCGGTGTTTTTACATGTAAATATGTAAAAAATACAAAATACAACAAAAATTGCAAGTGCAGAAACATGTAAATAGACACATCTCAAGGACCGTTCCTATACAAAGACCAAAACGACAATATAAGGGGCAAGTTTGAAATCATAAACTGAGAAAAGAAAACTAAATAAATAATAAGATTCTCACCTCTAACATATTAAGTCTTTCATTCATTTCCAACATAGTTTCCCGACACTCCGTGATGATCTTCTTATAATGGGACTTGACAGCCATCTTTGTCTTTGTTACTCCAAACCCTACTCCTTTGAGTCGACCTGGTTTGTCATCACCAAGAGCTTTGACAAGAAGATTGTCTGTTAAAGATAATCCAACAACATCACCATTCTCTTCTTGGGCTCTTGCAATTTTCTCCTGCATTTAGTCACATTTATAAATCAGTCGAACACATATACAAACAAAAACAAAGAAAGAAGTCTTTTGAGTACTTACTAAAGCCTCAACAACACCCTTGATTTGGTTCCTTTCCTTCCTTCTCGCTTATGACCCGTTTTCCACATTTCCACCGGGTCAATCTCTTGATTGTCTTCTTTTCCTTTTGCTATGAACAATGCATAAATCTGAGTTACTTAAAAAAATTACAAATAGGTTTAATCAATCATTACTAACACACATAATGAATTTAAGTAAGTTTTGTAGAACATACCATAGCCTCCTCAAGTCGAGCGTAACCTTGTCTACTGATTGTGTGTGGGGTGGTATACTGCCTCCGAATTTCCTGCATTTTGAGTCTTTTCGCCTAAAAAAGTAACGGAATGCTGTTAAGTAACAAAACATCACCAACAACGTTGACTGTCCAAAGAATTAATGTAAAAGATAACACGATATAAATACTTACTCTAATTCCTCCCGAGCAAACATTTGTTACAAAAACTTCCCACTCATTATCTGACATGTTCTGTGGTTTAAGTGCTTTAATCTTCTCCTCTCTTTCTTCTTCTTCTAACTCATCAAGGGTGAGTATCCTACCAGCTTTCCTAGACCTAGCCTCTTTAAGATAACAACCCATCTTCCCATAATAATAGCCTTTGTAAAGATCATCAACAATGAACCTCATCTGCAAATAACAGTGAAAGAGTTGAGATTAAGATTGAAGGTTAAAAGAGCTAAAGAGGTGAAGATTTGAAGAGTTGAAGAGCTAAGAAATTACCTTAACAATCTTCCATATATTATCTTTGGCATCTTTAGGGACCCCTCTCCAATCCTTGTAAGTTAATGAAATATTTCGCCTAACTAAAACTCCCAACACACTTGCAAGTTGCACGGAAGCGCTACCAATGGGCTGATCCTTACTATTAAAGCTAACACTGGACTTGTGTGTTGGGTCCTCTGTTAGCCCAAGTGAAGACATCCGTGATGGGCCACGTGGAACATACTTTCTCTTCTCTTTTCCTTTCGAAACCTAAGCGTTTTAAGCAAAAGAGTTATTAAATAAGGATTGAAAAACTAAAATAAAGAAACAACTTAAAGCAGCAACATAAGGAGTTATACCTCATCTGTTGTTTCTTTTTCATTCTCCGCGATGTCATTGTCACTAACATTATCAGTTTCCTTGTCTCCACCTTCCCCCTCTTCAGCATATTCATCTTCATCTTCATCATCATCTTCAACCATATCAGCGAAGGTATTATTCGGATTCCTGAGTTGTACATTGGGACATGAGACTGTTGATTGGTACAACTTCCGCCTCACTGTATTTTGCTTCTCAATAACTTCCTTAGATGTGGAACGTAATGGTTGAGATGCTCCTGATGTGGACTGCAATGGTTGAGATGCTGCGACACTTTCCAGTTCAGCTAATCTTTTCGGTTTCCCAAGTGATGACCGTGTTGCAGACTCTTCTCAGCAAGAGTGATGACATGTTCTTAAACCTAGGTGATGACCGTCTAGGTGTCTTTTCAGGCTCAGTTGGTGATTCAGTTGGAGTCTTTTCAATTGCAGGTTGCTCCAAATTCTTCGTCTTCTTAGGAGTTGTTTTCTTGTTATAAGACTTTGTCTGCTCCAGACTCTTCTTCTTTTCCAATATTATCTGCAACTATAAATTAAGTTAATCAAGATGGTGGTAAATAAATTGACTTGAATAAATAAAAGAAACTGAGTCAAGAGATTGTATTACTACCTTATTATTTGGGGATGTGACTGCCTTAGTCTTGGCAGCCTTGCTTACCTGCAACATAAAATGCAGAACTCAGATAAAATGATAACACGATGATGCAGACAACTTGAACAGATGCAGCAAGGTAATGGAGAAACTAAAAATTATAGCTGGAAGTAAAGAACTAAGTTGCAAGATATATATGCATATGAATTCACATCTCCGTATCTACAGAAGCTACTTTCAAGATAGGTAAGCACATACCACTTATAAATTTTAAACACTGAACCATAAAGATAAGCATGCACTTACTTTATTCTTTGCCTTCGCAGACAACTCGGTCCTCACCATTTTTGAACACGTACAACTACAAAAAAAGGTCCAAAATTAGAAACAATAACTGCAGCTTTTAACAAATGCAAAATGCTATGGCCTTGGGTTTAAGCTCTCTTTAAACCCAAGGCCATAAGAGTAAGAACCAAGAGGAGGGCCAAACAAATAATTTCTACTGATTTGTATTATAAGGAATGATGTTGATTGGAACAAAAAGATCATCATGGAAAGATTAACATGCATTGTTTACATAGCAGTGAATCCTATACTAAATTAGCACTATGCAGAGTATTCATTTTAAGATTATACTTAGAATACTAACTCAGAAATCTCGGAAAGTTTAGCAGCAGAAAAAGCTTTCATAATTAGTTTCATTTGACAGAGGACCACCACTACCCATTAACAAATCAGATTTAATAAAACTATAAACATCCACCAACAATTATTAAACTCTCATAATTCAACAAACTCATTGACTTTTGTTCCACATTTCTACTAGTACTAGTATTTTGATGCTGCTGAAGTACATACATTCAAAAAAGATCATTTTCAGTCTCCGACGGACATCCATCAATACCAGAACGACCAATAACAACCTAATTAAGTATCAAAACCTGTATCATCTAGTAAACTTAGAATCTCTGAACAGGGGCTGAAACAGGGGTTGAAACAAACTGACATGACATTTTATCATTACTACAGGTATGAGGATGACCCGTTTTTGAACAATTTGAAACAAACTTAGACCTTAATAAAATGAGCTACATAGTGATTTCCTCCTGTTTGTGATTATGTGTCCTGTAACTTCGCTTAATGCATGTATTTTATTTTGAACTTGTAAATTTTAAAGCATGAAAGAGCTAAGTATGCATACAAGGTACAAAGAGAAACATATCATTGCTAGCTGTTTTTGTTAATATTGTAATTCAAAAAATGGAAAAAAGATCTTTCCAAATCCTGTGAAGATCTTCAGCCTTTAGTTTTATAAGATAATATAGAAAATCCTAAGCTAATTTTGTTTAGAACAAATTAGTTGATTTTGTTAATTATTATGATATATTCCTGCAATTAATATTATAAGCTAATATAGAAAATCCTAAGCTAAGATTGTTAAGAACAAATTAGTTGATTTTGTTAATTATTATGATATATTCCTGCAATTAATATTATAAGCTAATATAGAAAATCCTAAGCTAATTTTGTTAAGAACAAATCATTTATTAGTTGCTTTTGTTAATTATTATGATATATTCCTGCAATTAATATAAAAATCATGGAAACAAACAACAGTAAGATCAAATTTCTTCAATCCATGCCAAAGCAAACCAGTTTTGTAGATGAACGAAGCAGCTTTAAAGGGAAAAATTAAATTAGAACTCGAATTAAGGGAAAAATCAAATTAGAACTCTATAAAATTAATAGTAAAATCAAACTAAAAACCCATAATTGTGGGTTTAGGGAAAAACTCAGCAAAACAAACAAAAACCCTAGTTTCAGAAAAAAAAAAAAATCAATTAGAACTCTAAATCATACATAAATCATACTCTAAATCATAAATAAATCAATTAGAACTCTAAATCATCAGTCTCCCCAAAACTATGTATTTTAATTGTACCAACCAAATACCAATACCACTATCCCATTTGTACTTTGCTTTTATTGACTGGTAGTTCGAAAGGACGTCAGTCAGACCTGATTAATTTGAACTACGCTTGTTCAGAGGAGAGTTAAGTGGTCAGTAGCTATGCACTCTCAGCTTTCATTAGCAGTCTGTAATTACAGTTTTAGATATAAAAATAGTGTTTTCACACAAAAAATTAGCTTGTAATATGTTTTTCATTTGGACCCATAAGCTCCAGCAACACGTCTTTTCATACATGTTGAAATGGCATTTTCTACGGAACCCGCCAACCCGGCATCAAATAGACGACCAAAGGAATGAACTCCTCCGGTGATGAATCATGTACACTGATTTGAATAGAAAATTATTGGCGGCTCAAGAAGTTATTATATGTAACCACTAACCACATCTATGTAAATAGAGTCATAGAGTCTAGGTCGAGTGCGACTTTGTGCACCCGCGGGTGCACATTCCGTACGCTGATATTGGTTGAGAATCTTGAGATTTAACAGCCGTTTTCAGTTATCCAAAATTTCTTATTTGTTAAAATATATTAATAATACACAGTCAGATATTCCGTTCTTTCCTAAATTCCTAATTAAATGTCTTCTCTCATCTCTCTGCCTGAAGTTTGTTTGTTCTGAATCTTCTGATTGAAGATTGAAGATTGATCAAATTTTACATGATTCTCTCTTTTACACGTGATTAATCAAAACTTAGGTTCAATTCTTCACCAATTTGTACATCGCAAATTATTGAAGACATATTGATCCACTCCTGGTTTCACCAATTCAGAGTTTTGGGCCCCTTGTACACCAATTTTAATGTAGATGAAGGTTGAGTAAGATCACGGTTTCATATTGATCCACTCCTGGTTTTGTTTACCCATAGATCTTAATTTTAGAGTTCTATCACAAAGACCGTCAATTGACAGTCAAATGGAGAAAATAACTATGCATTTTTCTTTCTTCATAAAGACTGAAAACGATCATTGGATTATCCTATTCCAGTCCAGTGAGTGAGTATCCAGTGCGAACAAGAAAAAAATGTGTACTAGAATTCTTTTTCTGATTACACCAAATTGTGAAAAATAACAAAACAAAAGTTGAAGGGAGTAAATGAAATGGAGTTTCAGGTTTGTAAAGAATAAAGAACTTTTTTTTTTCATGTTTTTTTTTTTTTTCATGACAGGACGAGTGCAGAACTTTATACCATCTTAGAGAGACGAAGGAGGAAACAAAATGAAAAAAAAAACATTATACAGTATATATAGTTTTAATGGAAGAAAAACTTCATCTTCTTCTTAGTCTTTAATTTGTCTGTTTTCTGGAGAGAGGAGACAATCTATCAGAAAGAAGAATTACAGCCTAGAAAATTGTAAATCATAAATGCAGTTTTATATTTTTGCTATATATATAAGGTAATTACATTTAAGAGTGAAACAAATCAAAATTAAATTTCTGTTAGTTAAAACCTCCAATTAGAAGGGGAGGAATGTGCACCCCGGTTAAAGAGGGGTGCACAAAGTCGCACTCGTCTAGGTCTAGCCTAATTATTCCACTTTCTACCGACTTTTAATGAGATGAATGAATGACAATTTTTTACCAAGTGGTTTTGCTTCTGCTTTTTGTACAAGTAGAAATAATTTGCTTCTCAACAAGTAAAATTAATTTGCTTATCTAAATAACATGTTTGTATACTAAGCATACAAATAGCAGAAGTACTTCTGTTAGAAGTCAATCCAAAAAATCAAAAATAAAAACATTATTCTTAACAATCAAAAATTAAATTCTTTTAGTCCTAGAAGTCAATTTGGAGTTAAGTCGAAAAATCACTTCTCAAGATATTTTTATAGCGCGTTTGGATCTGCTTCTGACTTCTGCTTCTCCAGAAGTCGAAGTCAGAAACAAAACTATTTTGCTTCATAAAAGGTTGACTTTTCGACTCCTAAAACTCGTTTGGAAATCTGACAACCAAACTAACTTCTGACTTTTCAAGTTATGTGCTATCCAAACAGTTAAAGTCCAAAAACCTTATTACTTTTTACAGTGAAAGTAATTTCTCACTGTTGCTTTAATGCATTTTTCATTTTTTCTTCATAAAAGGTTTTTTTATTTTATTTCTTAATTGAATAAAATGTGAATTTCCACAATTGGGATTCTGGGAAGTAGATAGGCACGAAACTGAAAACCACATGATAGAGTTGCTAGCTACACCTAACTTTTAAATGCAACATTTACTTCTTCCTTTTGTGTTGAACTACACTTAACCACGATTGCCAAACACAAAATTGGTTAAAAAGACCAAAATCAAAATTTTCTGGGTGAAAAGGACAGTCAGATTTAGAAATTGTTTAAATGGACAAAAAATTAAAAATAGGCAGGATGTAACCAGTTTCATCCTGTCAATTTTCAAATATTTTTTCTTATTTTTATTTTACACAGGATGCATCCAGTTTCATCTTTGCTATTTTTTAAGTTTAAGCCAGGATGAATCCAGTTTCATCCTTGCTATTTTTTTTTTTGTCCATTTCACCCATAAAATTTTTTACTCATCCATTTGAACCGTGTTTTAAATTTTTTTGGACAAATGACCCATTTTCCGATTGCCAAAGGGGATACCGATACTAACAAGGGATACAAACATAATCCTGACCACTAGATTTATTTTTTCCTTTCCCTGAAGGTCACCACTCACCCCTATATCTTCATATTGTATCTCCTTTAGAAATCATGCACTTGAGAAGTACAATCACAACCAAAATTCCATGTCTAGCTCAAATAATTTTTAGTCCACGCGGTTTACAATTTGAGCAAGGTGCAGTAATTCAATCTTACAAATTTCCACAACTTCTCTTGCATTTAGATCTTGCATTATGGGAAAAGTGGGGTTATAGGTTGGCCTTCAAGCTTTCACGTGCTTCCAGGAAGGCTAGATACTACTTCAATTGGTTTCTTTTCTCGGAAAATGGGTCATTTGTCCAAAAAAATTTAAAACACGGTTCAAATGAACGAGTAAAAAAATTTATGGGTGAAATGGACAAAAAAAATAGCAAGGATGAAACTGGATTCATCCTGGCTTAAACTTAAAAAATAGCAAGGATGAAACTCATGCATCCCAAAAATAAAAATAAGAAAAAATATTTGAAAATGGACAGGATGAAACTGGTTACATCCTGCCTATTTTTTAAATTTTTGTCCATTTAAACAATATCTAAATCTGACTGTCCTTTTCACCAAGGAAATTTTGATTTTGGTCTTTTTAACCAATTTTGTGTTCTTTTATATGGTGGGTAGATATCAGCTTCATACTACTGCTTTTGTCCCATGGGATGATCAGGGACACCATTTATCCCACTGATACAAACCTTCAAATGAGGAAAAATTTTGTTAATTCTTTTGGCCCTTTTTTTTTCAACTCCTAGCTAGGAATCTTGAGATAATAATTTATAACCCGCGTGCTTAGCTGCATTACTCCTCCATCTGATCATACAACATTTTCATCAACAAGTTTTGAAAGAAACAAAGAATTAAGAGAAGATTCATGGCTATCACGCCTACTGATGAGCAACTCACTGCTACTAGTGAAGGGATGGTGAATAAAGAAAATCAAGAACCACAATAGAAGTGAGTTTGGTGGATGGAGTTGCGCTTCTCGAGTTATCTTCCTCGGAGGCGTACAATCGTTCATTTTTTATGGAATTTCTTCCAACCTCATCAGCTTTTTAACTGTGCAATTGGGACAATCTACAGCAACAGCTGCACAGAATGTTAATGCTTGGACATGCATATGCTTCCACTACTAACGGCATGTGTTATTATTGGTCATCCTTCTTATTTTGACAGATATATTACCATCCTGATTTCTGGAGCCTTGTATCTTCTGGTAAATCTCAAACTCGCCCTTAGTTTTTGTTTTGTTGATCGATTCCATAAAGTCTTTCTTTTTCGACTTCTTTTCCATATTCTTGAGTTGACTAGAGAAATGGATCTTGCAGTGTCTACAGTTGCTTCAAAAATGAGTACATAGTGGGCCAGAATATTGTTTCATCGGAGGAATGAAAGTTTTTTACCAACTGGTTTTGCTTTTGCTTCTCAAAGAAGTAGAAGTAATTTTCAGAAGCAACTTTTAGAAGTTTTTCTCAACTTCATAGAACATGTACAGCATTAATTGAAGATTTTTCTGTACGGAAATGAGGATTGTTTCAAGGTGGCACTGGAGTGGTCTGCTACTGATGCATATAAGGTATACGGTTATTGCGTCCTTTGGACTGGAGTCAGTGCACCAAACTAGTAGGTGACAATTGTTGTTGCTTAGAGAAATATGCATTTGGACCACAAATTGACCCTCAGTCTTACAAGTCATTGACCAAAGTCAAAGAAAATCATTATATATATATATTTATTTATTTATTTATTTTTTATTTTTCTGAAGCATGAGGATATTATTAAATTAAGTTGTAATTATACAAGGTAAGTGATACCTTGAGAGTCGTCAATTACAAGCACAACTCGTTTTTTTTCCTCTTTTTCTTAACTTCATAAGTGATACTCCCTCCGTCCCACTATTAGATGACCTACTTGGTCTAAGATCTTGTCCCATCATTATTTGAGTTATTTCACTAATCAAGGGCATATCTCTAAAACTACCCTTTTGATTGATTATCGGTATCATAAGAAATATGTACGATTTGATATTCATGTTTATACTCGTTACGTAGGTGTTTTAAAATGATTTTCAACAGTACAAAATTTACGAAAATCTATGGTATAGTTTGAGAGATAAATGATTTCTAAATTTTACAAATTATTATCCATAAGGGTATAGTTGTAAAAAATACTTAAAAACGCTCATTTCATTCATTGCCTTAAGAATTGTGCAAACTTCAACTAGGTCATCTAATAGTGGGACGGAGGGAGTACATCGTCTACTTGCAGTTCGAAAGAACATAGACATGATTAAATTGGAGAGAGTTAAATGGCTAGGCAGTAGCTACTACTAGTAGTAGGTACCCTATATTTTGGAATAAGCAAAGGTCCAGCTATTCAATGAAGGCACTTTTTTTTTTCCTCCAAATTTTTATCAGATTAAAGGAAGATTTTTTTACCTAAAACTTCTAGCTATTCGATGGAGGCACTTTTATTTTTTCTTCCATAAAGAATAAAGACATGTTAGCTATACCGAACTCCTGTTGTTGAAAATTAGTTGATTTTGCCGATTCAAAATTTAGAACACCTGGAACAAAATTTAATTCAAGGAGTTAAAAGTAAAAATATTTTACTTCACCAAAAATTCAATTCTTTGTTTTTAAAAATCATTTTAAAATTATATCCCGAAACTAACATCCGGTGGATTAGAGAAAACAGACGTTATGTAAAATTGTTCTTAAGATTTAACTACAAGTTGGTAGATCAGTCGAGTGGGCAAGTTGGTGGAGCAGTAGAATGGACCAAGGTGAGATGTACAAATTTAGACACCACACTAACTAGGTTACTTTCTACAAAATTAACTTAGTAGACCACCTACAGTCCCTTTTTGTTTTTACATTTCTTTTGTCCTGTTTGTTTGTTCGCAGGAGGTAGGTTACCGATATGAAATAAAATGCTATATTCTTTTTTGTTTGGCATGGACTTTGGAGTCCAGGCAAGCATCCTTATAAAGAAACAATTATGGTATTACCTGATCAAGTGACCTGCCTCTGAGCTGACTCACACCCTCCCCCCTATTCAGAGTAAACTTACACATGGTTCCCTTGCTAAAAGAACCAGCCTTTGATTTCTATACCCTACTAATTAATGTACATCTTAATTTCATGATACTTCCAAACCCATCTTAATTTCATGCATTTCTTAATTTCATGATACTTCCAAACCCATCTTAATTTCATTCATTTCTTCAACTGCCACCACTACCATTAGCTTTAATAATACCGTCCTCCATTACAATCATTTACTATTTTCGCAAATGCAACATCAATTTTCTTAGCACTCCACACGGTAACTCGACTCTGACTTGATTAAGAACCAAGAAGTTTCCTAGCAATTCCTTTCATTGGATCCACTATATACTAATGATACTTGTCTTCTTCTCTTTCTTTCACCAGTGAAACTAAACAAGCATTATGGATCTCTTTACTGCTGCAGAAGACCTCAAATTCTTCGGTGTAGATCAGATCATCAAGGAAGCAGTGAAAATCCCATCCAGATCATCTCCTATAAAATTCCTTTTGATTACCGTAACCCTAATTCTCCCACTTTCATTGATGCAGTTATTACTCGAAACTCATAGTTTTATCCTCTTCTTCATTTTGTCCGATTACTTTTCCGGTGATCATCATTCATCTCCTTCGTATAAACAGTTCATCCGCACTTACTCCATTCATGAATTCTTCTACATTCTTGTTCTCTTCCTCTTCTCTCTTCTATCTACCTCCGCTATAGTCTTCACGGTAGCTTCTCTCTATGCATCAAAATCCGTCTCATTTATCCCCACTCTCTTTGCGATTCCTCGCATATTCAAACATCTTATCATAACCTTCTTTTATGTTCTATGTCTCATGCTAGTCAGTTACTTGGCCTACTACGTTCCTATTTCTTTCTTGGCTGCGAAAAATATTAATGTAGCTCTCTTCTTGGGGTTTCAGATCATATTTGCAACCATATACGATCTTGTTCATATCTATGTGACAGCTCAATGGCATTTAGCAAGTGTGATTTCTGTTCTTGAACCAAATGGTTATGGGTTGGCAGCCATGAAGAAGAGTACACAACTCTTACGAGGGAGAACTAGTATTGCTTTCGGACTTGCAAATTTGTACTTGGTGGCTACATGGATGATAGAATTTGTGTTTTTGTTTGCGGTGGAGTCTAATGTCCATTTCATGGTTAAGATTTTGTTGGGATTGATGTGTTTGTCCATGCTGGTGGTAGTTAATCTCACGGGGCTATTAGTTCAGAGCCTCTTCTACTATGCCTGTAAGAGTCATCACCATGAAGTGGTTGATAAGAAGCTTTTGTATGATCATCTTGGTAGTTATGATCTCGGTGATAAGTCTGTTGCATTAAATCCTAGTTGTACTGGAAGTATGGAGTTGCAGAGCTTGGTCAAAGATGATCACGTCAGGGTGGGTTATCAGCCAGTTGCGTTGGATGCTACTACTAGTGACAGTACTATCAAGATGGAGAGATCGGTCAAAGATGATGACATACCTGGAGAACTGATGAATGTTTAAATGAAAGACCTATCCAAAACCAATCTTGATTTATTTAGTATAGTCTCTAATTTACAATAATGTAGTTGCACTCTAGCAGGCTTAGATATATACTTTAAGAAGACATTTGTTTACCAAGAGAGTTATGTGTTACCGATTAGTAAGGGGAACATCTGCTAATTACCAACAATATTTGATTTCATTATGTTATGGAATTGAGCCGACTTTGCTGGATGTAAGGGCTCATTCTGAAACTCAAGGACTTGGCAGGAGTGTAAGGGAGAGAAAGAAGCCGGATATTTATCTCGGTCATTGATTTAAAGCTGTCGAGGCTAATGCGTGTCCTGGGTAAGTCTTGTTTTGACGTTTGAAAATCAGTTTGTCTAGTTGTTAGCAAGTCTCTACTTAGTTATATTTACTTTTAGTTTTTTGAAACTAAGGATTTGTTGTCGATCGAATGATGCAAGCAAGGGTTAATTTTATGGAGTACTTTCTTTGGAATGAAAAACTAAGTTTATACCAAGTCATATTAATTACATTCTTGCTGCAACAATTAAAATGCAAAATGAATTAACCCCATATTCCCTCTCCAAGACTCAAATGGACTCAAGGAAATGGACTTGCGTAGCACATTTAAGTTGATGATTTATTGTTTCTACTTTCTAGCAATTTATCTCTGTAGTTGAAAATCCAAACTCAATAGAATTCCATAAACACAACCCCTTCGAATTCCATAAGTTTTTAGGCTTTTGTTAAGAATGATTAATTGGGGATATGAAAACTAATCGGGGATATAGCTACAAGACAAAATAGGAGTCCCAATAGCAATTCTGGGTCACCCCTTATGTAATTATTTTTTTAATTCCTAATTTACCCCTCACTAATTAGGTTTAGTGGTTAATAATAATTAGTAAAAATTTTAAGTATTTGGGGGATAGATTAGTGTGTATTTTTATTTGTGTTTGGGTGAGAGTAGAAGGAGGGAAAAAAATATTTGAGAGGAATTTCTTTTTTTTGAAAATGGAAGATGATTGTGATGAGAGAATTACCGCTAATAAGAGGTTGAAAAATTGATTTTTTTTCTTTGAATCCACCATTGTTGCAGCTGAAAAAGCTTGGTGCCTGCATGGTATTCAACCAAAAACCCATGCGGGCAATTGTTGGAAATGTTCATAAATTGTTTGCCACTATCCGGGGGGGGTTTGCCACGATTTTTTTTTTCTGGTTTTGATCTTCAGAATGTTGATTTTTTTCTGGTTTTGAACAGGTACCGGCATGGTAATCTAGTTTTCGAGCATGCCGGTACATGTTCCGGCATAGTATTTTGCTTAAATTTCTATGCCGGAACAAGATGAAAAGTATCCGAATGTTGATTTTTTTTTTTTCATTGACTACCTAAGCATTGATAGGAAATTCTCAAGCATGCCAAGATCATGTTCCGGATATGGTCTTCATCAATTCCGGCATGGTCTTCATCACTTCCGTTTTGAATTTTTCTCGGTATTAATCACCCACTGCACGGCATGGTCGGCTGATATGAAGACCATGCCGGTATTGTTTTCCCAAGATACCAGTGTTGCTTTATTTTCTACGCCTCTAAAACAATACCTAAGCATGGTCTTCATATCAACTGACCATGCCGCAGAAGGGACTGATTAATACCAGAAAAAATTCAAAATGGAAGTGATGAAGACCATGCGAGAATTGATGAAGACCATGCGAGAATTGATGAAGACCATATGCCGGAACATGGTACCGGCATGGTCTTCATCAATTCCGGCATGGTCATCATCACTTTCAAAGATGATCTTCATCACTTCCGAATAAAAAAAATTGGTTTCAAAGTGAGGAGAAGAGAATTTGATATAGAGTGGGGAGAGTTTAGAATTTGAAAGGGAATGGGAAATATTTGGGTTTCAAAGGTCCACCCCTAAATAAGATTAATAAGAAGTGGAGATGGAAATGGGGATATGATTTTGTTTTTTGATTTTAAGTTTTTGATTTTTATTTTGTGGGAAGGGTATTTTAGTATTTTCATAACCAATGGTCACCCCTTAGCCGAAATCATGGGTTGGGAAGTAATTCATATCCCCCAATTAATTCCCATATCCCCCAATTAATTATTCTTTGTTAACTTGTATACCCGTATACATTTTTAAGGTTTAATAAAGAATTATTTTATTTCTTTGGAAATTGTGTGTTTTTGTCTTATTCTACTAGAAATTGATTTTTCTTGCACTAAAAACAACAATTTTTGTTCCCAATGCAAAGAATTACTATTTTCAATGCAATAAAACAAACAATTCTTGTTTCCAATGCAAAAAATTGTTGTTTTAATGAGCCTTAACATGTATACGGGTATACAAGTTAACAAGACCTAAGTTTTTAAATCAGTGTTTGGTCTTCTTCAACCTTGGGAACCCAAAGTACTAATAAATGACGCTTAATAAGAGCAGTAAAAAATAATTTGAATGTGGAATTATGTTTGAATTGTAATTTCTTTGAACCCTATAGCTGATATCTATTTATTTAGAACGCGTAATTGAGGGATATGAAAACTAATTGGGGGATATGAATTACTTCCCCCAACCAAAGGTGGCTGTTAAGGGGTGTTTTTGAGTGCGAAAATACCAAAACACCCTTTCCTTAATTTAAAATCATTATGAAAAGACTTTAATTCCCTTTCCTTAAAACATAAAAATCAAATAACCAAAATCATATATCCCCCCATTCCAATTTGTACCGGCATAGGTTTAGGTTTTGAAAATTTTATTTTTTCTTCATCTTCTTCCTCATCGTTCATTCTTCATCGACGATTAATCGTTGAATCAAAAATTTCTTTGTCGATTAACCTAACATAACCATGCCTCCAAGAACCAAATCGAAATCAAAACCGAGAACCAAATCGGTTGCTCAACAAACACATGAACAAAGAATCGAGAACATTGCTCAACAACTAGAAGAGGACGCAGCAGCGAACTCAGATGATCAAACACTCATGGCTTCTCTGAGAAGGTAAGTGATTTTTGAACTCATTTATGATTGTTTTAATCGATTTGTAGCCATGGGTTTAGGTTAGAATCGCCAACAATAGCTGAAACTGTCGAGTTACATAGAGTACCCCACATTGGATCTTTGTTTGAATACCAAGCCGGTTTAGGTACCGGATAGAATTTGGGTCGAATACCATACCGGTTTGCATTCCCGAAACTGAATTTTTATACCTAAGATACAATTAGGGCTGAATACCATACCGGTACTCAACTAAAAACACACAGGAACTTAATTGTTTGTACCTGCATTCTATCTAGGTTTCGTGAATGCCGGTATCTAAAAGCCGGCATCTGTTAGTTCAATTCGGAAATGCCGGTAGTACACTTTAGACATACAGGAACATCACTGAAATGGTGCTCAATACCGGCACATAATTTAGTTTCTAAAAAATGCCGGTACAACGATACCGGCATGCTCGATATTTAAGGTCTTATGCCGGTCCATGAAACCGGCATTGGTTTGTTTAGGAATTGGTATGCCGGTTCCTAAACTGCAATGACTTTTCTAATGTTTGTTTTGTTTGCTTATGTTATAGGTCAAAAGCCAAAGAAGCGAAGAAAAATAAAGGTCCTATTCTCACTAAGAGAAGGAGGAAGGACGGTCTTGATACTCCTCAGTCCCTGCCTCCACGGGGGAAAGACGCGGGTCGCAAGAAACGTTTGGGGTTTCAAACAAGAGGGTCAATTTGGGAGAGTGGTGGTGAACGTAGTGCACTTGAAATCCGTGAAGGTACTGGAACACTTGAGGACGATGAGCATGATGAAGTGGAAAGTGAGGAGGAAGATGATGAGGTTCCCCCAAGTCAATTAGCAAGCCAAAGCGAAGTTGGTGGGACTAGTCAACAACCAACACAAGGCAAGGACAAGGGCAAGGGCAAACACAAAGTTAAAGGTTGTCACCTTCCTCACCTTGATGACATGATACCCGACCGCGATGATGGTAAAATTTGGGGTCAAGCTCCGGAACCAAAAGTACTCTTTGGATACAAGCACTCTTGGGCTCGTACTATCTTTCAAACTTATGTAAGCATTTTTTATTTTGTGCATGTGCATTGTTTTATCTTTTACATCATCTCTTAATCGTATTATCTCATATTTGTAGGATCATACTAAGGCTGTGCGTGTTTGCCAAAACCAAGCCGCGGCTGATTGGGATTTGTCTCTAGAGCATGATGATGTCCAAGCAATTGTAAAGGAATCTAGTCTATATCCTTTGGTTGAAAATTACGTGAAGCCAGATATTGTCACCGTCAATTGATTCGTCGAAAGGTATCATGGTGAAACGGATACCATGTACTTCCCGTTTGGAGAGATGACCTTGATTCCTGAAGATGTTCATGACATTCTAGGCTTGAATGTTATCGGCAAATCAATTTCAGAAGGAGTTGAGTCTCGGGTCCTAGATTGGTTGAAGTTGCACGATTTGACCAAATAGCTGTTTGGTTGGGACTTCAAAACTTCTTCGGATAGCTTTTATATAGCATCGAACGGAAGTAAGACGAAGACATTCAAGCTAACGATGCTTAAGAAGATGTTTGAAAATACAAAGGCTAGAATCTTGGTGGATGGATGGGACCCTGCAGATTCGGTATACGGCCGCGCGCTGCACTGTTATACATCTTGGGCACTAGGGCATTCCCTGACACTAATGGCAACATGGTAAGTGAAAACTTTCTCCAGTACCTTGACCCGTTGGAAGGTGTCTATGGCTATTCTTGGGGCACCGCGGTCATGGCACATTTGATGGCGGAGATGAGAAGGGCTTCATTGGCTAAAACAAACCAATTTGTCGGGAATTTCACTCTACTCTGTGTACAAATTTCTTTAATCTATTGTTGACATGTATTTTTTTTACTTATGTTCACATGTATATTGTTCACATTGGATTAGGTGTGGTGTTATGAACACTTCCCAACCTTGTTCAAGGACTGCCAATTCTTGAAGATCAAAGACCTTCCTGAACCCGATACCCCTAGAGCTCGAGGTTTGAGTTTAACAAGAATCCGGCCCGGTAACAAAGGTCGAGTCATCGATATGAGATTGGCTCGGATGCTATGAGGAAGGAAGACGTTGTGTTCGACACTTATAAGGAGATTAGAGGATACCTTCAAATTCCAAGAGATGTTGCATTTTACCATGGGCCGTTGTACCACCCAAAAGGATACATCATGGCCGATCCATGCCGTGTGATGCGCCAACATGGATTTAAGCAATTATCCCGTTTTTGGTCGACCTCTGATTAATTATCTTCTTTAGTTTTCTCGGTGCAATTCAACTCCCAACAAGTTGCATGTAGTGTATGATCCAGAACCGGAACCAACACATTGGAGGGAAAGAGAGCCACGTCGTTTGGTAGATATTAGTAAGTGGGAGATTGCGGAAAATGGTTATGAAGTTGATGACAGCTACATGAGGGATTACCTGGAATGGTCACATCCTTATGTCGTGCGCCCTCCCTCCATCGAAGCTCCACGCCAAGAAAACCCTCCTGTTGAAATTCCCCCACCTCCACAACCTACGATGGCCCAACTTCTTACGACTTTAGGAATGGTGGTAAGTTTTCTTAATTGCTTATAGTTATTAAATGTAAACATAATCATATATTAACATATATACTGATTATGTGTTTGATGTATTAATCTAGCGACGTCGGCTTGGCAAGGTTACGAAGATGTTAGGTTGCAAGCATAAGGACGGAGTGGTGCTATCTATTCAAGAAATCAAGGAACTCGAGGAAAAGCTTCATAGAATTGAAGAAACCCACCCTACTGTCAGAGTTATGTATGGGGAAACAAGGAAGGCGCCAACCCAAAAGAAACAAAAGACTAATTTAGTGGAAGAGAATTGATGACAATTAGTGATGGTTAACTCTTTAGTTCTTTGGTTACATCAAAAACAATTTCAAACTTGTTTTGGTTTGTACTGAGGGTTAACTCTTTAGTTCTTTGGTTTATGTTGAACATGTTAAGATTTCTAGTTTGAAAGTTAAAATGTTCCGGCATAGTAGAGGTCAGTTTTACAAATACATGTACACATACCGGCATATAAAGAATGCTCAAAACATTGGCGGAACCTAGTCCCGGCATAGCAATTTTTATGCCGGAACAATCAGGTTACATTATTTTGTTCCTGCATAGAAACTGACATGTACCGGCATTGTTGTGTTTGCTAAGGTAAATGAAGGTTTTGCAAATGTCCAAATACTCTTAAATATGTGACAGAAAACCGGCATAGTAAAATTCATTTTGACAATGCCGGTATCTAAAGTTTCCAAATAATCTTACAGAGTTGACATAAAACCGGCATCGTTGTTTTGAATTCCGCAATGCCGGAACTTTGCTTAATTCATTTCAAGTTCTCTTTTATTTCGATCTGAAGTAATCGACCACATTGGATTAGAAACTTTAAATTAAAAAAAACAGTGAATGGATTGCACTTAGTTAGAGATAATATATTTCCATCCCTTTTCAACAATTGCGGAACCTTTGAGCCTTTCTCGAACCTCTTCGAAGACATCGTCCGGGAGGGGGTTTCAAGGATCAGCTTCATTGGTTTTTCTTTTCTTTCAACATATTCCTTTCCCTTCATATAACACCCATCACACCCATCGATAGGCTTGCATTGGCCCTTGTGGTTTTCTCTTGACTCTGCTAGTTCAACCGTTTTGTCAAACCATTGAAACTCATCGCACTTTGGGTGATTCAAACACCTTAGAAACATTCTTCCATTTTCAGCATCATCAGTTTTTGCAATCCAAAACCGGCGTGTCCCATCACAGCTTCTACACTTTGAATAAATAAATGGACAGTCCATGGCTAGGTGAGAAGGTGACTTGCAAATTTGACACTTGCAATGATGATTCTGTAAGAAAAAAATAAATTAGTTTTCCGTCATAGTATTGAAGAGCATGTGGTTAGGAAATCTACTTACTTTGCAAATAGAGGTAGATGATGAATCCCCCATTCTTTGAACCGTGCTTGCTTTCTTGAGAGAATGATTTTTTTTATTTGGTGCTTGGTTTGTGTATTTTTTGCCAAAGGAATGGGTGATGTTATATAGATATGAAGCTCCAACGGTCATATTTTTCAAAAAACTAGCCGTTTTTTTCTTTCGAATTTTACCCATTCCGGCATAGAGGTTATTAAACAAAGAATGCCGGTATTGTAGGCATATTTGGGTCGTTTCCTGTAAAGAAATTACGCATTACCGTCATCATCGTTTTATACCATGCAGTGCCAGAACATAATACCGGCATCGTTTTACTTCCTCCTACGTATGTCGGTTCCGAAAATTGAATGCTCAACGACTAGTTTTTTAAACTATACACTAGAAAACATTGGTTCCAGCGTGGGATCTAAATTACTTAGAGTGCCGTCACTAAAGTGGAAAAGAGCCGTTATGTCCACAACTATTTAAAGGAATGGATACACCCATTGCACTTGATACCTCACAGATATATCTCCGACGGATTATCAATCACCAGCTGCCAAGTTCATCAATTCCCTCGAGAAAGATAAACATATGAGGAACATATTGTCCACTCTGACAGGAAATCAATCATCAACCACGACCAACTCCGTTGCCACAATACTAGAAAAACTAAGAAGGAAGGAAGAAACCACCAAGTCAATTGCCGCAATGGAAGAAGAGGTAATTAAGAGGAAAAGAGAAGAAGAAGAGGAAGCAAAGCTTGAACGTTATCGTCAAAAATTAGATAAGATAAAAGCGAAAGCTGAGGAAGAGGTTAAACGTCAAAAAGAAGCTAAGATAGAAGCAGATGTTGAGGAGGAAACAAAGTGGATTAGAAATTACTACATAGTATCGGATTTGCCGGAGAATCAACGCCCTTCGGATGTTTTTTGGGGCCTTGTAATGACTGGTTCTTACAAGCATAACAAGTTTGACGGTAAGAAACGCATAATTGAATACGCTCATCAGATAGTACGCATTCGAACAACTGCACTCATCAAATCATGTCTCAAATACAACGATTTTCTTGCAAGATATAATGGTGATAGGTATGAAGCTCAAGATGCATATACGAAGTGGAGAAAAGAGCCTTTTAGGCATTTCGAAGCTGCTTTGCTTGTTCAAGATCGTTCCAATAAATGATGTTAGGTGTATTTGGCTTGAGATCTTTCATTCTAGGTGTAACGTTATTCCCTTAAATTTTGTTAGTTGGAATTTGCTTGAGATCTTATGTTTGTGCTTAATGAAGTTTCTTTCAAATACCGGCAACCCCGATGAGTTAAATTGAATGCCGGTATCCTAATACCGGCATTATGGTTATGTTTACACTCGACGCCGGTTTTCCAACACTTAGAAGTTAAAAAAATCATGAACTTGTAATACTGGCATTATTGGTATGTAATTGTCTATGCCGGATTTCTGACGGTTACAATTTCATTCAACTAGTTTGACGGAACCAACTACAACCACTGGTCATTCCTCACGAGTAGTTTTCTTAAAGGAAAGAGTATGTGGAAGTATGTCGATGGTACAGAAAAATCCCCTACAGCAAGCAGTTCTAATGACAAAGGAAAAGAAGTACAAACAAAGGATCTAAAAGAAGAATGGGAGATTAACAATAACAGGATTCTCACTTGGATTGGAAATACGGTTATTCCTTCTATAAGTATGCAACTCACCAGTTTCGAGGTAGCCAAAGATGCATGGGATTTTCTTTCAAAAAGGTACACACAAGTTAACTTTGCTCAGAGATATAAACTTGAACAAGATATTAGATCTATGAAGCAACCACATGATCAGACTGTTTCTGTTTTTCATTCTGAGATGTCTATAGTCTGGAATAAATTAGCACTTATGGAACCAAAATGGACTGTAGATTTGGAACTGTGGCAGAAATATAGAGAGGAAACACGTTTAGTTCAACTTCTAATGGCTTTACGTGATGAGTTTGAGTCTGTTAGAGCATCTATTCTTCATCAATCACCTCTTCCAACTGTGGAAGCTGCTTTGTCTGAACTTATTGCAGAAATAACAAGAAAAAGAATCACGCCGGAGATATCAGGAGTGTTTGCTGTGCCTACACGTTCAAGTTCAAATAACTTTTCAAGAAACTCAAGTGCTTCAGTGCAACGTGACATGCCTCAAATGCAGTGTCACAATTGCAAGACTTTTGGGCACTTTGCAAGGAATTGCAATATTCCATCAGCAAATTCCTCATCTCCTCCAATAATACCTGACACACCCACAACACAGTGTGGGTACTGTAAGGAACTTGGTCATTCATCCAGATTTTGCACCTCACCAACTTCAAGAAACATGACAAGAATCAATGCTAATGGAGGAAACAGGCCCAGTGCACCAACCAGATTCATGGCAGCCCCAGTCTCACCTGCATCAATATCAAACTCATCTGCGTTAGATGTACCTGGTGGTAGTTCTACACCAAATCTTGCTGATATTCAGGAGATGATTAAACAAGCACTCTCAATTGGTAACAATCCTACAGCTGCATCTGCCTTCTCTATCTCCTCAGGTATTTACTCAACAGAATGGTTTCTCGACTCAGGAGCATCAAACCATATGACTTTTAAGCAGAAGTTTTTTGAAAGTCTTCATCCTGTCATCACCCCTAAGATTCATACTGCCGATGGATCAACAGTAACTGCAAGTCATATAGGCTTGGTCAAAAATTCAAATAACTTTTATGTACCAGATGTGCTTCTTGTACCAAATATTACAATGAACCTTATTTCGGTTGGTCAACCGTGTGATCAAGGTTATAACACATATTGTTTCCCTTTTGGTTGTGCTATACAGGATCTCAAAACCGGGAAGCTAGTTGGGATAGGCCGTAGAGTTGGTCGGTTGTATCTCCTTCAATCTCTTGTTCTCTCAGCAGAATCTAAAAGTCATGTCGTAGGTGCTACTCCCACTGCACCTGTGTCAATATCTCCCTTCATGTCTTGGCATTCTAGGTTAGGTCATGTTTCCTTTTCTCGTCTTTCATATATGATCAATAAGGGTTTACTAGGAGATACTCAATTAGATAAAGAACCAAAATGCATCTCTTGTAAACTGGCAAAACAACCAGCTCTTTCTTTTAATCCTAGCACTTCAATTTCAACTGAACCTTTTGCTCTTATACATTCTGATGTCTGGGGTAAATCTCCAATTATGTCAAAGGGAGGTGCTTTGTATTATGTCGAGTTTATTGATGATTATTCGCGTTATACATGGGTATATCTATTCAGCTCTAGAGCAGATTTTCTTAAGTTATATGTTGATTTCTCAACCATGATAAAAACTCAGTTTGGTAAAGTGATCAAAGTTTTTCGTGCTGATCAGGGTGGGGAATATATTTCCAATATATTCAAAGAATTCCTTAAAACCCAAGGCACCATTCTTCAACTGTCCTGTACTGAAAATCCAGAACAAAATGGAGTTGCAGAACGTAAACACCGTCATATTATAGAGACCGCTAGAACCCAGTTAATTTCTGGTTCAGTTCCTTCCAATTTCTGGGGAGAATCGGTCCCTTCTGCAGCCTACACCATCAATAGAGTTCCAACAACTTGTCATAGGAGGAATATCACCTTATGAGCATCTCTATGGTAAGAAACCAAACTATTCCGAGCTTCGAGTCTTTGGTTCAACTTGTTTTGTACTCCTTCCAGAACGTGAACGTCATAAACTTGGTCAAAAGAATGTCTAGTGTGTATTTCTTGGTTATGGTATTGAACAAAAAGGGTACCGTTGTTATGATCCAAATTAATAGAAAGCTTCGTGTCTCTCGTCATGTCACATTCTCGGGAGAAAGTTCCATTTTGGTCACTTCCAAGCAAAGAAATCATCATCTTTTGAGTCTTTCACTTATTCTGATCCATTCCCTAGTGAATCCAATACTAGCACTTTTTCTATATCTGCTCCCGAAAGTCCATGTCCTCTAGTTGTTGATCCACCAAATACGGATGACCGAGACCTCTCTACGACTCAACCTGACAGTACAACTCAGGAACGAGATCCTGATTCTGAAGAAAATTCTTTGCCACCTCGCAATCGAAGACCACCAGCTAAGTATGCAGACTATCATTGTTCCTTGTCTTCTATTTTGTCATTTTATGAACCAAAAACATACGGGAGAAGTCGCAGCCATTCCAGAATGGAAAGATTCAATGGATGATGAATTGGAAGCACATGCACAGGCAGGGACATGGGAAATGGTGGATCTTCCTCCTGGAAAATCAGTTGTTGGAAGCAGATGGGTCTATAAAGTGAAGACCAAGTCAGATGGTGAGTTTGAACGATGTAAATCACGAGTCGTTGCAAAAGGTTATACACAAGAGTATGGAGTTGACTATGAAGAAACATTTGCACCAGTGGCCAGAATGGTTACAGTTCGTACATTACTTGCTGTTGCTGCAGCACGACAATGGGGTCTCCATCAAATGGACGTGAAAAATGCTTTTCTTCACGGTGAGTTACAAGAAGAGGTTTACATGCAACCTCCTCCTGGTTTGCCTCATGAACCTAATCAATTATGTAGGCTTCGACGGGCATTATATGGACTCAAACAAGCACCTCGTGCTTGGTTTGAGAAGTTTAGCAATGCGATTCTCCAGTATGGCTTCACACAAAGCTTCTGTGATTCAGCTATGTTCGTCAGATCGTCAGACAAATGAATTGTCATTCTTCTCTTGTATGTTGACGACATGGTTATTACTGGTGTTGATGGTGGTTTTTAAACAAGGGGTAAAATCGTAAAACCCCATGACCTAGTGTTACCCGCAACACATTAACTAAGAGCATTTAACTCAGGTGTAAATAATTAATAGGGGTACTTTTTCAAAATACCGCATTAGGGTTTTCGACACGTAACCCTAATTCCAAAACCAAGCCGCATACGCGCACCATGGCAACAATGCCAAACCAAGCCGCATCATAACGCACCATGGCAACAATGCCAAACCAAGACGCATACTGCGCACCATGGCAACAATGCCAAACCAAGCCGCATACTGCGCACCACGGCAACAATGCCAAACCAAGCCGCACCCTACGCACCACGGCAACAATGCCAAACCAAGCCGCACCCTGCGCACCATGGCAACAATGCCAAATTTCCAAGCCGCTATACCTTTGGCCCACGCCAAATATAGCGCCCTAGGCTTGCAAGACTTGCAACTAGGTCAACATGGCCGCACGTGCCATTGGCACATGCCAACACGTGCCGCAAGCCATATTTCCAAGCCGCTATGCCTTTGGCCCACGCCAAATATAGCGCCCTAGGCTTGCAAGACTTGCAACTAGGTCAACATGGCCGCACGTGCCATTGGCACATGCCAACACGTGTCGCAAGCCATATTTCCAAGCCGTTATGCCTTTGGCCCACGCCAAATATAGCGCCCTAGGTTTGCAAGACTTGCAACTAGGTCAACATGGCCGCACGTAACATTGGCACATGCCAACACGTGCCGCAAGCCATATTTCCAAGCCGCTATGCCTTTGGCCCACGCCAAATATAGCGCCCTAGGTTTGCAAGACTTGCAACTAGGTCAACATGGCCGCACGTGCCATTGGCACATGCCAACACGTGCCGCAAGCCATATTTCTAAGCCGCTATGCCTTTGGCCCACGCCAAATGTAGCGCCCTAGGCTTGCAAGACTTGCAACTAGGTCAACATGGCCGCACGTGCCATTGGCACATGCCAACACGTGTCGCAAGCCATATTTCCAAGCCGCTATGCCTTTGCCCACGCCCAACATAGCGCCCTAGGTTTGCAAGACTTGCAACTAGGTCAACATGGCCGCACGTGCCATTGGCACATGCCAACACGTGCCGCAAGCCATATTTCTAAGCCGCTATGCCTTTGGCCCACGCCAATATAGCGCCCTAGGCTTGCAAGACTTGCAACTAGGTCAACATGGCCGCACGTGCCATTGGCACATGACAACACGTGTCGCAAGCCATATTTCCAAGCCGCTATGCCTTTGGCCCACGCCCAACATAGCGCCCTAGGTTTGCAAGACTTGCAACTAGGCCAACATGGCCGCACGTGCCATTGGCACATGCCAACACGTGTCGCAAGCCATACTTCCAAGCCGCTATGCCTTTGGCCCACGCCAAACATAGCGCCCTAGGCTTGCAAGACTTGCAACTAGGTCAAAATGGCCGCACGAGCCATTGGCACATGCCAAACACACACGCTGGTAGCCTAACTTGCAAACCGTGCAACCTACCACCAAGGCATTCCGCACATGCCATTGGCACATGCCAAACACGCACGCTGGTAGCCTAACTTGCAAACCGTGCAACCTACCACCAAGGCATTCCGCACATGCCATTGGCACATGCCAAACACACACGCTGGTAGCCTAACTTGCAAACCATGCAACCTACCACCAAGGCATTCCCGCACATGCCATTGGCACATGCCAAACACACACGCTGGTAGCCTAACTTGCAAACCGTGCAACCTACCACCAAGGCATTCCGCACATGCCATTGGCACATGCCAAACACACACGCTGGTAACCTAACTTGCAAACCATGCAACCTACCACCAAGGCATTCCGCACATGCCATTGGCACATGTCACACGCGCCACTAGCAGCGCCACTTGCCATTTCTTGGTTTAGGCCGGACTTGTACAGATTGATCTCTCGAATCTATAAAGTGCTTACGTGCAGCACATTTGTTTAGGGTTTGAACCAGTTTCTCACTCACCCACCGAAATTATCGAAATCAGCAGAAACGATTTTTACCCATAAACAATTGGCGAACACAGTGGGAGGATCGATCTATCGGCTACAATGTCAGACTGTCGATCTCGTTCTTCGACCCAGATGTCAATATGGTAGGGGAAGGTGACTCGATCCGAATCAACTGCCAGACAACCCGGTTATCGAGCTTGTTAAAACTACACCCGTAAAACCGGGACTCGCCAAGACGCTACCAAAGAATTGGGGACTTGCGACTCGGTCCGACTCGGATAACCTGGTTATCGGTTGTTAAAACTACACCAAAAACTGGGGACTCGCTGAAGACGCTACCAAAGAATTGGGGACTTGCGACTCAGTCCGACTCGGACAACCCGGTTATCGTTATTAAAACTACACCGTAAAACTCGGGACTCACAAGACGCTACCAAAGAATTGGGGACTTGTCGGGCGATGCTACCAAAGAAAGCCACCAGCAAAGACCCGCCTTTTACATGGAAAGGAGCGTGTTCGCAAAACCTATGAAGTGAGTAAATTCAGACTGGGCAAGATATACAATTTATCTTTAGGTTCTTAGTAAAACCGTAGTACTACTGAGTTTTATGCCTATTGCTAGCACACACTTTCATAAAAGCAATATTCCTTTCCCAAAACATAATCAGAATCATATTATCAAAACCATTCATCCCGAAATAATCCAATACCCTAAAAAGCTACCAGCTGTCTATCAAAGGTCAAGTTTTGAACCCCGGACATCCAATATGTCTTTCAAAAAAAAAAAAAAACCTAAATGAAAGTTTAAACGGAGAAACATTCAAGGAAAATCATCCAACAGAGGTCCTGTTCTTCTTGGAGAAGGTCAACTTTGCATCTTCAAGAGCCGCTCTCTTCATAGTCAACATCTTGGAAAGTTTTTCGAGTTCTACCTCCTGTCGAGCAATCTCCTCGGCGGAAAGGCTTTCGATCGATGCATCTTTCAACTTTTGGATCTCTCGCAAGGCCTTCGACAAACCACGAAGTGTTGAACTCCTTTTCTATGCACACGTCGCGATGGTGCTCCCAGTCGGCAATAACGTCTTCGAAACGGTGTGACCAAATCACCTCACGCATGTCCTCGATGGAAGATAAAGCCTCTTCCACACGCTTAACCAGCGCAAATCGACTAGTGACTTTCTTGGTTGTAGCCATATGTCCGTATTTCTCCCAGTTCTGGTGTACAACGCCTCGTGCTTAGCCGGCACGCTAAAGCTGCCAACCAAAGACATGACCCTTGATAAGGAACCAAGTACGGAGGATCAAAATGGCGCCTGCACCGGCCTCACGACTCGCAGAGGGTTTTCCTCCATGTCTACGGCAACAACCATCGAGAATCATCCGCCGTTTGAGCCACATCTCGTGCCCAGCAATTGGCTAACGCTCATCTCCAAGTCACCGGCGGTGGTCACCAAAGGCAAGTTTTCATGCGGCTCTACCCCGTAATCATCCTCCGAACCGGATTCCTCCCGCGAACTCGAGTCGATATTTCCCAAAAGAGGAAACAAAAGGACAAAGAAAAGAAGTGCGAAACTCACCGAACCACTTCCCCGAAACAACAACCAAGTCTTCTGAGGAATCACTCTCACTTGTTGAACCTTCTTCTCTCTCCGACTCATCATCGCTATGAGAAGGCTCAATGTCTGCTGGAGTTCTTTGAAGAAATTGCCGTCTCCTCGGCAACGTGCAAGAGCAACGAAAGCATTAACACTACCGAAAGCCACAAGGAAACAAGACACATATTCTCGGCCGAAATTCACGTGTTTTGAGACAAACCAACGAAGAGGCGACACATACTCTGGTTATTGGAAGAACTAAAAGACACAAGAGCCGTGGGAGGATCTTGTGAAACCGTCCGAACCCGCCAAAGACGATTCTTTGTTCTCCGTTCCTTGGCCTGGGGTCTTTCCGAATTGTTAGGCAACTTTCGCTTGGGATCTCTCAATATTGGATACTCTTTCAGAGCTGCTGGGGAAGGTTTGCAACGAACGTTTTCCACCACTTATTCACAAAATCTCGGATCATAGTAAACTCGTCGCACCAAAACTCATTATAGCCGAAGGTCGTCGAAGTTACTCTCCTCATTTGAAAGAAGGAAAGACGGATACCCGGCTTTAAGGGTATCAAGCGTCAAGGGCGACACGCAATGAATCCTTAGGGATCACCGGCCGGTAAACAAGAGGCACCCCTTGATCGAAACCCATGTGACGAGCAAAGACGGCCAATATTGTAAGCAAACTATCCGGAAAGACCCCACGAAGAAAGACGACATATAACCGGGCAAGCAGACTTTGAATGAACAAGCCACCAACGCTCAAAGCGTCATCAGAAGACAAAGACATGAGCGGAGCAGAAGCAAAAGTGTCAATTTGAGTCACTGACTTATGGACCGGCCCCCATAGACGAAAATTGATTTCATGCAACTTATCAAGAAAACTAACCAAGCTCACGCCAACTCTTGGACGCCTGTTCACCCATCGAAGAATTCGGGAGCCACCCCAACTCACGGAAAGCGAAGGCAGCGGTTTCGGAGCATACTTCTCAAAGTGCTCCCATAGCCAGACTTGAAGAAAAGCAACGTGCACATACGAATCCACTTTCATGAAACCATTCGAAACTTGCATGTTCGCAACTAGGTGATCCGAGATGCACATACAGGGAACCAAGGAACAGCTTGCCAATGGGAAGAACTTCACCCTTTGCCAACTTCACAAAGAATCGCTAACAACTCCGGTCTTATTCCTTTCTTGCCAGAAGTCATCATCAAAAATGTCTCTGACAACCAGAGAGCCAAAAATGCGGCGACATGAAGATCATCGCTTTCTGTTCAGGCTCCAACTCGTCCGGAAACCATTGAGATATCCACCAACCGTAAGGACACCTTTCATCCTCTTTCCTGCGTAATCCTTCGACTTCGCAATGGAGTCTTTCCGAGCAAAATCCCCCAACTTAGCGGCCAGGTCATCCCGCATCTTCACCTCACTTTCAGATAATTGGATTTTAAGATTCCCGGTTACCGAAAGATTCAACAAGAGAGCCACACTCTCCAAGGAGAAATTTATCTCGCCCCATCTACATATAATTGTATGGGTGTCCGAACACCATCCGGAGATGAAAGCAACCAAGCTCAGGGATATCCTTCCTAACTGGAGATTTATCAAGTCTTGACGGCATCAATGACTCTGCGCTCGAGTCAAGTTGGTATTTATATGCTCCTTGCTCACCATGAACTCAACCCATCTATCAAAAGAACGCAATGGGCTTTGACACATCCTGAAGTCAATGTTGGAAGAAGAATATACCCCTTTATGGAGACAGAACCGAATGGTGTTCTCTGGGCAAACCGAACGTGTCTTCCTTTCATCCTCACCACCGGTTAGCAAAATTGGCACGAAACCTGGGTGATTCTTCCGAGCGGGGCAAGGGCTCTAGTGAAGAATTCATCATCCGTGTTCGGTTTGGAATTATGAGCATCCTTCGACGAAGTGAAATTTGATTCGTGTAACATCTTATCGAATTCCTTCACAACAATTTGGTAATAAGATATCTGCACCAAACAAACGGAGAAAGACGAAGTTATCTCCCTGACACATAATCGTACCCAACAACAAAAAAAAAAAAAAAAAAAAAAAAGAAAGGAGGACGTATTTTATTCGGGTTCAAGACTATATACACAGTATTTTATTCGGGTTCAAGACTATATACACGATTTTATTCAGTTCAAGACTATATACACAGTATTTTATTCGGGTTCAAGACTATATACACAGTATTTTATTCGGGTTCAAGACTATATACACAGTATTTTATTCGGGTTCAATACTATATACGCAGTATTTTTCTTCGGGTTCGAGACTATATACGCGGCATTCTATACGGGTACAACTGTGTCTACAGTATCCTTCTTCTGGTTCGTAATTATATACGAAGCATCCTCTACGGGTTCAAAATACACACGCAAAGATTTTCTTCGGGGTTCAAATATTTCTTTCAGGACCGAAAATTCATATATGCAATATTTCCTACGGGTTCAAACAATATATATGCAGTATTTCCCTTGGTTGCATTCATACAATATTTTCTTCAAGAGGCACGCCAATAAATCATATGCAAGGATTGCGGAAGCGCCTACTCTTAAAGTTTACACCTACGTGAAAAGAAAAAAAAAAGGAGAGAGAAAAGTACTCGAAGACATACCTGGAAGCCGGTTTCTCTTTGCCGCTAGTATGAAAAGAGGAAAGAATAAAGCGCAGGATGGGGAGAAAGGGGCTTTATATATATATAGGCGTGAAGACTTTGAAATAGGGAAGGATTTCCCTTTTACCAAAAATCACGCGTGTAAGAAACGGGCCCACAAAGGGTGCGACTTCCCAATGTCGCCCCAAGTCACGCCTGCAAAGCACGTCGCCCAAGCTGCACCGGGCCCACCAATTGTGCCAGCTTCCCGATTTGTGCAGAAAAGAAATAATGCTTCCATATTTTTTTTATTTTTTTTATTTTTTATTTTTTATTTTTTTTATTTTTTTTGGCATGGATGATGCCCTAATGGAAGCCGCACGTGAAGGAAAGCAAGATAAGGAAATTTTTCTATCGGAAAAACTCCCTCCTTGTTTACATCGGTCACGCCCACAAGCACGCACAGCTTCCACATCGCGCCGGTCTCACCAGCTAGCACACGCAATTTCCCAAGTCACGCCTGCAAAGCACGTCGCCCAAGCTGCACTGGCCCCACCAATTGTACCAGCCTCCCGATTTGTGCAAAACTCCCAGAGGCAAGGATTCCAAATCCTATTTATAAAAGGTCATACAAGCCCCTCAATTCTCTTTACGGTTTGCTGTTGATAGTCTGTCACCATCTTATGCTTACCTCGCAACAAAGCCCCCTTGTTCCGAGCTAAGCGGGGACTTAATGTTGATGGTGGTTTTTAAACAAGGGGTAAAATCGTAAAACCCCATGACCTAGTGTTACCCGCAACACATTAACTAAGAGCATTTAACTCGGGTGTAAATAATTAATAGGGGTACTTTTTCAAAATACCGCATTAGGTTTTCGACACGTAACCCTAATTCCAAAACCAAGCCGCATATCATGCAGCACCACGGCAACAATGCCAAAACAAGCCGCATATCACAGCACCACGGCAACAATGCCAAACCAAGCCACATACTACGAACCACGACAACAATTCCAAACCAAGCCGCATACTGCGCACCACGGCAACAATGCCAAACCAAGCCGCATACTGCGCACCACGACAACAATGCCAAACCAAGCCGCACCCTGCGCACCACGGCAACAATGCCAAACCAAGCCGCACCCTGCGCACCATGGCAACAATGCTAAATTTCCAAGCCGCTACACCTTTGGCCCATGCCAAATATAGCGCCCTAGGCTTGCAAGACTTGCAACTAGGTCAACATGGCCGCACGTGACATTGGCACATGCCAACACGTGCCGCAAGCCATATTTCCAAGCCGCTATGCCTTTGGCCCACGCCAAATATAGCGCCCTAGGCTTGCAAGACTTGCAACTAGGTCAACATGGCCGCACGTGACATTGGCACATGCCAACACGTGCCGCAAGCCATATTTCCAAGCCGCTATGCCTTTGGCCCACGCCAAATATAGCGCCCTAGGTTTGCAAGACTTGCAACTAGGTCAACATGGCCGCACGTGCCATTGGCACATGCAAACACGTGTCGCAAGCCATATTTCCAAGCCGCTATGCCTTTGGCCCACGCCAAATATAGCGCCCTAGGTTTGCAAGACTTGCAACTAGGTCAACATGGCCGCACGTGCCATTGGCACATGCCAACACGTGCCGCAAGCCATATTTCTAAGCCGCTATGCCTTTGGCCCACGCCAAATATAGCGCCCTAGGCTTGCAAGACTTGCAACTAGGTCAACATGGCCGCACGTGCCATTGGCACATGCCAACACGTGTCGCAAGCCATATTTCCAAGCCGCTATGCCTTTGGCCCACGCCCAACATAGCGCCCTAGGTTTGCAAGACTTGCAACTAGGTCAACATGGCCGCACGTGCCATTGGCACATGCCAACACGTGCCGCAAGCCATATTTCTAAGCCGCTATGCCTTTGGCCCACGCCCAATATAGCGCCCTAGGCTTGCAAGACTTGCAACTAGGTCAACATGGCCGCACGTGCCATTGGCACATGCCAACACGTGTCGCAAGCCATATTTCCAAGCCGCTATGCCTTTGGCCCACGCCCAACATAGCGCCCTAGGTTTGCAAGACTTGCAACTAGGTCAACATGGCCGCACGTGCCATTGGCACATGCCAACACGTGTCGCAAGCCATACTTCCAAGCCGTTATACCTTTGGCCCACGCCAAACATAGCGCCCTAGGCTTGCAAGACTTGCAACTAGGTCAACATGGCCGCACGAGCCATTTGCACATGCCAAACACACACGCTGGTAGCCTAACTTGCAAACCGTGCAACCTACCACCAAGGCATTCCGCACATGCCAAACACGCACGCTGGTAGCCTAACTTGCAAACCGTGCAACCTACCACCAAGGCATTCCGCACATGTCATTGGCACATGCCAAACACACACGCTGGTAGCCTAACTTGCAAACCGTGCAACCTACCACCAAGGCATTCCGCACATGCCATTGGCACATGCCAAATACGCACGCTGGTAGCCTAACTTGCAAACCGTGCAACCTACCACCAAGGCATTCCGCACATGCCATTGGCACATGCCAAACACACACGCCGGGTAGCCTAACTTGCAAACCATGCAACCTACCACCAAGGCATTCCGCACATGCCATTGGCACATGCCAAACACACACGCCGGGTAGCCTAACTTGCAAACCGTGCAACCTACCACCAAGGCATTCCGCACATGCCATTGGCACATGCCAAACACACACGCTGGTAACCTAACTTGCAAACCATGCAACCTACCACCAAGGCATTCCGCACATGCCATTGGCACATGTCACACGCGCCACTAGCAACCGCCACTTGCACTCAAGATGCAACCAACACTCGAGACATCGACACTAACCGGGATGCTTCTTTAGGGTTTTGGTTTGGCGGTCACAAAGATGCAGCAGTACACTACGCTCACATTAAGAAAGCGTGAAAAGGAATAAAGCTGGTCAAATAAATGAGGAAATAATGGTGAAAACGTTTTCACCCATTAACACCATGCGGTTACCACCTCCTCTCATTATTTCACCCTTTACTCTCTTCCTTCATGAGGCCAGTGGTACGTTTCAATCTCGACTTGTATAAATAGGTCCTACCTATTTCCACCGTGACAACAAGTCTCGTCAGAGAAAATACCACACTCTCGTAAAGGCAACTTTGCAAGCTCTCCCAAAAGCTTCCATCTCTTGCAAGCTTCCTAAGCTTTCACTTTCTCGATACAATTCGAGATACTACTCTCCTCAACACCTTTCTTTGCTTCCTCCCCAAATCAACCCTTCTCCTCCACTTTGTGACCGAAGGCAAGTCCGGGAACGGCCATTTCTTGGTTTAGGCCGGACTTGTACAGATTGATCTCTCGAATCTATAAAGTGCTCACGTGCAGCACATTTGTTTAGGGTTTGAACCAGTTTCTCACTCACCCACCGAAATTACCGAAATCAGCAGAAACGATTTTTACCCATAAACAACTGGCAATGACCAACAAGGTATTACTAAACTCAAATCATACCTCAGTGATTGTTTTAAGATGAAAGATCTTGGATCCTTAAGTTACTTTCTTGGCATTGAAGTTGGCATGTCACCCACTGGTTATTTCATATCACAAGTCAAATATGCATCCGAGATTCTACAAATAAGTGTAATCAGCTCGACAATAAGGTAACTGACACACCTCTTGAGTTGAATGTAAAATACAGTCCTACAGATGGGACTCTATTGTCAAATCCAACATTATATCGTCAACTAGTAGGGAGTCTGAATTACTTGACCATTACGAGACCAGACATAAGTCATGCAGTTCACATAGTCAGTCAGTTTATGTCCTGCCTCCAAGGTCTACTCATTATGCACTGTTCTCGACCCGAGATATATCAAGGGGTCTCTTCATCAAGGTTTGTGTTTCTCATCCAAGTCCGATCTCACTCTTCAAGCTTTCTCGATTCCGATTGGGTGGGGACATTACGGCATGTAAAATCTATTACAAAGCTCTTTTGTGTGTTCTTGGGAGACTCGTTGATTTCCGGAGAAGTAAGAAGCAAAGTGTGGTTTCTCGTTCAAGTGTCAAGCGAGTATAGAGCTCTTGCTCACACCACATCCGAACTCATTTGGTTACGGTGGCTTCTTTGTGATATGGGGGTTCTGATTTCTGCTCCTACACAACTGTATTGTGATAACAAGGCTGCTATTCAAATTACACACAATGATGTCTTCTATGAACGTACGAAACATATCAAGATAGATTGTCATTTTACTCGTCATCATTTTAAGAAAGGTACAATCACTCTTCCGCATGTCAAATCAGAATTTCAAGTGGTGATCTTTTCACCAAGACTCACTCTGCAGCTCGTCTTCAATTCTTAATTTCCCACTCAAGATGTGTACTCCACCACCTTGAGTCTGAGGGGGGGGGTTAAGATATGGTCAAGATATTATATATCTTGACATTATTGTGTTGTTATTTAGTTGTAACTGCATATATATTCTTGCTGTATATATCCTAGATATTTTTAGGTGTATCTTTTATTTGCCTTATCTAGTTGTGTAACTATTGTCTATCAATGAATACACAGAGAATTATTCTCACATCTACATTAGAATCTCTATGCTCATGTTTATCATGTGCCATGCGGGTCCCAGCTGTCCTCGGTGATATCCACCGGATATAATCCCGGTAGATGTATCATTATTGTTTTTCTACTTTCATTTTCACTTGGACGGGACCCACAAGCTCCCGACACCATGCCTGTCTGAGTCTCACATAGTCAAATGGCATTTTCTGTAGAACCCGCATAGAGAAGAAGACCCAAGACGAAAATTCTCTCTCCCTAGCTTAAACAACTCCATCTTTTCCACTGTTTCTTTGAACGAGAATCATGAGGTCCATTTGAGGAGATTATCGCAATTCATATATGGATTTCATTGTTGCCCATGCTCTCAATTTCAAGGTAGTGAAGATATAAAACCCTAAATTAGATCTCCTATTCATATTTTTCAATCTTTTTTTTTATCATAATCTCTCTTTTTTACTTTCATGATTATGTATTTTGTATAACCCTCTCATCTTTCTCCCTCTATCTCTATCTAGATTTTGTGGATGCTCAAAGAATTCCCTACTCATCTGTGAACCCAACTAATTGGAAGCTCGAATAATCCCCTCCTCAATCTCCGTAAGTGATTCTATTTTTATGATTTTCAGTGGGTTACAAGTGTTTGATAAATTATGTTACTGAACCCAAAGTTGTTTCTTCCGACTCTCATTAATCTTTAAGTAGGTTAAGGGCTCGATAGATTTGTACCCAAAGCTGCATTTCTCTACTTTGTTTAGTCTCGGTAGTCAGTAGGGTAACTGTTCGACGGATTTTCTTCGATGATTATTAAGTAAAGCATTATAATTTTCCAAAAGGATTGCTTCAATCTCCATGGATACTAATCTTTATTTTGGAGTAATGTAATGTGATAAAAATCCTTCTATCACAGTCGAATTGTCGCAGCTTCTCCTATAGCTTAGGACTTAAGACCTTGTGTTCAATTCTTTCCTCCATGATAAGCTGTTTTGTGAATGTCACTTGATGGTCTTTGGTTGCCGTTCGTGCTATTAGACATTTTTCTCGTCTTTTTGAGTTCCCTCACTTTGCTAACTAGGTATTTTCGTTTGGTGGATTTGCAGCTATCATCTAGTATTAGGTGGTTTTCTTTTTGGATTTTATTGATGACGATGGCTTTTGCTTCAACTTCTCTCACTTCATCACTAACTGAGGATATCTTGATTGACATTTTTACTTACCTTCCTCTGAATTCAATCTATTGTGTCTCTAAGGTATGGCTAACTTCTCAAACCCTGATTTCATTACCAAATGGTTCCAAATTAAGTGTCTCCCATGGATACAATAACATACGTCTTATGAAAATGCTGATGTATACCCTTTGAGGTTTAGAAATGCGTATCCTGAATTAAATTCAGAGTTTATGCCTAAATATGAATATTTATTCTAATTGTAATAATGTTGTTATCCTTAATGGTGCTTTCTTTTGGATTGAAGGGAGGAACAGAATGTTAGTTTACAATCTCAATCAGACAACGGAAGTGATGGGCATTAGAAGTTGTGTTAGCTGTTTAATTAAGGGTTTTTATTTAATAAGATTAAAGTTTTGTTAGATATACCTAACTCCTGAATGTTGCAAGTTTGTTGATTTTGTCGATTAAAGTTGTGTTAGCTATACCCAACTCCTGAATGTTGCAAGTTAGTTGGTTTTGTCGATTCAAAATCTAGAGGGTGTTTAGACACCAGAAGCAAAACTTAATTCCAGAAATCAGAAGTAAAAATATTTTTCGTCGCCAAAAGTTAACTTCGTTTGCTTTTAGATGTCATTTTGAAATTGTATACCCAAAGCTAACCTCTGAATTTTTTCTTCTAAAAAGTTTTGGTTGATTAGAGAAAAGTAAGGTTAGGTTAAATTGGTCTTAAGCATTGATGTGCTTTCAAGATGGATGGCTATCTAATTTCTCTTATTTAAGTATTTGACATGTTGGTGGTGAAGCAGTGGAGCGGACCAAGGTGAGAGATTTACGAAATTAGATTCCAAAATTAACTTAGTAGGAAGTAGGTTACCCATATGAAACAAAATGTTGTATTTTTATGTTTGGGATCCACTACCATTAGCTTTTATTATACCATCCTCCATTACAATCGTTAGCATTTTTGCAAATGCAACATGAATTTTTTAGTACTCCACACGGTAACTCAACTCTGACTCGATTAAGAACCAAGAAGTTTCCTTGCATTTTCTTTCATTGGATCCACTATATGGTAATAATACTTGTCTTCCCTCTTTCTTTCATCAGTGAAACTAAACAAGTACTATGGAGCTCTTTACTGCAGCAGAAGACCTCAAATTCTTGAGTGCAGATAAAATCATCACGGAAGCAGTGAAAATCCCAGCCAGATCATCTCCAGTAAAATTCTTTTTGATTACCTTAGCCCTCATTCTCCCACTTTCATTGACGCAATTATTACTTAATACTCATAGTTCTATCCTCTTCTCTATTTTTGATGATTACTTTTCCAGTGATAATCATTCATCTCATTCGTCTAAACAGTTCATCCGCACTTACTCCATCCATGAATTCTTCTACATTCTTTCCCTCTTCCTATTCTCTCTTCTCTCTACCTCCGCTATTGTCTTCACAGTAGCTTCTCTCTATGCATCCAAATCCGTCTCCTTTATCCCCACTCTCTTTGCAAGTCCTCGCATATTTAAACATCTTATCATAACCTTCTTTTATGTTCTATGTCTCATGGTCGTCAGCTACTTGGCCTACTACGTTCCTATTTCTTTCTTGGTTGCGAAAAAAATTAATGAAGCTCTCCTCGTGGGGTTTTCTATCATATTTGCTATCATATACGATCTTGTTCATATCTATGTTACAGCTCAATGGCATTTAGCCAGTGTGATTTCTGTTCTTGAACCAAATGGTTATGGCTTCGCAGCCATGAAGAAGAGTACACAACTCTTACAAGGGAGAACTCATATTGCTTTCAGACTTGCAAGTTTATACTTGGGGGCTGCATGGACGATAGAAATTGTGTTCAAGTTTGCATTGGAGTCTCAAGTACATTTCATGGTTAAGCTTTTGCTGGGATTGCTGTATTTGTTCATGCTGGTGGCTGTTAATCTCACAGGGCTATTAGTTCAGTGCGTCTTCTACTATGCCTGTAAAAGTCACCACAATCAAGTGGTTGATAAGAAGGTTTTGTATGATCATCTTGGTAGTTACGATCTCGGTGATATATCAGTAGCATTAAATCCTAGTAATGGCAGTGTGGAGATGCAGAGCTTGGTCAAAGATGATCACGACAGAGTGGGTTATCAGCCTGTTGCGTTGGATGCTACTAGTACTGACAGTACTATCAAAATGCAGAGATCGGTCAATGATGATGACATGTTTGGAGAGCTGACCAATGTTTAAATTGAAGGACCTAGCTAAAACCAATCGCAATATAGAATATAGTTTCTAATTTCCAGTAATGTAGTTGCATATAGTAGCAGGCTTAGATAAAGATAATTGAGGAGACATCTGTTTACCAAAAAAGTTATGTATTTCCAGTAAGGGAACATCTGCTAATTACCAATGATATTCGATTTCATTATGTAATACCCCTATGGCATCAATATTAGTTCATTACTAAAAAACTGGTGGTAGAAGGACTTGATCTGAAACTCAAGAACTTTGCAGGAGTGTATGGGAGAGGAAGAAGCCGGACATTCATCTCGGTCATTGAATTGAAGCTGTCGAGTCTAATGCGTGCGCGTCCTGTTTTTAAGTTTGAAAGTCAGTTTGTCTAGTTGTTAGTAAGTCTCTACTTGGTTGTATTCTGCTAATTAAGAACAATATTCGGTATCATTGTGCAATGTTATTTAGGAGACTTTGCTGATTATTGTACCCCCATATCTTCAGTTTAGTAGTAATTGGAAGTTGTCAGTAATTTATTTCATACTAATTCTTAGTATCTCTCTAGAAGAAATCCAACAGCTGCAATAGAATTCCATAAATACAATCCATTCGTATTCCATAAGTTGGGAATCAGTGTTTTTGGTCTTCTCTGAACTTTGGGAACCCAAAGTACTAATAAATGGCTGTTCTTAATGAGTGAATTAAGAGCAGTACAAATATTTTGAACGTGGTTGTGTTTGAATTACTAGTCTGACTGAATTCTCTGAACCCTGATATCTATATAAAGGGTCATGTTCTTCAGTCTTCTTTACTACTACTATTAGCAAAATGAGTTCCAGTGAAAACTCTCCAAGTGTGAATCTAGACTTGGTGTTTGATGCAGAGATATTAGAGGGTCGACCTATGGAAGCGCAATCAGAATCTGAGTTCTTGCAACTTAAAGAAAAAGTTGAAAACGTTGAGAAATACATGAATGAGAAAGTTCAACAACTGCAGCTTGCAATGGATGATTTGAAACTCGAGATAGAATCCCTGAAAGCTAAATTCATTGCTGGTGAATCCGGTGATGGTGGAAGTGGCAACGAAAAACAACAAGAAGAAAAGGAAGACGAAGAAAATGAACTTGGTGCCATGGCGCCCTTGAAAAAGGCCCTAGACAAAAACAAAACTTGCGGAACGGCTCGTTCTTTAAATCAAAAGCTTCGGAGGATTGTATGGGAGAGGAAGAAGCCTGATATTTATTTCGGTCACTGATTTGAAGCTATCATGGTCTAATGCTTATGTGTGTCCTAAGTAAGTCCTGTTTTGAAGTTTGAAAGTCAGTTTAAGTCTCTATTTGGTTATATTTCTACTTTAAATATTCGTTTTGAGTTATCTAAGTTTTTGTAATTTTTCTTTAGTTGTCGAATGATGCAAGGGCTAGTTTTGTGTAGTAAGTCATCATAACATTCTTTGTTTAACAATCAAAATGCAAAATGAATCAATTCCATATTTCCTCTCCAAGAATCAAATAGCTAAAAAAGTAAAACTCCACCACTGTGGAACTACATACATTTATAGGCACCGAAAGTGAATTCCACGTACATGATTGACGAATGAAGGTGTGTTAGCTGTACCAAACTCTTGAATGCACCATCTGCTAAACTACACATAACAAGTGATATTCAATCAAAATCAAATTCCATGTCTAGCTCGAATAAATCCATTAAGCAATAGGTCCATCATTTTCTTTTACATTTTGAGCAATGTATAAATTTCCTCAACTTCTCTGACAACATAAATCCGATATACATTTTGAGCAATGTATAACTGATGACCAAATTCGCACTCAACTTCTGCATTATGGGTAAGAAGTGTTGCGAGAACATCCTTGTGAGATGGGTAGAATATATTAATGATGGCATGTTGGTTGATTTTGTCGATGAATCAAGTTTAACCCTTTGTTGGTATGAATCCGACTTCGGATTTGAGTCTGACTCGGCCCGAGTCAGATGTTAAATTGATTCTTTTCTTTAATTATGAGTTTTTTTTCTTCCTTTCCTGATGTCCCGGTCGGAATCTGACTCGGCTCATATACACGACTAAGAACTAGTACCGACTCACTGCCTGAATTCATTTTTTTTTTTATTTCTAACTTAATAATTTATAAACTTTTATATCACATTCAGACCAGTCAATAGAGTCATGAGAAGACAAACAACCTATAAGTATTAGAGAAAAGTGAGGTTAAGTTGGCATGTGATTCCAAGATGGCTAAGCTAAATTGTCTCAAATATTTGACAAGTTGGTGGAGTGTTGTCTGTAAATTCTTGTTACACGCACCGTCCAAAGGACTTGCGATCCCGTTACTACTTCAGTGGTCATAACAATGGCAAATTTACTTGTTTCAAATAGCTTCTTTTATAAAGTTGAAGTTTTCCCTTTTCGTCCATAATTACATTTCAGACTCCAAAAATCAAATATGGATTGGTGTCTAGTGTATTGGTCTCACACGGTATTTCTTGCAATGGTATGTCTTTCAAGCTAAGTAACTTCCTTTATTACCAAAAATCAATTCCATTCCATTGAAGTGAATTGCTTTGGTGCTTCATATTTCTGCAAATAGGCATGCATTTGGTAGATAGAAATTAGCTTCATGTTGCTGCTTTTGTCCCATGAGATGAGATGATGAAACTACTTTATGACTTTGTATCATTTCCTTTGGCATTTTTTTTTCATTTGTCAGGTTTTAGCAAGGAATCTTGAGATAATAATTCAACCCGGCCACTTGCATTACTCCTCCATCTGATCACTATATAAAATAAGTACTTCTGTTGCAGAACGAGAGCTACATTCATAGAACATTTTCATCAACAAGTTTCAAGAGAAGATTTCATGGCTATGGATATCACAGATATAGATGATCAACTCACTGATACTAATAACACAACATATGTTGAAGATGTGCTGAATATCAAAGGAGAGAAAATCGAGAGCAACAATAATAATCAGTTTGGTGGATGGAATGCCGCTTCTCGATTTATCTTCATTGGCAGCATAGAATCGTTCATCTTTTATGCAATTTCTTCCAACTTGTTCAGCTTTCTAACTTTTCAATTAGGTGAGTCTACAGCAACAGCTGCACAGAATGTTAACGCTTGGACCGGTTTCATACTTGTGGTTTCAGTACGAACTGCACATGTTGTTGGTAAACCTTATCTCGACAGATTTGTTACCCTCATGATTTCTGCAATCATTTATGTTGCGGTAAATCTCACACTTGCTCTTAGTTTTGTTTTTCATCAATCCCATACAATGGACTCACTGCAGAAATGAGTACTAATACATTTTTGGAAAATTATCATTTGTGTCAGGGGCTTTTGGCGTTAACTTTATATACGAGTCCTCTAATGACCGGCTGTTCTAATAATAACACCAACGGAAGCTTTTCGTGTTCTTATACCACGCCTGTCAAAATAATCTTCTTCTTATCATTGTATCTAATTGGAATCGGGAGCTCTGGATGCAAAATTTGCGCACCAGCTTTCGGTGCAGACCAATTTGACGAACGAAACCCAAATGAATCCAAGTCCAAGAGTTCATTCTTTAACTGGTGGCTATTTGGATTATCTGTTGGATCGTGCAGTTCTCACTTGATATTGAACTATGTCCAAGATAATTTGGGTTGGTATATAGCATTTGGAATATCAACCATTTTAATGAGCATACCGCTAATTGTAATCATGTTTGGAGCTCGATCTTACCGCTATGGTCTGGAAAATGAACCGGATAAAGTAAACCCGTTGGAAGGGTTAACTAACGGTTTAGTTGGCGCGGTCAAGAATTGTAGAACCAACTCATTGTCACCGTCAATCACCATGCAAGTGGAGCCAACTACTAGTAACACAACAGAGCAGTTGGTTCCGTTATGGATTGTATGCTTGACATACCCAATAGTGCACTCTCAAGTTATTACCTTCTTTGTTAAGCAAGGCAGCACTATGGACAGGTCGATAGGATCAGACTTTCAGGTACCTGCAGCTTCAATTCAAATCTTTCTCACGGTATCCATCATTCTGTTTGCGGCAACATACGACCGGATCTTTGCTCCACTTACTCAAGTTTTTACTGGCAAATCCAACACTATTACTTCACTTCAGAAAATTGGTGTTGGCATATTTGTTTCTGCCATAACAATGGTTGTAGCAGCTATAGTGGAGAACAAAAGGCTTAAAATTGCTCAAGAGTTTGATCTGATTTATGATCCAAAAGCAACGGTACCTATGGTTATCTGGTGGTTGATTCCACAATACATCTTGTCGGGTCTCGCCCTTGTTCTCACAGAAGTCGGTTTACAGGAATTCTTCTATGATCAAGTTCCTAAAGAGCGAAGGAATCTGGGTTTTTCCCTGTACTCAACCATATTTGGCATAGGAGATCTCTTCAGTGTCTTCCTTACATTTGTCATTCAGAAGGCAAGCAGTGCAGGTGGTCAACACGGATGGCTAGCAAACAACATGAACCAAGCGCATTTAGACTATTTCTACTGGTTTCTAGCTGGACTTAGTGTATTAGAGCTGGTTGCATTCCTATGTTTCTCAAAATCATATGTGTACAAGCAATGGAGCTCCAATGTAATGGTAGACTGAGTAAGGGGAACATATATACGATAATTAATTAAGAATAGTAGTCGATATCATTATGTAATGCAATTGAGCAGACTTTGATGGTTGTTATACCCCATCAAGAGAAGTTCTTGACTTTTAGTTTCTTGTTGTAATTTATCTCTATTATAGAAAATCCAACAGTTGAAATAGAATTCCATAAGTTTTTAGTCTTCTTTGAACTTTGGGAACCCAAAGTAATAAATGGCACGATTCTTTATGAGTGAAATTAAATAAGAGCAGTCAAAATACCTTGAATGTGGAGTTATGTTAGGGTTATTATTCTGAATTCTCTGAACCCTAAAATCTATTTAAAGGGTAAGTTAACAACTCATATTCTTCATTCTTCTTCTTACTATTACTTTATCAAAATGAGTTCCAGTGAAAACTCTTCGAGTGTGAATCCAGACTTGATGTTTGATGCAGAGATATTAGATGATCCTAGCAAAGCACAATCAGAATTTGATTTCTTACAACTTCAAGAAAAGGTTGTTGAAAAAGTTGCTGAAATTGAGAACTGCATGAATGTAAAAGTGCAAGAACTGCAAGTTCTTCAACTTGGAATTGAGAAGCTGAAACTGGAAATCCAATCTGTAAAGGAGACAAACAAACTACTTGAGGAGCAAGTAGGAGCGCTGAAAGCAAAATTCATTGGTGGTAATAGTGGAGGCCATGATGGTGGTACTAATGAAAGTGAAAAACAACATGATGTAAAGGAAGATGAAGAGAATGAACTTGGTGCCTTGGCGCCCTTTAAAAAGCCCCCAGCCAAAAAGAAAACCGGAGGAAAGGCTTGTTCTGAAACTCAAGAGCTTCGCAGGAGTGTAAGGGACCGGAAGAAGCCTGATATTTATCTCGGTCATTGATTTGAAGCTGTCGAGTCTAATGCTTATGCATGTCCTGAGTAAGTATTGTTTAGAAGTTTGAAAGTCAGTTTGTCTAGTTGTTAAGTCTCTAGCTACTTAGTTATTTATTCTACTCTAAATCTTTTAAGTTATCTTAGTTTGTAGATTTTAAGGGATTGGTTGTCTAATGATGCAACAAGGGTTTTTGTGGAGTAATTTTGTAAGCCTTTCTTTATGAATGAAAAAACGAAGTCTTAAGTATAACATTCTTGCTGCAACAATCAAAATGTAAAATGATCAAATTTCTGAGACCTTTCCTCCGCATATATAAAGTTGAACCTAAGATATGTGCCCTTAACTATACATAAAGAAATCTGCCCTTAACTATAAAATTGTTTCTTCTTCTTTCATGTTTGCCTTTACATGCTGTGCACCCCTTCCAGATATAAATTTGATGCAAACTAGACTGATGAGTATTGACTAGCATTTAGGGATTGTTTTGACTTCTCGACATGTATGTAGAGTCTAGGATATTCGGAGGAAACTCATGTTTAAGCGAATTTGCTGGATTGCTAATTATTGTAGGCGGTATGAACAAATCCCATATTATAAATAGAGAGCCATTTTGAAAAAGGCAAAGAGAAATAAATAAGAAAGGGTGCCAAGATAGCACCTTCAAAAGATACAAGAAGAGATTAGCAAAGCGCCTAGAGAGCTTACAACAAAACTACTCTCTAAACAAGCTTGCCCAATCAAAAACGAAATCATCAAACTTTACATTTCTAAAAGATTGATGTAACAAAACTCTCTAAACAAACTTTACATTTCTAAACGAAATCATCAAAGCGCCTAGAGAGCTTACAATAAATAGAGAGCCATCATGTAACAAAACTATCGCGTGGAGGAAAAAGAACAAAAAAAAATAAAGAAAAAAAGTTGCTGAGATGTCAAAGTTCGGAGAAAAAGAAGAGTATATCGAACAGGAATACAAGCAACACGAAGAGTATTACGAACCTAATAATAGTTGCTGTGATGATAAAGAATTATGTGAAGGTTGTGTGAAGATTCGCGAAGAATCACGGCAGGATTTAATCAAGAGCTTTAATATACAAATTCCAGAGAAACAACAATGGATAGCTTCATGGCTGGAAAATAATGGAAGTGATGCATGGAGGAGGAGAAACAAATCTGAAGAAGAAGATTACTGGCCATTAAATGTGTATGCCTACTACAAGAAGAAAACAGCTTGACATTTAAACGAGTAAAAAGTCAATTCTCGACGGCTAAAGTCAAAGGCGATTTTGGGCGATTTTAGGGTTTTCTGCATTTCTTCTCCGGCATCTCCTCTGGCGAGATGCAGCCTTCTCCTTCGACAATCTCACCTCTAGTGGTTTCCTCCAAACCCCTAGAGGTTGCTCTCTTGGAGGATGGTAATTGTTCGTCACCAAATGATCTCAACCTGGTTTCTGAGCCAGTTATTCCACCGGGTTTTGAAGACTTTCCCTCTTGTGATTCACATACTAATCGAGCTTCATGGTCATCACTTTTTGATAAGAAGAAGGTACCAGATCGATCGACTGATATGGAATTTTATTCGTACCCTGTAATTGATGGGAAGAAGTCGATGGATATACCATATGAAGTCTTTAATGAGGATATTCGTCAGTGTGAAGATAAGGTAATTGGAGCTTTTGTTGGTCGAAGACTCCCCTTCAATTGGGTTCGCAATGCTGTTAATAGGGCTTGGACGCCTAAAGGTAATCTCCAAATGACCATTCATGGTGAAAGTATGTTCATATTTGATTTTCAATCAGCTGAGGATAGGACTAGAGCCTTAGAAGTAGGTTCTATGTTTATATCTAATAGACTATTCATTGTTAAACCTTGGTCAAGGAAAGTAGAGCAGGAAATAGCTGAATTAAAATCTGTTCCAGTCTGGATGAACTTTAGAAATGTTCCACTATTCATGTGGAACAAAAAGGGTTTGAGTATGATTGCGAGTTTTATAGGTAAACCACTTATGATGGATACCCAAACTCTTAACAAAACCAGAATGAGTTATGCAAGGATCTGTGTTGAGGTGGATATAGAATGTGAATTTCCTGACTCATTTACTTTCACTTTAGGTGGAAAGGACAAAGTTGAAATTAAGATGGATTATTCTTGGAAACCCCCTAAGTGTAGTGAGTGTGCTGTATTTGGTCATGTTTTAGCTCATTGCCCCAAAAAAGTTCATTCTAATCAGCAAGTTGTGCAAAAATGGGTACCAAAGAAACTACCAACTAGTGAAAAACAAACTACTTCTATGGATGAGGAAGGATGGGTTACACAATCTAAGAAAGGTAGAAAACAAGCTTCTACTGATGTTGAAACTCTTGATAGGGAAGATTCCCCTCCTCCAACAACTGTTAATATGGAGTTTGAACAAGAAACACACACTGTCCTACATGAGGTTACTCAGGAAAGAGTTAGTAAAGTAAATGGGGCTCTTCAGTCTAACCCTTTTTTTCTCTTGGATAAAGGTATGGAAATTCCCCAGGATCTTTTAAGACAGAATAAAGAAAACATCCAAAGTTTGTCAACTCCTTCTAATCCAAATTCCTCTGAATTGGATCCTTCTAGCTCTGGCTCAAGAGCTCATTTTCAGAGGAGAGAAGGCCTTGCTCCCCCAGCAATTAATTTATTTCCAAAGATTGCAGACTTGAAGAGGTCTGCTAGAGGTACCATTTCTTTCCCTAAATTAAAATGATGTTCAACATGGGATGTTGGAACATCAGGGGGCTAAATGACCCCTTGAAGCAATTAGAAGTTAAGCATTTGATTAAGTCTAATAATTTGTCTCTTTTTGGCATCATTGAAACTCATGTTCAAGTTCCTAATAAAGTGAGAATAAGAAATAACTTAAATCCTTATTGGAATTTTTTAGATAATGATAGTAGTGACAGTGTTGGTAGAATTTGGGTAGGATGGAATCCTGCCACTGTTCAAGTTACTTTAATTCATCATACTTCTCAAGTTATCTTTGTGGATGTTTCTACTACTTCTTCGTTGAACTTTGTGGCAGCTTTTGTGTATGGTAACAATTATTACCTTACCAGAAATGACCAGGAATTCTCTCACGCCTTTGCTTCCTTCAACAATAAGCCTTGGGTCATTTTAGGGGACTTTAACTCTATTCTTAATCCTTCTGAAAAAGTTGGGGGTTCTACTATTCTGCCTTGCCATTATGAAGCCTTTTCAAGATGCATTCAAGATTCTCTCTTGTTAGATCTGCCTTATTCAGGATGTTTCTATACCTGGACCAATTGTCAGCAAGATGGCACAATTATCGATCCAAATTAGACAGAGTGGTGGTTAATATGGAGTGGATTTCTCAGTTCCAACTTTCTAAAGCAGAGTTTCTTCTCCCAGGTATTTCTGATCATTCTCCAAGTGTAGTATCAGTTTTTCTTAATCGGATTCATGGCCCTCCTCCTTTTAAGTTTTTCAATTATCTGACGGATGAGCCTGATTTCAAGGATTTGGTTAATAATGTTTGGAATCTTCCTGTCAATGGTAATCCTATGTATGTTCTTGTCACTAAACTTAAACTTGTTAAAAAGCGTATTATCCCTTGGAAAAGAGTAAAGTTTAGAAATGTCTCGGAAAAAGTGCTTTTAGCTAAAGAGAAAATGCATTGCGCTCAAGCTCCGCCGATCTTGCCCCTTAGATACGTACTTAGCTAGAAGAGAAAGAGAATATGTTGTCGAGTACGTCAAGTTAGCTAAATTTGAAGAATCGAAAAAAAACAACAATCCGTAATTAAATGGCTTGATCTTGGTGATTCTAATACTTCATTTTTTCATAATTCTATTAAAGAAAGAAGGTCAAGAAATAACATCCCGTCTCTTAAAAATGAAAATAATGTTACTCTAACCGAGGATAAAGAGATTGCTAAAGTCTCAGTATTGATTACTACTCTACTCTCTTTGATAGTGATGATAATTCTTCTAATATCTCTTCCTCTTCTATGGGTCCAATTTTAATACCCGTATCCAACAAGATGATATTGCCGACTTGATAAAGCCTGTGACTAGAGAAGAAGTGGTCTTAGCTTTAAACTCTATTGGTTCCAAAGAAAGCCCAGTGCCCCGATGGCTTTTCTAGCCATTTCTTTAAAGCTTGCTGAATACTCATGGGAAATGATTTTGTTGCAAATTTATTCGAATTTCTTTATTAAATCTAAACTTCTTAAAGAGATAAATAGTACATTTATAACCTTGATAGCCAAAAAGAAGAATCCTTCTGTTGTTTCTGATTTTAGACCCATCTCTTGCTGCAATGTGGTTTATAAGTGTATAACTAAGATCTTGGCTAATAGAATGAAGCATATTTTACGAGGTTTGATAAGCCAAAATCAGTCAGCTTTTATCTCTGGAAGATCAATCCAAGACAATATCATGGTGGCTCATGAACTGGTTAGAAATTATCATAGAACTTCAGGTTCTCCAAGATGTGCTTTGAAGATTGACCTGAGGAAAGCTTATGATACAGTTAAATGGGAAGCTATATTCTATGTTCTCAAGCATATGGGTTTTCCTAGTATCTTTATTCAAAGGATCAACTTGTGTATTTCTACCTCAAAGTTCTCCATCATAGTCAATGGTTCTCCCTATGGTTTTTTTGGTGCTTCCAGAGGTCTCGATGTATCTGTCCTATTTCCCCTTATTTATTTGTTCTTGCCATGGAAATGTTGAGTGCCTTTCTTTTTCGACAGGTTCAACTCCAAAACTTTGGGTTTCATCCAAGATGCAAATTGACTAGTCTCACACACTTATGCTTTGCTGATGATGTTATGATCTTCTTTAAAGGTACTACCTCAGCTGCTTATAGTCTTAACACCGCTTTATCCTAATTCAAGAAGTGCACTGGTCTAGAAATGAACAAGCAAAAAACTGCTCTTTTTTCTGCTGCTGTGGATGATGATGTTCTTAACCAGATTATTCAAATCTTAGAGTGTTCTAAGGGGGAGCTGCCTGTTAAATACCTTGGCATACCTTTAATCTCTACTAGATTATCCTACAAAGACTGTATTCCTTTGTTAGAAAAAGTTGATGCTAGGATTTTATCTTGGAAGTCTATTTTTCTAGCTTACCCTGGCAGAGGTCTTCTTATTAAAGCAGTTTTAAGTGGTATGCTTTACTTTTGGTTTTCTTGCTTTATCCTTCCTAAAAGAGTAATTAAAGATCTCAATACTAAGTTCAAACGTTTCTTGTGGGCTGGTCCTGATATGAAAAAGGGTTATAATCCCTTAAGTTGGTCTAATGTTTGCCATGATTATGAAGAAGGGGGTCTAGGAATCAAGGATCCTGAAGTTACTAACATTGCTGCTAATTTAAGACATATTTGGGATCTAGTCTCTCGGAAAAGATACCATATGGACCACTTGGGTTAAGGCTAATCTTATCAAAAACCAAGATTTCTCGGACTATGAAGGTCGCTCAAGATTCCTCTTGGTGCTTTGGAGAAGAATTCTTGATCTCGTGGAGCTGGCAAAGCAACAGATTGGAGTGGTGCTAGGAGATGGTAGTAGTACTAAGTTCTTGCACGACAACCGGCACCCTAAAGGTAATCTGATTGATTGGGTTGATCCTGCCGTTATTGACTCAGATTGGTGCGATGATAATACCCTCGTGGCTGAGTTCATCTCTCAAGATAAATGGGATTTCCCCGACTTTATGCAAGAGGATATGCAGACGGTGGTGCAACAAATTTCGCTCTTTGAGTTCAATATTCTTGAAGCTGACAAACTAGTTTGGAAGTCTAACACCTCAGGTAAGTTCTCCATGAAGTCAACTTACCTTTCTATTGCTTCCCATAACCCTCATCCTGTTTGGAAAGATCTAGTTTGGTTTAAAAACCATATTCCTAGACATTCTTTTATATCTTGGCTGGCCTTTCACAAAAGATTAAAAACTAGAAGCAAATTATTTAAATGGGGTAGAATAAATGATAACTCTTGCATTTTATGCAATGGCCCTGAAGAGACTGAAGATCATCTTTTTCATGAGTGTGCTTTGTCTGCTGGTATTTGGAAGGGGCTTATTTTAAAACTAGGCTATGTCAGAGATGTGCTTCCAAGCTGGGATGAGGAACTTGCTTGGTGTGCTCAGACTTTTACCAAGTCAGGTTGCATTTCTACTATTAAAAAGTTGGCTCTAAACAGCTTCATCTATCATATTTGGATTGAAAGGAACCAAAGGGTCTTTAAAGCTCAGTACAATTCTCAAGACCAAATTAGTCTTCTTGTGGTTCAGGATGTTAGAATGAAGATGGCTGCTTCAAAGCTTAAGGTTGATGATAACATAAATAACAGGTGGTTTATGAATAGATGGAATGTGGATTGTCTTTTTGTTATGCCTGAAACCATTGAATGCAGTTGGTTAGCTCCCTCTGAGAATGAGGTGATGATAAATATAGATGGGTCTATGACTGATGACTCTGGAGGTTTCGGAGCTGTTATTAGAGACCATAATGCTGAAGTTTTGATTGCAGCAAATGGAGGAAGCTTGCCTATGTCTGTTTTAACCCATGAGCTTCAAGGTGCTGAATTAGGCTTGAATCTGGCTGTTCATAAGAACCTGTTGAATGTTCACATGGCTACTGACTCAATGGCAGTGTATAATCTGTTTACAAATCCTGATGCTGTCCCCCCTTGGAGAGTGCTGCAAATTTGGAGACGTATCAAGAAGCTGCATAGTAGACTTCTTTCTTGGAAAATTTCTCATTGTTACAGGGAAACTAACAGAGCTGCTCATAGTTTAGCAAGTCAACATCCTTCTAGTAGCTGGCTGGAGATTCGTTCTGAAGATTTCTCTCCTGATTTCAGAGAAATCTTGGCAGCTGATAAGGCGAGAAAGATCTATCACAGAAGGAAGAGGAGAGCTGACTAACTTCTTCCTGTCTGTTCTGTTTAGTTTGTTTTTGGTTTGTTCCTTTTTTTCCTTTTTGTTCTTGGTTTGGGTTCCCTTAACCCAGCGGAATGTATCAAAACAAAAAAAAAAAATACTACAAGAAGAAAACGGGTGTTGGCGGATATGGAGTTATATTACGTGATCTAGGAGGAAGGCCAATAACTGCTTATGCTTGGTCCTCTAAAGGAAGGGGTTCATACCTTTACTACCTTTTAAAAGGACTAAGAAGGGCTTTAAGAATTGCTTCAACTCATGGACTCGATGATGGATTAAGAGTTACTTTTGCAACAATCATAAACTGGCCTCTGAGGTACAGGATCCGTCAGTGTTTCAGAAAAACAAAGTTACTCTCACAGCTGTTGTTGCTCTCGACATTCCATGCCTGCAAAGTGTTATCCTACATTTTTATCTATCACTGCACTAGTCTTCAGCAGATCAACTAATAATGATGGACAACTTTTCTCAAGATATGCGAACCCATCAGACTTCATAATCTCTGCATGTAAAACATATGGGTAAGAAAATAAAATGTCGACTTGAAATTGATTGTGAAATATAACACTCACCTTCTAAATTTCCGGGTTTAGCTGCAAAGTTTAGACAAGCAGTTTTCAGTTGCAGGCATTGGTGTTGTTCTGCTAGAGCCACTGTAGTTGCCACGGTACTTGCAGTTATTTCTTCACATAATTTTGCCTCACACATGAGTCTCAATCGAGCAAGATCAAAGCGATCTGCTGCAGCTAACATATGTTGCATGATTGTGATTGAAGTGCAAAGAGGATCTGAATCAAAAAGTTCACGTGGCTCAGGAAGTTCATCCGAGTACAAAAATAACAACATGGCCTGCAACACATCATATAATTTATAAGGTAGGTAGCAGCCTTAGTAAATTTATACATAGAGGTAACACATAGATGCTAATATAATTTTGAATCTAAAGAATGCTAACAAAATAATGAAATGTCAAAAGTTCTACCTTAAAAGCAAACGGATCAAACTCTTCAATGACTATTGTTTCCATGTCTGGATTACCCTCTAATCCAAAAAACTGAGTTCTAAATACGGGAGATCGAGCTGCAAGAATCGACTTATGGGCTCTGAAGAATTCATTGCCTACTTGAAATGTAACATCAGAACCAATTTCAGATTCCAGCAAACCCTTGAGATTTTGAATCATATCTGATGGAGGTACAGGAATAACATAATGTTTCCCCTCTTCAATATTAGTTTGCACTGTTTCAAAACGATGTTCCACTACTTCTACTGTACAATGAATGCTTAGACAATCATTCTTGAGATAATTTGACGTCTCCAACTCCGACCTCTTCATATACTGATTAAATCCCCTGAAATCAATCCGTACAGAAACGTCATTTGTGCACTAGGCAGTCCATTATAAAAGAGTTTTTCACGAATATGTATCAACAAGTTGGGGAGGAAATAAATTAAAAAAAGAAGAAGTTGGGAGTACGTGCAGTATATCAGTTTGATTTTTCATCTCCACTTATTCAACCAGAAGGATTCAACTTTTGTTACTAAAAGCAAAACCCAACGCTGGAAGAAACTATAGTGAGCAGGGTACTGGGATGCTAATAACTCTCCCTAAAATGGAGCTGTAAATGCTTAATAGAAGCCGTTAAATGTGCCTAGCAGAACAACTAAGTTTAGCATCCAGTTCTAAAGTTTGAGAAGGACACGCCTGAACTTTCTAGTTCCCAATGCATTACTGGTACTGACACACGAAGATTTTTACTGGGAGGAAATTTGTGGTCAAACCAAAAGCTATAGAAAAGTAACATAATTTGTATTATACTGGGGTGGGTGCTTAGATCATTAATTACAGAAAACCTATGCCATTATGTAGTATGAAAACATATAGCCTGTGGCATGTCCTTATTTTTTCAAAGTACCGTACTGGACATGACACCGGGCGCACAAGTGTTCTGTGTTGTTGTTACACAGTGGGACATGATAATGAGAAAGGCTTGCAATCTACTCAAATCTAACGCCATTAACTGTCAATCAAATAACTAATTCTCATTTAATGAATACAAAGCAAAAAGCCGCTTCCAAAATAACGCGAAATCACTAGTCTTTTAATTAAACAGCAAAGGATTCAACATAATTCAAGAACCATAGGAATTGGAAAACACGTACGTACCATGTACCTCCCGAGTTAATAGTTGCTGGAAATTCAGGAACTTTAGGAAGACTATGAATCCCTTTTCCGGTTTGGTCCAGTAATTTAAATTTATACAATGCCCTGACTTGTTTTGTAGGGCTTACTAACTTAACGAACAAGGATACATACTCCTTGTTAGACTCAGAACTGCCATCTATATCAAAACGTATAACCCAGTCATAACCACCAACTGTGAATTTGTCACTAACAATAGATTTGCCAACTCCCATTCCCTTTGCTAGAGAATATCCTTTTATCTTAAATTCATGACAACCTTTTACAGTCTCATAAACCCACTGTGACCCTGACCCCGATGGCGGTGCTAATGATGACAATGTCGACTTCTCGTGATCAGTAGTATTAGACCCTGTCTCGTGATTAGTAGTATTAGACCCCAAGTACTCTGAACACGAATGTACGCATGTCTGGAAACCGAGTAATTCAAGAACCTGCAAATAAAAATGTAAGAGGAAGTAGAAGAAGAAAACCTTTGACCAAAAAGTTTACTTGATCGTAGTTGATAAATTAAGAGAATGCAGAGATAGTCGCTCTTGCACTTTTCTCTCTAGCAAAGCCTACACAAGCATATTGTATTTTGATTATGGAGGTGCATGGACATGGAATACTGGATGAACACAATATTAAATACAAATGTCGCGCGTCCTAAATTACCACTTAGCATTCACGCAGTTATAGTAGCAAACCTACATTTGAAGAAACTACACTTGTAATCCTAGAGAAAAAAATGATTCATATGACTCATGCATGCATGCAGATATCTCGGTACACAGCAGTCACTAGCACGAATACATTTACCAAACTCATTTACCCTGCTGTTGACGTTCACTTTTTTGCAGCAAAAAAAAAACAAAACACGCATAGCATCATATAATAGATAATACTCACATTCAACAACTGAAGCTTGAAGTCCAACGCTCCAGCCAGAGGACCCTGATTAACTAAAAACGGGCGAACTAAAGATGCAATAACAACCACGCAATCCATAACTAAAGAATACTTAAACTTAGTAGAATTCCTATATCTTACTATACCAATAAATAAACCAAGAAACGCAATCAAAGCAACAGTGGGTATTGATTGATAGAATCCTAGCAATTGCATGATAGGACTCATCGCATAAGTCAAAACCGGGAACTTGGAGAGTAAATTTAGTCGGCTTAAGAATGGGATGACATATACGATTACTAGCATACATATCTCTGCAACTGGAATTTTTGGAGTGTTTTCACATGATGTTGTGGCCATACAGATTGTACTCTTTGATGTAGTTGTCGATGAAGATGCAAAAGGGTTGTGTAGGGGTTTAGGTGAAAGAAATTGGTGTTTGTGTTTCTGGCCGGTGATTAGCAGGAGATTTTGGAAAGAGCAAGAAGTCTTGGTTAGAGATGATTTGATATTAGCATGGACGTACGTTTTTGGTAGTGATGACAACGTGTGGTTTGGTTTTCTAAAAGTTTGATGTTGATGAAAAGGATGGATTGCAGCAAGACGAACACAAGAAGAATAAGCCATAGCGCTTGATTTGCTGCTTACTTTGCTGCCCTAATTTTGTCTATCGTCTTATCATATTTCCTTATTCATGTCCATAAAGAGAGAGAGGCAGAGACGAACAACTAGAGAAGGAATTTGCTAATGATTTAGTTGAGGCGGTCAAGAATTGTAGAACAACCTCGATCGGCAAGACAAGCCAACAACTAATAACAGACCCGCCATATCAAGGAAAGCTGGGACATCGTGTATTTTTTTTTATTTTTTATTTTTTTTTTTTTTTTTTGGGGGGGGGGGGGGGGGGGTATGGTGTACTTTTAGTTGAACCTAAGATATGTGCTCGAAATAAATCTGATGCAAATAAGATTTTAGGAAATTCCGGGCAAACCCCATGTTCAAGGTCTTGTATATATATTCCACCATATAAGGCAAAAGATTTTTAAGCGAGCACGTGCATGCCGTTGGATTCTAGTTTCTTTTTATTTTTAGCCGTTGATAAGGAATGGACAGCTGTCAACCAAGCCCTCTTTTAGGTCAACTAAATAAGAACAACCCTCATTTAGCCGTTGAGTATACCGAACAGCATTCCGAAGAGTACCACAAACTTAATAATGGTGGCTGCTGTGATAGTGGAGAATGCGAAGATTCGTGATGGACCACGCCAGGATACAATCAAGAGCTTCAATATACAAATTCCAGACAATCAAGAACTTTTTAGCAAGTCATAACATTTTGTTTGGCCAATTGATAAGGCCTATTGTAGAGAAGAAATGCATGACAAAAAGTAAGGATGAACTCGAATACAGACACAAAAAATCAGGTACGTACTTGTAATTTATAATAGAGTTATCACAGTTGGTCAAGCTTTGGTTGGGCGAGTTATAGTGCTGAATATCGATATCGAATGTCACTTCGCACGAAATTTTATGCTTCAAAAAAAAAAAAAAAAAAAAATTGCATAAGACATTACATAATTCATGGAGGTACGTGAATGATGAGAATATGAAATTTACAGTTATCCATGTCTGAGTAACGCAGTGCTGATTTTCTTGAAAAATACAAGTTCATGGAGGTACAGGAATAACATAATGTTTCCCCTCTTCAATATTGATTTGCACTTCTTCAAAACGATGTTTCACTACTTCTACTGTACAAAGAATGCTAAGACAATCATTCTTGAGATAACTTGACTTCTCCAACTCCGACCTCTTCATAAACTGTTTAAATCCCCTGAAATTAATCCGTACAGAAACATCATTTATGCACCACCATCATAAAGTTTTTCACGAATATGTATCAACAAATTGGGGAGTAGAAAAATTAAAAAAGAAGAAGTTGGCAGTGAAGAATATGAGTTTGATTCTCCATCTCCACTAATTCATCCGGAATGATTCAAATTAGGGTTTTGTTATCTTGTTCATCCATGCAAGATAATCATTGGCATTGGAAATGATAAAAAACAATAAAAAAATATATGAGATGATGTTTTCTTGCATTGGAGAAAGTAAATATTCATGGGTTTTTTGAATTTTTCTCTATACAAATGCAAACTTTACCTTCTCCGATGCAAGAAATATTATCTCTTATATTTTTTTATTGTTTTTATTATTTCCAATGCCAATGATTGGCTCTTATCTTGTGTATGGATGCACAAGATAACAAAACCCAATTAATTATTGTTACTACAATAAGACCCAACTTTGAAAGAACCTAAATGTCAATAATTGTGAGCAGTAAGTAAATGCTTAATAGAAGCCGTTAAATGTGCCAAGAAGAACAAGTAACTTTAGCATTTAGTTCTAAAGTTTGACAAGGCGCGTGAATTTACTGTCTAGTTCCAAATGCATTACTAGTACCGAGTCATATGAGATTTTTGTTTTTTGAGCCATGTTATGTATTGAGATGAAGCACATTGTTTTCTTTCTTCAGCTGCAGTGATAACAGTGGTGGTGGTGGGGTTAAAAGATAATTGTATGGTTGGATTTGGAAAATTTTAAGACCTGGCACTTGTGTATATTAGGGTTTAACTGGGGTGGGTGTGAGACCAATAATTACAGAAAACCTAGGCCACTATATAGTATGCAAACATATAGAATGTAGCGTGTCCATATTTTTCTAGTTTTTTTCTAAGTACCATACTGGACATGACAGCGACACAAGTGGCTGCGTTGTTGTTACACAGTGAGAGAGTACATGATAAAGAGAAAGGCTTCACTGCAATCTACTCAAATCTAACGCCATTAACTGTCTATCATCGCTTCCTAAATTGAACAAATAACTAGTTTTCATTTCAATGAATACAAAGCAAAACAAGAGCTGCTTTGTGATGCAACTTAAATGCCTAAATAACGTGAAGTCACTAGTCTTTTGTTCTAGTTTCTAAACAACTTAAATTACCCATAAATTAAACAGCAAAGGAAAACATGTACGTACCATAAGGATGCGTCTCCCGAGTCAAAAGTTCTTGGAGATTCAGGACCTTCAGGAAGACTATGAATCCCTTTTCCGGTTTGGTCCAGTAATTTAAATTCATACAATGCCCTAACTGGTTTTGTAGGGCTTACTAACTTAACGAACAAGGATACATACTCCTTGTAATACTCAGAACTGCCATCTGGATAAAATTGTATAACCCAGTCATAACCACCTACTGTGAATCTGCCACTAATCATAGATTTACCAACTCCCATTCCTTTCGCAAGCGAATACCCTTGTATCCTAAACTCATGACAACCTTTCACAGTCTCATAAATCCACCCCGACCCCGATGGCGAGGCTAAAGGAGGCAATGTCGACATCTCGTGATTAGTAGTATTAGACCCCAAGTACTCTGTACACGAATGTACGCATGTCTGGAAACCGAGTAATTCAAGTACCTGCAAATATAAATGTAAGAGGAAGTGGCAGAATTTTCATTCACTTGGTGTTGAGCAGAAAATCCTAGACCAAAAAGTCTACTTGATGGTGGTTGATAAATAAAGAGAATGCTTAGAATATAGTTAATCGTGCACTTTTCTCTCTAGCAAAGCCTAGACATGGACAGTATGGTATACTGGATGGACACATACACCAAATACAAATGTCGTCATCTTAATTTACCATTTACGTGATCAGCATTCATGCAGTAACGGTAACAAAACTAAATTTGAAGAAACTGCACTTGTAATCCTAGAGAAAAAATAAGATTCATATGCCTCGTGCATGCATGCAGATATCCCAGTACACAGCGGTCACTAGCACGAACACATGGACAATAAACACGCATAGAATCATAATACTCACATTCAACAATTGAAGCTTGAACTCTAATGCTCCAGCCAGAGGACCCGGATTAACTAAAAACGGGCGAACTAAAGATGCAATAACAACCACGAAATCCATAACTAAAGAATACTTAAACTTGGTAGAATTCCTGTGTCTTACTATACCAATAAATAAACCAAGAAACGCAATCAAAGCAACTGTGGGTATCGATTGATAGAATCCTAACAATAGCATGATAGGACTCATCGCATATCTCAAGACCGGGAATTTGGAGAGTAAATTTAGTCGGCTTAAGAATGGGATAATATATACGATTACTAGCATACATATCTCTGCAACTGGAACTTTTGGAGTATTTTCACATGATGCTGTGGTGGCCATACAGATTGTAGTACTCTTTGATGTAGTTGTCGATGAAGATGCAAAAGGGTTGTGTAGGGGTTTAGGTGAAATAAATTGGTGTTTGTGTTTCTGGCCGGTGATTAGCAGGAGATTATGGAAAGAGCAAGAAGTCTTGGTTAGAGATGATTTGATATTAGCATGGACATACGTTTTTGGTAGTGATGACAACGTGTGTTTTGGTTTTCTAAAAGTTTGATGTTGATGAAAAGGATGGATTGCAGCAAGACGAACACAAGAAAAAGAAGTCATAACGCCTTATTTGCTGCTTATTTTGCTGCCCTAATTTTGTCTATGGTCTTATTATCATCTTACTTATTCATGTCCATATAGAGAGAGAGAGAGAGAGAGGGGCAGAGACGAACAATTAGAATGGTATATCAACGGCCGAAGTAAGACTAAGACTTAAGAACAGATTAGGAATCTAATGGTCCGGATTGCTAATTATTGTAGGCGGTACGAACTATCTATATTATACTCCCTCCGTTCCACTTTAGATGATGTTCTAGGGTTTTTTGTATGTTCCAAAATAGATGAGAGTTTAGCTATTTTATCTAAATTCTCATTGATTTACCCCTGCTTTGGAATCACAACATAACATTCATTGCCGTTGTTATCAGTGAGAGATAATTAATACTTTAAGATTTTAAATTTATTCTCTATTATCTTAGGATATTTGGTCTTCCCAAGTGGAATTATATGGAGATTCATAATTTATAATAGAATCCGGAAACAAAAAACTAGGATGTTTAAATTTTTAGGAAGGTATTAATATGGGCAGATTTGGAAAAAAATTACTCTCTTTGATGTTTCTTAATATCCGTGAAAAACTCTACAACAACATCTAAATTGGAACGGAGAGAGTATATAGAGACGCATCGCTTGGAGAAAACGACCAAAAAAAAAAAAAAGTTGCGAGATGTCGAAGTTTGAAGAAGAAGATATCGAAGAAGAAGATACTGTCTCGTTGTCTTCTCTTAGTGAAGTTCATTCGGAAGATGAGTACGTGGAACAGCAATTCGAAGAGTATTACAAATCTAATAATGGTGGCTGCTGTGATAGAGGAGAATGTGAAGGTTGTGTGAAGATTCGCGAAGAATCACACCAGGATACAATCAAGAGCTATAATTCCAGACAAATTCCAGATACAAATTCCAGACACAATTATGAAGATTCGCGAAGAATCACACCAGGATACAAATTCCAGACAAACAACAATGGATAGCTTCATGGCTGGAAAATAAAGGAGGTTATGTAATGAGGAGCAGCATATTGTAGTTACGAGAAATCTCACAACTACACCCTTAGTAAAATCTATAAAACAATCTAAGAAACCATTATAAGAATCTCAAGAACTTTTATTAAATCTTTCAATCAAATACAAAGTTATGTGAAAATCCTAACTTGGGAAGCAAATAATCTTGAGTCCTGTTATTAGGAGGGAAAGAATGGATATGAGGAGGGAAGGATTTTGGCCAAATTTCAGTCAATATACAGTCAAAGTCAAATATAATGAAAATAAGTAAATTTGTTCAAAATACCCACCCTACCAACAATAACCTTAACTTTTCGGAACCTCATTTTGATGGGGGACCAGACATTTTAATTGGGGGCCAAGCACTAGAGGACAAAAAAGGTCACCCAATCCTAATTTGGGTCATCCCTTATAAAAATATTTTCTAAATGGCTAAAATGCCCCTGAGTGATTAGTATTAAGATTTAATTAAGTTGATTAGTGTGATAATTTTGTTTAGATAATGTTTATGGGTGAAAATCGTTTCTGCCGATTTCGGTAAATGCGATAGGTGAGTGAGAAACTGGTTTAAACCCTAAACAAATGTGCTGCACGTGAGCACTTTATAGATTCGAGAGATCAACTGCATAAGTCCTACCTAAACCAAGAAATGGCCGTTCCGCACTTGCTTCGGTCACAAAGTGGAGGAGAAGGGTTGATTTGGGGAGGGAAGCAGAGAAGAAAGGTGTTGAGGAGAGTAGTATCTCGACTTGTATCGTAAAGTGAAAGCTTATGAAGCTTGCAAGAGATGAAAGCTTTTGGGAGAGCTTGCAAAGTTGCCTTTCTCGAGAGTGTAAGTGTAGTATATTTATCCCGACCGAGACTTGTTGTCCGGTGGAAATAGGTAAGACCTATTTATACAAGTCGAGATTGAAACGTACCCTGGCCTCATGAAGGAAGAGAGTAAAGGGTGAAATAATGGGAGGAGGTGGTAACCGCATGGTTTAATGGGTGAAAACGTTTTTCACCATTATTTCCTCTTTTATTTGACCGCTTTATTTCTATTCACGCTTTCTTAATGTGAGCGTAGTGTACGCTGCATGATGTGACCGCCAAACCAAAACCCAAAAGAAGCATCCCCGCTTTTGTGTTGATATCTCGTTGGTTGCGCCTTGAGTGCAAGTGGTGCCGCTAATGGCGCGTGGCATGTTCCAATGGCATGTGCGGAATGCCTTGGTGGTAGGTTGCATGGTTTGCAATTAGGCTACCAAAGATGTGTGTTTGGCATGTGCCAATGGCATGTGCGGAATGCCTTGGTGGTAGGTTGCACGGTTTGCAAGTTAGGCTACCGAGCGTGTGTGTTTTGGCATGTGCCAATGGCATGTGCGGAATGCCTTGGTGGTAGGTTGCACGGTTTGCAAGTTAGGCTACCAGCGTGTGTGTTTGGCATGTGCCAATGGCACGTACGGCCATGTTGACCTAGTTGCAAGTCTTGCAAGCCTAGGGCGCTATATTTGGCGTGTGCCAATGGCATAGCGGCTTGGAATATGGCTTGCGGCACGTGTTGGCATGTGCCAATGGCATGTGCGGCCATGTTGACCTAGTTGCAAGTCTTGCAAGCCTAGGGCGCTACATTTGGCGTGTGCCAATGGCATTCGACTTGGAATATGGCTTGCGGCATGTATTGGCATGTGCCAATGGCATGTGCGGCCATGTTGACCTAGTTGCAAGTCTTGCAAGCCTAGGGCGCTACATTTGGCGTGTGCCAATGGCATAGCGACTTGGAATATGGTCTGGCGGCATGTATTGGCATGTGCCAATGGCATGTGCGGCCATGTTGACCTAGTTGCAAGTCTTGCAAGCCTAGGGCGCTATATTTGGCGTGTGCCAATGGCATAGCGACTTGGAATATGTCTTGCGGGACGTATTGGCATGTGCCAATGGCATGTGCGGCCATGTTGACCTAGTTGCAAGTCTTGCAAGCCTAGGGCGCTATATTTGGCGTGTGCCAATGGCATAGCGACTTGGAATATGGCTTGCGGCACGTATTGGCATGTGCCAATGGCACGTGCGGCCATGTTGACCTAGTTGCAAGTCTTGCAAGCCTAGGGCGCTATATTTGGCGTGTGCCAATGGCATAGCGACTTGGAATATGGCTTGCGGCACGACATTGGCATGTGCCAATGGCACGTGCGCCATGTTGACCTAGTTGCAAGTCTTGCAAGCCTAGGGCGCTATATTTGGCGTGTGCCAATGGCATAGTGACTTGGAATATGGCTTGCGGCACGTATTGGTGCGGCCATGTTGACCTAGTTGCAAGTCTTGCAAGCCTAGGGCGCTATATTTGGCGTGTGCCAATGGCATAGCGACTTGGAATATGGCTTGCGGCACGTATTGGCATGTGCCAATGGCACGTGCGGCCATGTTGACCTAGTTGCAAGTCTTGCAAGCCTAGGGCGCTATATTTGGCGTGTGCCAATGGCATAGCGGCTTGGAGGTTTGGTATTGTTGCCATGGTGTGCAGTATGCGGCTTGGTTTGGCATTGTTGCCAATGATGCGCAGAGTGCGGCTTGGTTTGGCATTGCTGCCATGGTGCGCAGAGTGCGGCTTGGTTTGGCATGGTTGTCATGATGCGCAGAGTGCGGCTTGGTTTGGTATTGCTGCCATGGTGCGCAGAGTGCGGCTTGGTTTGGCATGGGTGCCATGGTGCGCAGAGTGCGGCTTGGTTTGGCATGGTTGCCATGGTGCGCAGAGTGCGGCTTGGTTTGGCATTGCTGCCATGGTGCGCAGAGTGCGGCTTGGTTTGGCATGGTTGCCATGATGCGCAGAGTGCGGCTTGGTTTGGGATTGCTGCCATGGTGCGCAGAGTGCGGCTTGGTTTGGCATGGTTGCCATGATGCGCAGAGTGCGGCTTGGTTTGGCATTGCTGCCATGGTGCGTAGAGTGCGGCTTGGTTTGGCATTGCTGCCATGGTGCGCAGAGTGCGGCTTGGTTTGGCATGGTTGCCATGATGCGCAGAGTGCGGCTTGGTTTGGCATGGTTGCCATGATGCGCAGAGTGCGGCTTTGTTTGGCATGGTTGCCATGGTGCGCAGAGTGCGGCTTGGTTTGGCATGGTTGCCATGGTGCGCAGAGTGCGGCTTGGTTTGGCATTGTTGCCATGGTGCGCAGAGTGCGCTTGGTTTTGGAATTAGGGTTATGTGTTGAAAACCCTAATCTGGTATTTTGAAAAAATACCCCTATTAATTATTTACACCCGAGTTAAATGCTCTTAGTTAATGTGTTGCGGGTAACACTAGGTCATGGGGTTTTACGATTTTACCCCTTGTCTAAAAACCACCATCAACATTAAGTCCCCTGCTTAGCTCGGAACAGGGGCTTTGTTGCGAGGTAAGCATAAGATGGTGACAAACTATTAACAGCAAACCGTAAAGAAAATTGAAAAAGGCTTGTCTGACCTTTTATAAATAGGATTTGGAATCCTTGCCTCCTCGTAGTTTTGCACAAATCAGAGGCTCAGCATAATTGGTGGGCCCGATGCAGCTTAGGCGACGTTGGGAAGTTGGCGTGAGTTGGGAACCGAGTTGGCTAGCCGGTGGGACCGGCGCAAAGTGTAGAAGCCGCGTGTGCTTGCGGTGTCGGTGCAATTGGTGGGCCGGTGCAGCTTGGGCGACGTTGGGAAGTTGGCGTGAATTGGGAAACCGAGTGTGCTAGGCGGGTGGGACCGGCACAAAGTGTAGAAACCGTGTTTGCAGGGGTGACTTTGGGCGGCATTGGGAAGTCGCACCCTTTGTGGGCCCGTTTCTTACACGCGTGATTTTGGTGAAAAGGGGAATCCTTCCTTACTTCAAAGTCTTTCACACCTATATATGTATATATATATACATAAAGCCCCTTTCTCCCCCTCATGCGCTTTATTCTTTCCTCTTTTTATACTAGCGGCAAAGAGAAACCAGCTTCCAGGTATGACTTCGAGTACTCTTCTCTCTTTTTTTTTTTTTTTTTTTTTTTCACATAGGTATAAACCTTAAGAGTAGGCGCTTCCACAATCCTTGTATATGATTCCTTAGCGTGCCTCTTGTAGAAAATATTGTACGTATGCAACCAAGGGAATACTTCATATATTGTTTGAACCCGTGGGAAATATTGCATATATGAATTTTCGGTTCTGAAAGAAATATTTGAACCCTGAAGAAAATACTGCGTGTGTATTTCGAACCCGTAGAGAACCATGTATGAATCCCAAAGAAGAATACTGTGTATATGCTTCATATAACTTCGAACCCGTAGGAAATATTGTATATATGATTTTTGCTTCTTGAGAGAAGTACCACGCGCGCAGTTTTGAACCAATAGAAAAATGCTCCATATATATTTTTGAACCCGAGAAAGATACTCAGACACACTTGTACCCGTATAGAATGCCGCGTATATAGTCTCGAACCCGAAGAAAATACGTCTTCCTACCCCTTTCTTTTTTTTTTTTTGGGTACGATTATGTGTCGTGGAGATAACTTCTCCTTTCTTCGTTTGTTTTGTGCGTATATCTTATTACCAAATTGTTATGAAGGAATTCGATAAGATGTTACCTGAACAAAATTTCACTTCGTCGAAGGATGCTCATAATTCCAAGCCGAACAAAGATGATGAATTCTTCACTAGAGCCCTCGCCCCTGCTCGGAAGAATCACCCAGGTTTCGTGCCAATTTTGCTAACCGGTGGTGAGGATGACAGGAGGACACGTTCGGTCTGCCCAGAGCACCATTCGGTTGTCTTCATAAAGGGGTATATTCCTCTTCCAACATTGACTTCTGGGATGTGTCAAAGTCCATTGCGTTCTTTTGACAGATGGGTTGAGTTCATGGTGAGCGAGGAGCGTATAAATACCAACTTGACTCGAGCGTAGGTCATTGATGCTGTCAAGACTTCAGAAATCTCCGATTAGGAAGGACATCCTGGTTTGGTTGCTTTCCTCTCCAGATGGTGCTCGGACACCCATACAATCATATGTAGATGGGGGCGAGATAACTTTCTCCTTGGAGAGTGTGGCTCTCTTGTCAATCTTCCAGAATCGGGAATCTTAAAATCCAATTATCCGAAAGTGAGGTGAAGATGTGGGATGACCTTGCCGCTAAGTTGGGGAATTTCGCTCGGAAAGACTCCATTGCGAAGTCGAAGGACTCTTGCCTTAAAGAGGATGAGATGTGCCCTTACGGTTGGTGGATATCTCAATGGTTTCCGGACGAGTTGGAGCCTGAACAGAAAAGCAGTGATCTTCATGTCGCAGCATTTTTGGCTCTCTGGTTGTCTAGAGACATTTTTGATGACGGCTCTGGCAAGAAAGGAATAAGACCAGAGTTGTTAGAGATTGCTGTGAAGTTAGCAAAGGGTGAAGTTCTTCCCATTGGCAAGTCGTTCCTTGGTTCCCCGTATGTGCATCCGGATCACCTAGTTGCGAACATGCGAGTTTCGAATGGTTTCATGAAAGTGGATTCATATGTGCACGTTGCTTTTCTCGCAAGTCCGGCTATGGGAGCACTTTGATAAATATGTCCAAACCGTTGCCTTCGCTTCCGTCGGTTGGGGTGGCTCCCGAATTCTTCGATGGGTGAACAGGCGTCCAAGAGTTGGCGTGAGATTGGTTAGTTTTCTTGACAAGTTGCACGAAATCAATTTCCGTCCATGGGAGCCGGTCCATAAATCAGTGGCTCAAATTGACACTTTTGCTTCTGCTCCGCTCATGTATTTGTCTTCTGATAGCGATTTGAGCGTTGGTGAAAAACTGTTTATTCAAAGCTGCTTGCCCGGTTATATGCCGTCTTTCTTCGTGGGGTCTTTCCAGATAGTTGCTTACAATATTGACCTTGCTGCTCGTCACATGGGTTTCGATCAAGGGGTACCTCTTGCTTACCAGCCGGTGCTTCCTAAGGATTCGTTGCGTGCTGCCCTCAATGCCAGTGCCCTCGAGCCGAGCATCCGTCTTCCCTTCTTACAAATGGGAAGAGTAACTTCGACGACCTTTGGCTATAATGAGTTCTGGTGCGATGAGTTTACCATGATCCAAGCTTTTGTGAATAACGTGGTAGAAAATGTTCGTTGCAAACCTTCCCAAACCAGCTTCGAAGGAGTATCCAATGTTGAGAGATCCCAAGCGAAAGCTGCCTAGCAATTCGGAAAGTCCCCGGTGCCAAGGAACTGAGAACGAAAATCGTGTTTGGCGGGTTCCGGACGGTTTCACAAGATCCTCCCACGGCTCTTGTGTCTTTCCTTCTTCCAATAACTGGTATGTGTCGCCTCTTCTTTGGTTTGTCTCAAAACACGCGAATTTTGGCTGAGAATATGTGTCTTGTTTCCTTTAGGGCTTCGGTAGTGTTAATGCTTTCGCTGCCCTTGCACGTTGCCGGAGACTAGCAGCTTTCTTCAAGGAATTCCGGCGGACCGAGCCTACTCATAGCGGTGATGAGTCGAGAGAGAAGAAAGTTAAACAAGCGAGAGTGATTCCTCCGGCAAAGACCGGTTCTTCTTCTAAAGTGGTTCGGTGAGTTTCGCGCTTCTTTCTTTCTTCTTCTTCTTCTGTTTCTTCTTTTGAAAAATGTCTAACTCAAGTTTGCAGGAGGAATCCGGTTCGGAGGACGATTCTGGGGTGGAGTCACACGAAAACTTGCCTTTGGTGACCACCGCCGTTGACTTGGAGATGGGAGTCACCAATTGCCGGCACGGATGTGGTTCAAACGGTGGATGATTCTCTCGATGGTTGTTGCCGTAGACATGGAAGAAGACCCTTTGCGAGTCGTGAGGCCACTTGCAGTGTGCCATTTTTGATCCCCGTACTTGGTTCCTTATCCAGGTCATGTCTTGGTTGGCGGCTTTAGCGTGCTTGGCTAAGCATGAGGCGTTGTACACCGAATCTGGGAGAAGCACGGACATATGGCTACAACCAAGAAAGTCACTAGTCGATTTGCGCTGGTTAAGCGTGTGGAAGAGGCTTTGTCTTCCATCGAGGACATGCATGAGGTGACCGGTCACACCGCTTTCAAGACGTTATTGCCGATCGGGAGCACCATCGCGACGTGTGCGTAGAAAAGGAGTTCAACACTTCGTGGTTTGTCGAAGGCCTTGCCGAGATCCAAAAGTTGAAAGATGCAGCAATCGAAAGCCTTTCCACCGAGGAGATTGCACGACAGGAGATGGAACTTGAAAAGCTTTCCAAGATGTTGACTATGAAGAGAGCGGCTCTTGAAGATGCGAAGTTGACTTTATCCAAAAGAGCAGACTTCGTTGGATGATTTTCCTTGAACGTTTCTCCGTTAAACTTTCATTTAGGTTTTTTTTTTTTGAAAGACATATTGGATGTCTGGCTCAAAACGTGACCTTTGATAGACAGCTGGTAGCTTTTTAGGGTATTAGATTATTTCTGGGATGAATGGTTTTGATAATATGACTCTGATTATGTTTTGGGAAAGGAATATTGTTTTTATGAAAGTGTGTGCTAGCAATAGGCACAAGACTCAGTAGTATGACGGTTTTACTAAGGACCTAAAAGTAGATCGTATATCTTGTGCAGTCTAAATTTACTCACTTCATAGGTTTTGTGAACACGCCCCTCTCCGTGTAAAAGGCGGTTTTGCTGGTAGCATCGTCAGCAAGTCCCTAGTCGTTGATAGCATCTTCAGCGGTCCCCAGTTTTCTCGTGTAGTTTTTGCAACTGGTAACCGGGTCGTCTGGTAGTTGAGTCGGATCGAGTGGTAGCATTTTCGGCAAGTCCCCGCCAGTGTAGTTTTTGCAACCGGTAACCTGCCGTCCTGGTAGTTGCGTCGGATTGAGTCGCCTTCCCCTACCATCTTGACATCTGGGTCGAAGAACGAGATCGACAGTCTGACATTGTAGCCGATAGATCAATCCTCCCGCTATGGTCGCCAATTATTTATGGGTGAAAATCGTTTCTGCCGATTTAGGTAAATGCGATAGGTGAGTGAGAAACTGGTTTAAAACCTAAACAAATGTGCTGCACGTGAGCACTTTATAGATTCGAGAGATCAATCTGTACAAGTCCGGCCTAAACCAAGAAATGGCCATTCCAGACTTGCTTCGGTCACAAAGTGGAGGAGAAGGGTTGATTTGGGGAGGGAAGCAGAGAAAGGTGTTGAGGAGAGTAGTATCTCGACTTGTATCAGAAAGTGAAAGCTTATGAAGCTTGCAAGAGATGAAAGCTTTTTGGGAGAGCTTGCAAAGTTGCCTTTCTGAGAGTGTAAGTGTAGTATATTTCTCCCGACCGAGACTTGTTGTCCGGGTGGAAATAGGTAAGACCTATTTATACAAGTCGAGATTGAAACGTACCCGGCCTCCCCAAAGGAAGAGAGTAAAGGGTGAAATAATGGGAGGAGGTGGTAACCGCATGGTTTAATGGGGTGAAAACGTTTTTCACCATTATTTCCTCTTTTATTTGACCGCTTTATTTCTATTCACGCTTTCTTAATGTGAGCGTAGTGTACGCCGCATGTCAGTGACCGCCAAACCAAAACCCTAAAGAAGCATCCCCTAGTTTTGTGTTGATATCTTCTTTGGTTGCGCCTTGAGTGCAAGTGGTGCTGCTAATGGCGCGTGTGGCATGTGCCAATGGCATGTGCGGAATGCCTTGGTGGTAGGTTGCATGGTTTGCAAGTTAGGCTACCGGCGTGTGTGTTTGGCATGTGCCAATGGCATGTGCGGAATGCCTTGGTGGTAGGTTGCACGGTTTGCAAGTTAGGCTACCAGCGTGTGTGTTTGGCATGTGCCAATGGCATGTGCGGAATGCCTTGGTGGTAGGTTGCACGGTTTGCAAGATAGGCTACCAAATAGTGTGTGTTTGGCATGTGCCAATGGCACGTACGGCCATGTTGACCTAGTTGCAAGTCTTGCAAGCCTAGGGCGCTATATTTGGCGTGTGCCAATGGCATAGCGGCTTGGAATATGGCTTGCGGCACGTGTTTCCATGTGCCAATGGCATGTGCGGCCATGTTGACCTAGTTGCAAGTCTTGCAAGCCTAGGGCGCTACATTTGGCGTGTGCCAATGGCATAGCGACTTGGAATATGGCTTGCGGATGTATTGGCATGTGCCAATGGCATGTGCGGCCATGTTGACCTAGTTGCAAGTCTTGCAAGCCTAGGGCGCTACATTTGGCGTGTGCCAATGGCATAGCGACTTGGAATATGGCTTGCGGCACGTATTGGCATGTGCCACTGGCACGTGCGGCCATGTTGACCTAGTTGCAAGTCTTGCAAGCCTAGGGCGCTATATTTGGCATGTGCCAATGGCATAGCGACTTGGAATATGGCTTGCGGCACGTATTGGCATGTGCCAATGGCACGTGCGGCCATGTTGACCTAGTTGCAAGTCTTGCAAGCCTAGGGCGCTATATTTGGCGTGTGCCAATGGCATAGCGGCTTGGAATATGGCTTGCGGCACGTGTTGGCATGTGCCAATGGCATGTGCGGCCATGTTGACCTAGTTGCAAGTCTTGCAAGCCTAGGCGCTACATTTGGCGTGTGCCAATGGCATTCGACTTGGAATATGGCTTGCGGCATGTATTGGCATGTACCAATGGCATGTGCGGCCATGTTGACCTAGTTGCAAGTCTTGCAAGCCTAGGGCGCTACATTTGGCGGGTGCCAATGGCATAGCGACTTGGAATATGGCTTGCGGCATGTATTGTCATGTGCCAATGGCATGTGCGGCCATGTTGACCTAGTTGCAAGTCTTGCAAGCCTAGGGCGCTATATTTGGCGTGTGCCAATGGCATAGCGACTTGGAATATGGCTTGCGGCACGTATTGGCATGTGCCAATGGCATGTGCGGCCATGTTGACCTAGTTGCAAGTCTTGCAAGCCTAGGGCGCTATATTTGGCGTGTGCCAATGGCATAGCGACTTGGAATATGGCTTGCGGCACGTATTGGCATGTGCCAATGGCATGTGCGGCCATGTTGACCTAGTTGCAAGTCTTGCAAGCTTAGGGCGCTATATTTGGCGTGTGCCAATCCCATAGCAACTTGGAATATGGCTTGCGGCACGTATTGGCATGTGCCAATGGCACGTGCGGCCATGTTGACCTAGCTTGCAAGTCTTGCAAGCCTAGGGCGCTATATTTGGCATGTGCCAATGGCATAGCGACTTGGAATATGGCTTGCGGCACGTATTGGCATGTGCCACTGGCACGTGCGGCCATGTTGACCTAGTTGCAAGTCTTGCAAGCCTAGGGCGCTATATTTGGCATGTGCCAATGGCATAGCGACTTGGAATATGGCTTGCGGCACGTACTGGCATGTGCCAATGGCACGTGCGGCCATGTTGACCTAGTTGCAAGTCTTGCAAGCCTAGGGCGCTATATTTGGCGTGTGCCAATGGCATAGCGGCTTGGAATATGGCTTGCGGCACGTGTTGGCATGTCCCAATGGCATGTGCGGCCATGTTGACCTAGTTGCAAGTCTTGCAAGCCTAGGGCGCTACATTTTGGCGTGTGCCAATGGCATTCGACTTGGAATATGGCTTGCGGCATGTATTGGCATGTACCAATGGCATGTGCGGCCATGTTGACCTAGTTGCAAGTCTTGCAAGCCTAGGGCGCTACATTTGGCGTGTGCCAATGGCATAGCGACTTGGAATATGGCTTGCGGCATGTATTGGCATGTGCCAATGGCATGTGCGGCCATGTTGACCTAGTTGCAAGTCTTGCAAGCCTAGGGCGCTATATTTGGCGTGTGCCAATGGCATAGCGACTTGGAATATGGCTTGCGGCACGTATTGGCATGTGCCAATGGCATGTGCGGCCATGTTGACCTAGTTGCAAGTCTTGCAAGCCTAGGGCGCTATATTTGGCGTGTGCCAATGGCATAGCGACTTGGAATATGGCTTGCGGCACGTATTGGCATGTGCCAATGGCATGTGCGGCCATGTTGACCTAGTTGCAAGTCTTGCAAGCCTAGGGCGCTATATTTGGCGTGTGCCAATAGCATAGCGACTTGAATATGGCTTCATGCGCACGTATTGGCATGTGCCAATGGCACGTGCGCCATGTTGACCTAGTTGCAAGTCTTGCAAGCCTAGGGCGCTATATTTGGCGTGTGCCAATGGCATAGCGACTTGGAATATGGCTTGCGGCACGTATTGGCATGTGCCAATGGCACGTGCGGCCATGTTGACCTAACCGCAAGTCTTGCAAGCCTAGGGCGCTATATTTGGCGTGTGCCAATGGCATAGCGACTTGGAATATGGCTTGCGGCACGTATTGGCATGTGCCAATGGCACGTGCGGCCATGTTGACCTAGTTGCAAGTCTTGCAAGCCTAGGGCGCTATATTTGGCGTGTGCTAATGGCATAGCGACTTGGAATATGGCTTACAAGACGTATTGGCATGTGCCAATGGCACGTGCGGCCATGTTGACCTAGTTGCAAGTCTTGCAAGCCTAGGGCGCTATATTTGGCGTGTGCCAATGGCATAGCGGCTTGGAGATTTGGCATTGTTGCCATGGTGTGCAAAAGATGCGGCTTGGTTTGGCATTGTTGCCAATGATGCGCAGTGCGGCTTGGTTTGGCATGGTTGCCATTATGCGCAGAGTGCGGCTTGGTTTGGTATTGCTGCCATGGTGCGCAGAGTGCGGCTTGGTTTGGCATGGTTGCCATGGTGCGCGAGTGCGGCTTGGTTTGGCATGGTTGCCATGGTGCGCGAGTGCGGCTTGGTTTGGCATTGCTTTGCCATGGTGCGCAGAGTGCGGCTTGGTTTGGCATGGTTGCCATGATGCGCAGAGTGCGGCTTGGTTTGGCATTGTTGCCATGGTGCGCAGAGTGCGGCTTGGTTTGGCATGGTTGCCATGATGCGCAGAGTGCGGCTTGGTTTGGCATTGCTGCCATGGTGCGTAGAGTGCGGCTTGGTTTGGCATTGCTGCCATGGTGCGCAGAGTACGGCTTGGTTTGGCATGGTTGCCATGATGCGCAGAGTGCGGCTTGGTTTGGCATGGTTGCCATGATGCGCAGAGTGCGGCTTGGTTTGGCATGGTTGCCATGGTGCGCAGAGTGCGGCTTGGTTTGGCATGGTTGCCATGGTGCGCGAGTGCGGCTTGGTTTGGCATTGTTGCCATGGTGCGCGAGTGCGGCTTGGTTTTGGAATTAGGGTTATGTGTTGAAAACCTAATGCGGTATTTTGAAAAATACCCCTATTAATTATTTACACTGAGTTAAATGCTCTTAGTTAATGTGTTGCGGGTAACACTAGGTCATGGGGTTTTACGATTTTACCCCTTGTCTAAAAACCACCATCAACATTAAGTCCCCTGCTTAGCTCGGAACAGGGGCTTTGTTGCGAGGAGTAAGCATAAGATGGTGACAAACTATTAACAAAGAAAGAAAAGAAAATTGAAAAAGGCTTGTCGACCTTTTATAAATAGGATTGGAATCCTTGCCTCACGGTAGTTTTGCACAAATCGGGAGGCTGGCATAATGGTGGGCCCGATGCAGCTTAAAGACGTTGGGAAGTTGGCGTGAGTTGGGAAACTGAGTTGGCTAGGCGGTGGGACCGGCGCAAAGTGTAGAAGCCGTGTGTGCTTGCGGAGTCGGTGCAATTGGTGTGGCCCGGTGCAGCTTGGGCGACGTTGGGAAGTTGGCATGAATTGGGAAACGAGTGTGCTAGGCTGGTGGGACCGGCACAAAGTGTAGAAACCGTGTTTGCGGGGGTGACTTTGGGCGGCATTGGGAAGTCGCACCCTTTGTGGGCCCGTTTCTTACACGCGTGATTTTGGTGAAAAGGGGAATCCTTCCTTACTTCAAAGTCTTTCACACCTATATATGTATATATATATACATAAAGCCCCTTTCTCCCCCTCATGCGCTTTATTCTTTCCTCTTTTCATACTAGCGGCAAAGAGAAACCAGCTTCCAGGTATGACTTCGAGTACTCTTCTCTCTTTCTCTCTTTTTTTTTTTTTCACATAGGTATAAAACTTAAGAGTAGGCGCTTCCACAATCCTTGTATATGATTCCTTAGCGTGCCTCTTGTAGAAAATATTGTACGTATGCAACCAAGGGAATACTTCATATATTGTTTGAACCCGGGAAATATTGCATATATGAATTTTCGGTTCTGAAAGAAATATTTGAACCCTGAAGAAAATACTGCGTGTGTATTTCGAACCCGTAGAGAACCATGTATGAATCCCAAAGAAGAATACTGTGTATATGCTTCATATGACTTCGAACCCGTAGGAAATATTGTATATATGATTTTTGCTTCTTGAGAGAAGTACCACGCTAGCAAGATTTTGAACCAATAGAAAAATGCTCCATATATATTTTTGAACCCGAAGAAAGATACATCAGAGACACACTTGTACCCGTATAGAATGCCGCGTATATAGTCTCGAACCCGAATAAAATACGTCTTCCTACCCCTTTCTCTTTTTATTTTTTTGGGTACGATTATGTGTCGGGAGATAACTTCGCCTTTCTTCGTTTGTTTTGTGCGGATATCTTATTACCAAATTGTTATGAAGGAATTCGATAAGATGTTACCCGAACCAAATTTCACTTCGTCGAAGGATGCTCATAATTCCAAGCCGAACATAGATGATGAATTCTTCACTAGAGCCCTCGCCCCCGCCCGGAAGAATCACCCAGTTTCGTGCCAATTTTGCTAACCGGTGGTGAGGATGACAGAGGACACGTTCGGTTTGCCCGAGAGCACCATTCGGTTCTGTCTTCATAAAGGGGTATATTCCTCTTCCAACATTGACTTCGGATGTGTCAAAGTCCATTGCGTTCTTTTGACAGATGGGTTGAGTTCATGGTGAGCGAGGAGCGTATAAATACCAACTTGACTCGAGCGCAGTCATTGATGCACAAGACTTGAGAAATCACCAGATTAGGAAGGACATCCTGGGTTTGGTTGCTTTCCTCTCGAGATGGTGCTCGGACACCCATACAATCATATGTAGATGGGGCGAGATAACTTTCTCCTTGGAGAGTGTGGCTCTCTTCTTTGAATCTTCCTAAGAATCGGGAATCTTAAAATCCAATTATCTGAAAGTGAGGTGAAGATGTGGGATGACCTTGCCGCTAAGTTGGGGAATTTCGCTCGGAAAGACTCCATTGCGAAGTCGAAGGACTCTGCCCGGAAAGAGGATGAGAGGTGCCCTTACGGTTGGTGGATATCTCAATGGTTTCCGGACGAGTTGGAGCCCGAATGAAAAAACGGTGATCTTCATGTCGCACGTTTTGGATCTCTGGTTGTCTATAGACATTTTTGATGACGGCTCTGGCAAGAAAGGAATAAGACCAGAGTTGTTAGCGATTGCTATGAAGTTAGCAAAGGTGAAGTTCTTCCCATTGGCAAGTCAGTTCCTTGGTTCCCTGTATGTGCATCCGGATCACCCAGTTGCGAACATGCGAGTTTCGAATGGTTTCATGAAAGTGGATTCATATGTGCACGTTGCTTTTCTCGCAAGTCCGGCTATGGGAGCACTTTGAGAAATATGCTCAAAACCGTTGCCTTCGCTTCCCGTCGATTGGGGTGGCTCCCGAATTCTTCGATGGGTGAACAAAGGCGTCCAAGAGTTGGCGTGAGCTTGGTTAGTTTTCTTGACAAGTTGCACGAAATCAATTTCCGTCCATGGGAGCCGGTCCATAAAATCGGGGCTCAAATTGACACTTTTGCTTCCTTTCCGCTCATGTCTTTGTCTTCCGATAGCGATTTGAGCGTTGGTGAAAATCAGTTATTCAAAGTCGCTTGCCTTGGTTATATGCCGTCTTTCTTCGTGGGGTCTTTCCGGGATAGCTGCCACAATATTGACCGTCTTTGCTCGTCACATGGGTTTCGATCAAGGGGTACCTCTTGCTTACCAGCCCTGCTTCCTAAGGATTCGTTGCGTGCTTGCCCTCAATGCCGCCGCCCTCGAGCCGGGCATCCGTCTTCCTTCTTACAAATGGGAAGAGTAACCCGACGACCTTTGGCTATAATGAGTTCTGGTGCGACGAGTTTACCATGATCCAAGCTTTTGTGAATAACGTGGTAGAAAATGTTCGTTGCAAACCTTCCCCGCCAGCTACAAGGAGTATCCAATGTTGAGAGATCCTGCTTAAAGTCCTAGCAATTCGAAAAGTCCCCCGGCCAAGGAACGGAGAACGAAAAATCGTCTTTGGCGGGTTCCGGGACGGTTTCACAAGATCCTCCCACGGCTCTTGTGTCTTTCGATTCTTCCAATAACCGGTATGTGTCGCCTCTTCTTTGGTTTGTCTCAAAACACGCGAATTTTGGGCGAGAATATGTGTCTTGTTTCCTTTAGGGCTTGGTAGTGTTAATGCTTTCGCCCTTGCACGTTGCCGGAGACGGCGTTTCTTCAAGGAATTCCGGCGGCAGAGCCTACTCATAGCGGTGATGAGTCGAGAGAAAGAAAGTTCAACAAGCGAGAGTGATTCCTCCGCAAGACCGGTTCTTCTTCGGGAAGTGGTTCGGTGAGTTTCGCGCTTCTTTTCTTTCTTCTTCTTCTTTTCTTCTTTTGAAAAATGTCTAACTCAAGTTTGCGGGAGGAATCCAGTTCGGAGGACGATTCTCCGCGGGAGTCACACGAAAACTTGCCTTTGGTGACCACCGCCGGTGACTTGGAGATGGGAGTCACCACCAATTGCCGGGCATTGACGTGGTTCAAACGGTGGATGATTCTCGATGGTTGTTGCCGTAGACATGGAAGAAGACCCTTTGCGAGTCGTGAGGCCACTTGCGCGTGCCATTTTTGATCCCCCGTACTTGGTTCCTTATCCAGGTCATGTGTTTGGTTGGCGGCTTTAGCGTGCCGGCTAAGCATGAGGCATTGTACACCGAGAATCTGGGAGAAGCACGGACATATGGCTACAACCAAGAAAGTCACTAGTCGATTTGCGCTGGTTAAGCGTGTGGAAGAGGCTTTGTATTCCATCGAGGACATGCGTGAGGTGACTGGTCACACCCGTTTATGAAGACGTTATTGCCGACTGGGAGCACCATCGCGACGTGTGCGTAGAAAAGGAGTTCAACACCTCGTGGTTTGTCGAAGGCCTTGCCGAGATCGAAAAGTTGAAAGATGCAGCAATCGAAAGCCTTTCCGCCGAGGAGATTGCACGACAGGAGATGGAACTTGAAAAGCTTTCAAGATGTTGACTATGAAGAGAGCGGCTCTTGAAGATGCGAAGTTGACTTTATCCAAAAAGAGCAGGACTTACATTTTGGATGATTTTCCTTGAACGTTTCTCCGTTAAACTTTCATTTAGGTTTTTTTTTTTTGAAAGACATATTGGATGTCTGGGTCAAAACGTGACCTTTGATAGGCAAACATAGCTTTTTAGGGTATTGGATTATTTCTCGAGATGAATGGTTTTGATAATATGACTCAATTATGTTTTGGGAAAGGAATATTGTTTTTATGAAAGTGTGTGCTAGCAATAGGCACAAGACTCGAGAGGGGTATGACGGTTTTACTAAGGACCTAAAAGTAGATCGTATATCTTGTGCAGTCTAAATTTACTCACTTCATAGGTTTTGTGAACACGCCCCTCTCCGTGTAAAAAGGCGGTTTTGCTGGTAGCATCGTCAGCAAGTCCCTAGTCGTTGATAGCATCTTCGGCGAGTCCCCAGTTTTCTCGTGTAGTTTTTGCAACTTGTAACTGGTCGCCCTGGTAGTTGAGTCGGATCGAGTGGTAGCATTTTCGGAAGTCCCGGTGTAGTTTTTGCAAAGTAGTGGTAGCGTCGGATTGAGTCGCCTTCCCCTACCATCTTGACATCTCTGGTCGAAGAACGAGATCGATACCCGACATTGTAGCCGATAGATCAATCCTCCCGCTATGGTCGCCAATTGTTTATGGGTGAAAATCGTTTCTGCCGATTTAGGTAAATGCGATAGGTGAGTGAGAAACTGGTTTAAACCCTAAACAAATGTGCTGCACGTGAGCACTTTATAGATTCGAGAGATCAATCTGTACAAGTCCGGCCTAAACCAAGAAATGGCCGTTCCAGACTTGCTTCGGTCACAAAGTGGAGGAGAAGGGTTGATTTGGGGAGGGAAGCAGAGAAAGGTGTTGAGGAGAGTAGTATCTCGACTTGTATCGAAAAGTGAAAGCTTATGAAGCTTGCAAGAGATGAAAGCTTTTTGGGAGAGCTTGCAAAGTTGCCTTTGCGAGAGTGTAAGTGTAGTATATTTCTCCCGACCGAGACTTGTTGTCCGGTGGAAATAGGTAAGACCTATTTATACAAGTCGAGATTGAAACGACCCTGGCCTCATGAAGGAAGAGAGTAAAGGGTGAAATAATGGGAGGAGGTGGTAACCGCATGGTTTAATGGGTGAAAACGTTTTCACCATTATTTCCTCTTTTATTTGACCGCTTTATTTCTATTCACGCTTTCTTAATATGAGCGTAGTGTACGCCGCATCACATGTGACCGCCAAACCAAAACCCTAAAGAAGCATCCCCAGGTTTGTGTTGATATCTTCTTCAGTTGCGCCTTGAGTGCAAGTGGTGCTGCTAATGGCGCGTGTGGCATGTGCCAATGGCATGTGCGGAATGCCTTGGTGGTAGGTTGCATGGTTTGCAAGTTAGGCTACCAAAGTGTGTGTTTGGCATGTGCCAATGGCATGTGCGGAATGCCTTGGTGGTAGGTTGCACGGTTTGCAAGTTAGGCTACCCGGCGTGTGTGTTTGGCATGTGCCAATGGCATGTGCGGAATGCCTTGGTGGTAGGTTTCACGGTTTGCAAGTTAGGCTACCAGCGTATGTCTGTTTGGCATGTGCCAATGGCACGTACGGCCATGTTGACCTAGTTGCAAGTCTTGCAAGCCTAGGGCGCTATATTTGGCGTGTGCCAATGGCATAGCGGCTTGGAATATGGCTTGCGGCACGTGTTTCCATGTGCCAATGGCATGTGCGGCCATGTTGACCTAGTTGCAAGTCTTGCAAGCCTAGGGCGCTACATTTGCCGTGTGCCAATGGCATAGCGACTTGGAATATGGCTTGCGGCATGTATTGGCATGTGCCAATGGCATGTGCGTCCATGTTGACCTAGTTGCAAGTCTTGCAAGCCTAGGGCGCTACATTTGGCGTGTGCCAATGGCATAGCGACTTGGAATATGGCTTGCGGCATGTATTGTCATGTGCCAATGGCATGTGCGGCCATGTTGACCTAGTTGCAAGTCTTGCAAGCCTAGGGCGCTATATTTGGCGTGTGCCAATGGCATAGCGACTTGGAATATGGCTTGCGGCACGTATTGGCATGTGCCAATGGCATGTGCGGCCATGTTGACCTAGTTGCAAGTCTTGCAAGCCTAGGCGCTATATTTGGCGTGTGCCAATGGCATAGCGACTTGGAATATGGCTTGCGGCACGTATTGGCATGTGCCAATGGCATGTGCGGCCATGTTGACCTAGTTGCAAGTCTTGCAAGCCTAGGGTGCTATATTTGGCGTGTGCCAATGGCATAGCGACTTGGAATATGGCTTGCGGCACGTATTGGCATGTGCCAATGGCACGTGCGGCCATGTTGACCTAGCTTGCAAGTCTTGCAAGCCTAGGGCGCTATATTTGGCATGTGCCAATGGCATAGCGACTTGGAATATGGCTTGCGGCATGTATTGGCATGTGCCAATGGCACGTGCGGCCATGTTGACCTAGTTGCAAGTCTTGCAAGCCTAGGGCGCTATATTTGGCGTGTGCCAATGGCATAGCGACTTGGAATATGGCTTGCGGCACGTATTGGCATGTGCCAATGGCACGTGCGGCCATGTTGACCTAGTTGCAAGTCTTGCAAGCCTAGGGCGCTATATTTAGGCGTGTGCCAATGGCATAGCGACTTGGAATATGGCTTGCTTGCACGTATTGGCATGTGCCAATGGCACGTGTGCGGCCATGTTGACTGGTTACAAGTCTTGCAAGCCTAGGGCGCTATATTTGGCGTGTGCGATGGCATAGCGACTTGGAATATGGCTTGCGTGCGTATTGGCATGTGACAAATGGCACGTCGCGGCCATGTTGACCTGGTGCAAGTCTTGGGTGCAAGCCTAGGGCGCTATATTTGGCGTTGCCATGTGCCAATGGCGTATATGGTGCGTTTTGGAGATTTGGCATTCTTGCCATGGTGCGCAGTATGCGGCTTGGTTTGGCATTGTTGCCAATGATGCGCTAGAGTGCGGCTTGGTTTGGCATTGCTTGCCATGGTGCGTAGAGTGCGCTTTGGTTTTGGCATGGTTGCCATGATGCGCGAGAACATGCATTGGCATTGCTGCCATGGTGCGCAGAGCGCGGCTTGGTTTGGCATGGTTGCCATGGTGCGCAGAGTGCGGCTTGGTTTGGCATGGTTGCCATGGTGCGCGAGAGTGCGGCTTGGTTTGGCATTGCTTGCCATGGTCGCGCGCAGTCTGCGCTTGGTTTGGCATGGTTGCCATGACGCGCGAGTGCGGCTTGGTTTAGCATGGCCATGGTCCAGAGTGCGCTTGGTTTGGCATGGTTGCCATGATGCGCAGAGTGCGGGTTTGGTTTGGCATTGCCATGGTTTGCGAAGAGTGCGGCTTGGTTTGGCAAAACCTAATCTGGTATTTTGAAAAATACCCTATTAATTATTTACACCTGAGTTAAATGCTCTTAGTTAATGTGTTGCGGGTAACACTAGGTCATGGGGTTTTACGATTTTACCCCTTGTCTAAAAACCACCATCAACAGATAAAATCAGGTTTTGGGATTAAAATTTGGGGAAAATTTAGTTTTGGGTTTATTTTTTTGAGAAGAAGAAGAGTAGTTTTGAGAGGAAAAAACTAGGGTTTTTAGAAATGAATGATTCAAGTGAAGGGCATGAGGTTGGTGAAGGTTCAAACAATAACCATGATTGTGTTGATGGTAGGATTGTATCAACCAATCCTATGGATTGGATGTTTGATGAAGAGATGTTAATGGAGGAAGATGAAAAATGGTGGAAATGAAGATCCTACTGCTCAAAATAAAGGTACCGATACTCCAAATGAAGAACCCGCACCTCAAAACAATCAGGTAAACCTCATATACTCTTGAAATTGTCCGAATGGTGCTCCAAGGGGTCGATTCATGGTCACTATGGAACTAGTCAGTGTGAGAGTCATTATAGTCGGGGTTTGGATTCATTAACGACTCTTAAAAGTCATCAGTGAATTGGAATTACCACTGACGACTTAAACCTGCAACTTTTCCAGGTTATGAAAAATCATTAGGTTGGTGTGATAAACACTGATGACTCTTTATGCTAGGTCAAAAAGGGTCGTTAATTTTTTTTGCTTACAAACAAACGACTCTAAACCCAGAACTCTCAGTACTTAAACACTTAGAGCATATATGTATTCGTATAAGATGACGACCCTATCCCGCAATTTCAAATTTTATGTAGAGTCGTTCGGTGTTTTATTTAATATACTAACGACCCTTACGCTGGATTATCATAACTTTTGATTTCATAGAATCATTTCATTGAATCGTAAAAGGCATACATCTTTCATAGCGATACATTGAAGGAAATGAAATATAATAGATAATAACATTGCACTTATACACCTAATCATAAATGGCGTAATTATACATGGTGCCTTCCAAGATAAAGTAGCAATCGTCGAACTCAAACTTTTTCCCACGAAGCTCCTCGTAATAGCCATACGCCTTCCTCAACTGAAAACGCAAACATACTCAGTTAGTATTGTTGAAAGCTTTGGAAAAGTTTGACCTCTTGTTTAAATACTTACTCTTATAGCACCCAACATATTGGGCATGGCTTCCCTTGCGGCCTTGATTTCTCTTTTGAAAACTTCACACTCGAAGAATATCTCCTCGAACTCCTCTTTACCTCCCTGACCGGGAAACTTTCCGGCTTTTCTTAGTAGGAGGACCCTGAGTATCACTTCCCCCTGGGGAACCACCATCTTCTCCGGTACCTTGTTCATCATGATGTTGGCTACTTTGCCCCTTGAAATTCTCACTGGTTGATTTACCTTCGACCTGCACCCCTAATATTTGTTCTGCATCATCAGGAGTCAATGCCATCTCGCCAAAAGGAAGTTGGAATGTGTCGACTTCAGCGTAATACCTTTCACAGAAACTAGATACTGCAACCTTGTCATACGCAATCACAGAGTTCACAACGGCATTGTACAAACCGGAGTTTTCAACATATTCTCTAACTCTTGCACATTCACCTGTTAGCGGCCACAACTCCATTTTCTTAAAAGAAGATTGGTGCCTGAAAAGACGTGCGGCATTCTTATGATCCTGCAAAAAATAAACAAATAAATATTAAAAAACATATTAGAAAAGTAATATCAACCAACTAATCAAATAGCAAGCAAAGTTGGGATTCTTACGATTGTCTCATAGATGGTATGAGCCCACGATCCAGAATATCCAAATAGAACTTTGCCCCCATCTCTAGGTTCTCCTCTTGGTTTACCACTTCGAAGAGGCTCCAACATCAAATGAGTAGCGGGAACGTGTCTCGCGCTGGGTGCAATATCAGTTCCATCCTTCTTAACCCTCTTTACCGTCTTCGGCTTTGCATTCTGTTCTTCATGTTCTACATCTTGTTTACCATCATCCTCTTCATCATCCTTACCACCAGCATCATCCCCTTCATCCTCTTCCTCCTCATGACCACCATTATTACCTCCATCCCCTTCCTGCTCATCATCATCACCATTACCATCATCAGAATCATCACCACTAACATTATCTTCATCATCATTGTCACTCTCTACTTCCTCTTCACCTCGTATGGGAGGATCTTCTTGTATCTCCTCTTCTTGGATTTCTTCTACTTCACCACTACTGCTAGCGGAAATAACAGGAGAGTCTGATTCTAATGAATCCGACAACTCATTACCTTTGTCTCTTGGTTCGGTGATAGAAAATGATACCTCACTCGGCTTCTTACCGCGTAATGGACCGGCAAGTAAGTATTTATCATGGCGGGGAGCTTTGGAAGGAGGATTTATCGTCATTGGAACCTTGTCTTTGGTTCTGCATTTGGTTTCGAAACAAAAAAACCAAAAAAACCCAATAAGACATCAACTTTATGGTTATCATATCAAGAGTCGTCACTCCAATAAGCTACAACACAAACGACCCTTTCATATCATGTGACGACTAAAAATCATATGATGACGACCCCTTCCAAATAACAAAGGGTCGTCAAAAAGGCAATAACGATCCTACAATTTGGGTTGACGACTCTATGGCATATACTTGTGACGACTCAAGGGGAAATGAGATGACGACACTATCAGTTTTTGGAACAGAGGGCTGTTCGAGTTCCATCTAGAGTCGTTAAGAAATAAAAAAGGGTCGGCAAACGAGAGTCGTCATCTGCAACCTAAAAGATTAACGACTCTATTCTAGGTCAAAAAAAGCTGAAGTAGCAGAATTAGGGTCGTCATCTTCAACCTAATACACTAACGATTTTTAATATAATACGCATGCAAATGAAAAGTCGTTAGGGGTATCCACTACGATATTAACGACCCTTTAACTGAAACCGCAAAATTTCAGTTACCAGACTCAATTTCACAATCAAAACACAACAAAAAAACGTATAGAAGGTGGGTTTAAGTTCACATACCTTCTAATTGGACCCATATCTTCTTGGGGTTTCGATTTTTTGGGTTTAGGAGTTCTTCCCTCGACGACCTTGCCTTTGACGGTGTCAACGAGATTAGGGATTCGACGTTCTATGCAAGCGGTATGCTTTGTACGAGCCATGTTTGACGAAGAAGTTAATCGTCGATTATCTTCCAACATCGACGATGAAACGATGAATCGGTCGAAGAAAAAAAAATCGTCGTGAGTCGTTAATGGTGGTGGTGGATAGGAAGAGGAGAGGAAAAAAAAAGAAACTGATTTTCTCTTTTGGTTTAGTTTAGGGTATATGAATTGGGGGCCTAATTATGATTTCTAATTAGTGTTAACTGATTTTTAAGATTTGTGTTTAGTAAAGGGTAAAACAGTCTTTTCAATATCAGATTAATACGCCCCTCAAAAAATTGGGGTGGAAATAAAATATAATGGCCCCTAATTTAAATGTCTGGCCCCCAATATAAGTAGATTTCAGAACCCTTACGTCTTCTTTTTTATCGGCTGAATCCTTGCTTTCTAAAAATCCACTTTATTCCAGTTTGTCTCTCCGTCCAAAAAATAAAACCCTAACCTTTTATGAAAACCTAATAGAACCTTTTATCGATTGATGTTGCTCTGTCAATGTCGTTGATAGAATAAGAAACATAGTAATCGTTTTTATCATGGTGATAGTTTTATCTACATGAATTATAAGAAATGCTGCTTCTAATTTGAGTTTCGTCTTGCAGTTGAAGATATGTTATAGTTTCATCTTTTGGGTATTACACCGACATTAGTGGTGTGTATCACAGCCTTGGCCTTACAAGTGAATATCGGATAAAAGTTTGGAGAGAATATGATGGTGTAGGGATGAAACTCAGTCTGACGTTAGCTCCAATTACAGTGCCTAAACCTCGAGAAATGTATCAAAACAAAAAAACAATATTACAGTGCCTAAACCAGACATTCCTATAATATCTTATTACAAGCACGAAAAAACCCTATATTAAAGTTTGGAGAGATTATATGAACTTTGATTTCTAGCAAAAAAAAAACCTAAAATCATCCTAAAATTACTAAATTAGAAACTTAAAATTCCTAAACTAGTAACTCACGGGAAATTGACGGGTTGGCGGGTAACCCGCGGGTTGACCCTAGCCCGGCTTGTTTTTACTAGGACTAGATATGACAACCCTAACCCGGGTTGTTTAGACAACTGGCCAAGCCAAGCCGGGTTGAAACAAGCCAAGCTAGGTCCAACCCGCGGGCCGGGTTAGAAATTGACAACTCTAATCTTGAGTAATTTTTCATTATCTTACATTCCCATTCTGAATATGCCTCTTAAAGATGGTTGGAAGAATGATAGAGACTTCCCGAAATTAAAGGCCCAATTTGGTCAGAGAGGCTTCTCACTATCCATCCCTCCTGGATCCGAACCTTCATCTACGCTTGGACCTGAATGGTTTTCGCTTGATGAGTGAAATGATCAAAAGATCATTGTTTCAGTCGGACAACTTCTCGTCGGTCTCCCTGTTCCTCTCTATAATCCTCAAACCCCTTTATTTTATGAGATTCTCTCCGATGCGAGATTTTCGCGCGGCATATTCCAATTAAGCGGTGATTGTATCAGGATTGTTATGGAATACACTCGTCGTGTAGCAGGATTGGAATCTCTTTATCCAGTAGAAGTAAGAAAGACAGAATATGCTTATATGGAGATTAATCCTGCGGATTACACAGTTGAGAATTTCTTCAAAAATTATGACGTTGCTATTATGAAGAATGAATCATCTAGATGAGGCATTCGCTTGACAAGAAAGGACGACATCGCGGAGAATGAAAGAATCATGCGAGATGTCGACTTTCATGACCCTACTAATAACTCCGCATGTAAATCAAAAGATACTCATTGGGTGGAGTATCCTATTGTCTTGGCTAGTCCCTACATAACTGGCAGAAGCGAAGATGGTTCAAATCTTCCCCTTCCTGCGGATCTTCCCGCTTACAACCCTTGGGAGTTCAAATGGCCTGAGGAACTTGATGTGGTATGCCACTTTTAACTTTGCTTTTCTATCTTCTTTCCCTTTATTGTTTTATCCTGCATTTATTATTTCTTTTGATTCCAGGCTACGAAACTGGAAAAGAAGGCTATAAAAGCGTCTCAAGCGTCACGTTCGCATGATAATGAAATAAGAAATACTCTTTGTTTAATTTTCATAATATTGTTGCCTCTGTTTCTTATCTCTCATTATTCGCGTAGGTGGTAGCTGGAGACGCTAAGGGTAAAGGTAAAATTACCTCCAAGAAAACTTCTTCTAAATCTTATTCCAAGAATCCTCCAAAGAAACAGAAGGCACCTTCTCCTTCTTCTTAAAGTTCCCAATCCAGTGATGATGAAATGACTCTTCCTGATGATTCCTCGATATCATCTTTTATGGGGCAGCTATCTAGTATCATCTTTGACTCCATGTCAGCAATTGGAATGAACCGTTAACTCGGACATGTGATACAATTGTGAAGATATGTGATGCCCCTTCTTTAGATCATGAATCCCTCCGTGGAGTTGCCTCAGCATTGAGTCCAAGCTTTCAATTAGCGTTCGTTTCTTTGGTAATTTTTATACTTTCGCAATTTCTTCGATGGTATCTTTATGCTTTATATTCTAATAATCATCTTATGTCTTCGCAGATGGCCCGCATGTCTCATGCTGTTTCTTCCGATTTTCAACGAAGACTTCGCTCTCTTGAGGCGGAAAATATCAAACTCAAGTCTGAAGTTTCCACTTTTAAGAATGATGTCTCTAATCTTCGCCGGAGGAACGATCAGTTGGTTGGTGCGTAATTCTTTATTTCTTCCTCTTTTTGCTTATTCATCTTCTTCGCTCCCTTTTAATTGTATATTCTTGCAGAGATTTACAACTTAACTGATGAGGCATCTTCTCTATTTCGCTCCTTTCATCATCCTGTTGATGATGAATCTCTTCTTGAGCACCTTAATGCTTCCCTGAATAATATTTCTGAGGACAGATTAGGAAATTTTTCCTTGGAGGAGCTCAAGTCACAGTACCAACTTCTTAATTGTGATCATAGGAGTGCATTGTCTACTAGTAATGGCCTTAGACGCCGTTTTTGTGAATCTAAAGAGACAATTAAGGTTTTAGAAGCAAGGATTAACACTCTCATTACTGAGAAGGATCAGGTTACTCTTAGAGGTGCGAAAGCTTTGAAGTACTTTCAAGAAACTATCCTCCAAGTTCAAGTGGAGCGAGATCTAGATATAAGAGAAATGAAAGCACTTGTTGAGCGAGAGAATTTGATCCGTTCCCGACTTTTTATAGAAAGTGATGCTGAATTTGAGTGGGCTTCTAGGGTCATTGATAACGCTAGAAGTAATTTAGCTATAACTATTAGTCTCGAGTCTGATCATGCCGCATTGGTTAAAGATATCATTTCTAAAAAAGAAGGTTGTTTATTTTTCTTATGCATTTATTATTCCCTGATAGATATTCCTATGCGGATTTAACCTTCTGGTCTTCTTTTGCAGATGATGAGATGATATATCTGGAGAAGATTAAGAATCTAGAGGCGAGATGTTCCGATTGTGACTCCAAATATCGCAGACTCAAGAAAAAGCTGACTGTCACCGTTTCCAATTTGAGAAAGGATGTTGTTCGAGTTCATGACACGGACATTAAGAAAGTTTGTGCGGATAATAACATTCCTCTATCAAATTATAAATTTGCTGAAGTTTCTCGTAATGAAGAAGGTTCTGACATCTCTGATAGTGAGGGAGAATATGAAGAGACTAAAGAAGAATTCAGTGGCTTTGAGGCTGAGGAGGGCAATGAAGACGACATGGGTGGAAAATAAATGCTCTCTCGAGAGATCTTTTCTGTCTTTTCACACTTGTAAATTCTTTGTTAGTTCTTTGTATGTTGGATACTTTCTACTCTTTGATACTTTTTCTTTGATGTGAATTCCTAAACTTTTTAGGCTTCTCTAATGTAAATTCTTCTTTTGTTGCACCTGTACTTATTAAGAAATGAAAAGTGAAGTACTGTTCTTTTCAACAGTTTGAGTTAATTTGGTGATAATAACATGTACGACAATATTCATTAATGATAATATATAACATGTGCGTGAATATCTATCATATGTGGGCGAATAACACTCATCTGTATGCTTGCATTCCCATACTTGCCTCTGTTAGTCGTCACAAGATGATTGAGTTGTGCAGATGTTATGTAGTATAATGTATGTGTGTTCATTTATTCTTTTGAATTGACAATTTTCGTTTTATCTGTAAAGATACCATGCATGCGTGTATCTGCCTCATATGGTATTTCATTATGCAGTAATCTATCATTTATGTATTAACATATTTCTTTCATAATAACTAAATTATATATTATCATATCTGAATTACCTTTTCCTTATTTTTACCTTGTTTGTCTTTGTTTAATGCCTCATCCACGTTCTGTGTTATCATTTTCGCGTCCATACATCCTCTTTTTTTGTTCTCATTGTGAGAAATTTCCTTTGTCTTTTTATTGTGCTCTTTAGTCCATGCGTTTAATTTCTCGTTCCTGCAAAACAATATTAGTTTCGATTCTATTTTTCTCATGAGGTATTATTTAGCCTCTCTAAGTAAAGGTCTTATTTTGCCTAAGATATGATTTCGTTTCTGTGCGACGAGATCGCATGAGGTCTTTACATTTTCATGTAATGACCCATTGATCTCGCCTTATCGTCTTCTTGTATTATTGCCTCTGCAGGTTTTATTGACGCGCAAATACGACAAGTCTTGATACCCCTGTGAGTAAAAAGCCTCATGATATTTGCGTCTTTTGACACAATTCAGCTCCCTAATGGAGGGTGTCGTCCCCTGACTAACCCTTCAAGGAAGCTTAACCCTACCGGGTTAGGGTGGGCTCTTCCCATCCAGTGATGCAATAATCAGTTGTTTTCGCGGCCTCTTATCCCTCCACCGATATGGCTTGTGGTTACGGGACTGCACCCTAAGTGGGTTTTTTTTGGACCTAGTGCATCATAGTCAAGACTTGCCAAGAGTGTCCAGGTACGCTCCAGATGCCCCAGGCACTCTTGGCTCAACCGTGTACCTCGGCGCCCTGATCGAGTTTTTGCACTCCTAAGGAGAGACCTTGTCACCTTAATCTTTCGATTTAGGCGCCTCTCCTGGATGGGCTTTTGTTTTACCCCAAATCTCCATGACTCAGGTTTCAGGGTCGGTGTAGCTTTCCCCCAAGTCATGCTTACAGGTTTCCCCAACTATGACGCGCGTTAGGTATTATTATTGCCTCTTGCTGTAAATGCGAACTAGGGTGCACGCCACAATTGGATGCCTAGCCTCCCTAGTTGGAGTCTTTACTTTTGTTGCCTTCTATTAAGGTCTTATTATAAGGTCTTATTTTTGCCTTTTTCTATTGTGATATTATCGTAGAGAATAAAAAAAATTCATTTGCATTCATACTCTTGAGTAATACAATTCTGATATCTTCTTTCTTTATTTAGTCGCCTACATGATAACTATCACCGAGAGAACGTTATATCCGAGATGACCTGTTTGTCTCTCTCGCCTTCTGTGGTTCATTGAGTTCGCATATGCTTTCCAATATATTGATTCGCATGCGTTCCACTGCTTCTGGTGTGTTATGACTGCCGCATGGATCGTATTTCTTCAGATACACTTGTTTCCAGAGTTCATCAGATGATTTTCCTTCCTTTTCATCCACTAATTCATACATTCCATTTCCGACGACCTTCTTGACCCAGTATGGCCCATCCCATATGTTCTCCATGCTTCCTTTACTATTTTTCGGATAGTGCGGTTTCTGCCTCAACACCAATTCTCCTTCCTGGAATTCACTCTTGTTAACACACTTGTCATGTTTATTCTCTTGAGCGGTTGTTGTCGCCTTTACAGAAGTATTTCTTATTTCACTTTACTTGTTCACGGCATCTACCATTAACCTTTCGCTTCTCTGACTTTCTTGTATCTGCTTTTCCAATTTCTTCGCTTGCCTGTGCGTTCCTCACATTTGTCAATATCAATATCATGGCAGGTTTTACCTTAATTCGGATCTCCTCTTATTACTCCAACACCTGGTAGTAGAGGGAACTTGATGCATTGGTGGAAAGTTGAGGCCACTCTTAGAATACCATGCAACCATGGTCTTCGTATCAAAGCATTATAGGATGATTCTACGTTAACGACGCAAAATACTATTTTTGTTGATATGCTCTTTAGAGGAATTCGCAACGTTATCTCTCCCTTTGGCTTGTTGTTTGTTCCGTTGAAACCGTAAATCTTGTAAGTTGATGGGACGAGTCCCTCATCTCTACCACCCATAGTCTTGTACGTGTGATAAAACAGAATATCAACTGAACTGCCAGGATCTATCATTATTCTATTTATAACCCATGTGTTTGCGTTCTCCTCTTCATCTTCATCAACTTTTGCTTTTGGATTGATTTCTAACTTGACCACTAATGGGCTCTCGTGCGGCTCTCCACCTCCTGGTACTTCTTCTGCGTTAAAGGAAATAGTTTGCTTCTGCCAATCTTTCAATGGTGATATCTTTGCAAGGTTGAGTATCTCTCTTCCATCACTATCTCTTGCATAAACTCGGCTTAGGACATTATCGTGGAAATTTTCTATGCTTCTGAATGAATGTATTATCGAATTACAATATAATTTCTTTGTCTTCGCTCCTACTTCGATCAGATATGTATTCCTTCCTGCCTCCATACCTTGTGCATGCCCTTCTGGTGGTGGTGGTGGTAGATTCTGCGGTTGCTGCGCTAGAAAATGGTTTAGTTTTCCCTGATCAATCATTCTTAGTATGATTTTCTTCACATTTCTACAGTTGTTAGTTGTGTGACCGTGGAAACGATGATAGGCACAAAATTCTCTACTTCTCCTCTCTGGTGGTGGTTCATTTCCCATATTTGGTGGCTCTGGTATTTCTTCCATCAAAATTATCGCTTCCAAGATTTTGTATATTGCGGTGTTTAGATGCGGCATCTTTGTATGTTCCTAGACTATTTTATTACCTCCTTGGCCTTGGTTATAATATTGTTTTTTCCCTCCATATCCTTATGGATTGTTAATTATCAAGCCTCTGAATCTTATTATTTCCTCCACGATTAGTGAACTGCCTTTGTCTTTCAAATTCTTCTTGATCTCTAATACCCATAGCCCACTAGTTTTTGCTCTTCTTCCACTATCTTCTTTCCTTGATTCCCCTGGGATGTACTTGCAACTGCATTTGTTGTTCTTGGGAGTAGACTGGTATTTCATGCATTCGTGATCGCCACTGGGTAGGATTCCATTTCTTTTTGCTTTTCTTCAAGAGCGACGTACTCTTCTTGGTACTCGCGTAATTCTGCCATGGTTATCGTATCTTTTATCTTAAAGATTTGGGTATATAATAAATTTGTAGCAAAGAGTGCATTAATAAAGGCTAGTATAAGGTTCCTCTCATATACTCGTCCGGCCATTTCGCTGCACATGCTCCTCCAACGCGTGGTTAACTTTCTCAAGCTCTCATTGGTTCTTCTATGTAAGGTGAACACCTTCTCTATTCCTGGTCTTAACATATTATTGCTAATATATTGTCCTAGAAAGATGTTTTGTAAGTAATGAAATGATCGCATGGTACCGACTGGCAAACCTTCAAACCATTGCAAAGCTTCTCCGGTCAAGCTCGTTGAGAAATATTTACAGAGTACCGCGTCATTTTCTTCCCACTGTAAGAGAGATCGACTATACGCCATTATATGTTGCACTGCACATGTGCTTCCATCAAAAATGTTAGTAAACACGGGGAGGTTGCATTTAGGTGGTACAACTGCACATTGTATTCGCCTTGCGAATGGTGTTCTTCCCGCTTCTTCTATTGCTTCATCCAGTTGTCGTCTACCTCCATCTCTTCGCGTCGTCATCATTTCTCTCATCTCTGCTAATTCTCTAAGGATTTCCTCATTCATGGTTTGATCTGCATCTTGCTGCATGGGTCTTTTCAATCTTGCTTGCCTTATTCTGTTGTCATGTCTATTTTGACGCATAGCTTCTTGCATCTATCGCTCTTCAATTTCTTCTCTTCTTTGTCTGCGTCTTTCTCTTTCATTCCTTGCATGCATCTGTGCGGCATTATTCCTTTCAGCTCTTTCTTCGCGGTCACGTTGTTCTCTTATCATTTCTCTTTTGTGCAGTATAATTCTTCCTTGTTCTTCATCATCTTCTTAATCCTGGTCATGATGAACGCGATACCGTTCGCCTTGTTGTTCATGTCTATTGCCTCTGTTACCCTCTTGCATGCGGTAATCGTCGCCCTGTTGTACATACCGATCATCATCTGGTTGTTGTTCTATGCGATGTGCACCGCGTTGATCTTGTAAGTCGTCATTTACCTGAAAGTTTTCAGCAATATTATCCAAAGGTTGCTCTTGTCTGGTGTCCCTTCGACTAGATTGGCTACGTCTTGATGTACTCCTGCTTGTCCTTGACCTTGAGCTTTCACGTGTGGTGCTTCTTGATCTCTGCTCTTGTAATCTTATATTCTCTTCTCTTAACTCATTATTCTGATGCGTCAAATTCGCATGCTCTTCATCTTCTCTCCTTCTTTCTGCAACCAGCCTTTGTCAAAGTTCTTCAATTGTCATGTTCTCCTCATTCCCTTTTATTAGTCCTCCATCCCCAGTTCTTTGCTCTTCTTCTTCCGTTGAATCTGTATTTGCGGTATGAAAGCTTACTCTATCATAATCGATGGTATTGTTCTCCGCTGGTTCGCGTTGGATATGTGTTTGCGCTTGATTTCTTCTATTGTTCCTTTCTCCCATCCTTGAGGATTCGGCGATTTCGCTTCTTCTTCTACCAGCGATTCTTCTGTTCCTCTTAGTTGCTACTGCTTGTTCTGCTGCAGTTGTTTGTCTCACCACCTTGTTTGTCTATAACAATTTTTTCGCTTGTTAAAGATAAAAGTACTCTTTTAAGAACCAAAGATTTTACTAATGAAGATTGTTTTTCTGAAACGAAAACTGTTGACTGAATCTTTTAGATCTAAACTTCCAAAAAATTTCAAAACTATGAATATCTCCTAACTTGTTTTTTAAAGAAATTCACTAACAAGATAGATCATTCCCAGCTGTTTCCTAGCGCCAAAATTTAGTTGCAGGAAATCCTACAACCACACCCTTGGTAAAATCTATGAAATAATCTAAGAAACCATATTGAAATACTCAAGAACTCTTATTAAAATCTTAGAATAGATACAAATATGTGAAGAAACCCTAACTTGGGGAGCAAATAAATTTCTGTCTCCTAAGTTTCTTCTCTCAACTCACTAAAAAGATCCCTCCCTTTTACAAGGTCGCTCGGCTCCTTATATAGGAGTTTACATAGTGGAGGACAGCTAATAAAGCCCATAATTTCGGATTTGACGTGCGTCAATGTCGTGTGGATTTTACTATTGACGCACGAGTTCTTTTCTTTCGCATGGCTCTTCACACTTTACTCGTGATTAAGGTGACGTCATATGATGCGTCATTCTAGATAAGTTGTAGGCGGTTGTCTTCGCTCAGACCTGGTGATCATTATTTCGCATATCCGATAGGCGTGCGGTATTTTGTACCCACATCGAGATAGAATCCCTGAAAGAAAAATTCATTGTTGGTGAATCGGGTGATGGTAGTCGTGGTGACGGTGGTACTGAAAGTGAAAAACAACAGGAAAAATAGGATGACGCAGAAAATGAACTTGGTGCAATGGCGCCATTGAAATAGGCCCCATCCAAAAAGATAACTGGCGGAACTGCTAATTCTGAAACTCAAGAGCTTCGCAGGAGTGTAAGGGACAGGAAGAAGCCTGATATTTATCTCGGTCATTGATTTGAAGCTGTCATGACTCAAGTCTAATGCTTATTTAGAATTTTGAATGGCAGTTTGTAAATTTAGAATTTGTTGATTTTAAGGGGTTGGTTATTGATTGATGCAACAAGGGCTAATTTTTGTGGAGTATTTTGTCATAACATTCTTGATGCAACAATCAAAATGCAAAATGAATCAAATTTCTACTACCTGTCTAGCTAATTTCTTAAGAAACCTGTACGCTGGAAAAATATTTCTTTCAATATGTAATCCAAATAGCAGCTCTAGAAAGGATTTTTTATGACCTTTAGAAAGAAAAAAAACTCTACTTTCCGTGAAGCAAATTATTTTTTCCTTCTGCTTCTCCGGCCAAACGTACTTGTGATTCTGCCAAACATCCTCTAATAGAACTCGAGAAAATGTACTGGCGTAGCACATTGATGTTCCCGACTTTCCACCAACAAACAGAATAACCGATATATGGTTGAGATTAGGAATCTAACGGTGGATTATGTACCTTAGAACGGAAAGGTAAGTATATTTTTGGAATTTTCCGGATTGCTAATTATAGTAGGCGGTACGAACAAAACCCATATTATAAATAGAGGAGCCATCATGTAACAAAAGTACTATCGCGTGGAGGAAAAAAAAAATAATAAAGAAAAAAAGTTGCTGAGATGTCAAAATTCGGAGAAGAAGATACTGTCTCGATGTCTTCTCTTAGTGACGTTCATTCTGAAGATGAGTATTTGGAACAGCATCTCGAAGAGTATTACAAACCTAATAATGGTGGCTGTGGCTGCTGTTACAAAAGAGAATATGAAGGTTGTGTGAAGATTCGTGAAGAGTCACGCCAGCGTAAAATCAAGAGCTTTAATATACAAGTTCCAGACAAACAACAATGGATAGCTTCATGGGTGGAAAACAATAATGGAGGTCATGCAAGGAGGGGGAGGACCGACTGGGTATTAAATGTGTATGGCTACTACAAGAAGAAAAAGGATGTTGGCGGGTATGGAGTTATATTACGTGATCCAGGAGGAAGGCCAGTAAGTGCCTATGCTTGGTCCTCTAAAGGAAGGGATTCATACCTTTACTACCTTTTAAAGGGACTAAGAAGGGGCTTCAAACTTGCTTTAGCTCATGGAGTTCATTATGGACTAACAGTTCATTTCAATTCAACAAGACTTGCTGCAGTTGTTGATGCCATGATTCAAAGTCGAAGGTACTGTCTCCATCGTTACAAACGTCGTTATGAATTTTGCGGAGGAGATATTCCCTGATGTCAAAAGAAGCCAATCCAAACTGTTGATTGATATTGTGAAGGATATTAGGAGGATGGGCCGCATGAAATTTGAAATTATTGTTTTAAAAGCAACGTTTTTAAATAAAGCTGCATATTATCTGGCAAAGCATTTCAAAAACAAACGAGAGGTGAAACCTAGCGAGTTTCCTCCTGCACTTATAGATTTTATTTGGGAAGATGCATATGGTGGTGCAATGAGGTACTCCGAATCTGAATGGCTTCAGGCATATAAAGAACAGATCAGGAAAGAAAAGGTCTAATTCTGTGGAGTACTTTGTAAACCTTTCTTTGTTAACGAAAAACTAATTTTTTAGCGAGTCATAACATTCTTGCCTGCCCAGCCCAGGTATTCTTTTCTATGTTAGATGAATGTAAAAACACAAATAGATTGTGAAGATTAATTGGTTCAAAATAATTTGTAGATGTTTCCTCATAGTTAATTTAATTAAATCCCCATGTTTAAATTACAAAAAAGAAGAAGAAAAAAAAAAAAAAAAACAGGCATGGATGAATATTAGCCTTTCTGTCCTTTCTGTCCCTAAATAATTAAATTGATATGACTCGACATATGGTGTTAGTTACAGGACATATCAGGACATAAAAGCAAACCAGATTCATAAAGTACAATTGCATAACTTAAGCATATGAATCAAAATCATGTTTCGAGTCAATTATGAAGTAGAAGAGTTGGTCAAAACTTCAAAAAGTCAAACCAAGGAAGCTGAGAGGTTGAACGGAAAAGAGAAGACAATCACTTCTGTCCTGACGATTCCATTATACTTCTTCAGTCCTCAGTGGACATTCATTTGTTTCAAATGGCTTCTTTATCAACCCTTGAAAATTTTCCATTTTCGGCAACGCTATCCATGGGTTGGTCTCACGCTGTAATTCTTGAAGCGGTACATCTTTCAAGCTAATTAACGAGCAACTTTTATGACTTGTGTACAAAGAATCAATTTCCATTTTCAAAAACTTTACTGACTTTTAGTGTCTAGTAAGTATCTCCATAGTAGAATTCCAGAAACACAACCTAGCTATTCGAATCCATAAGTTTTGAAATTAGTGTTTGCGGTCTTCTCTGAACTTTGGGAACCCAAAGTACTAATAAATGGCACTTCTATTAATGAGTGTGAATTAAAAGCAGTAAAAATACTTTGAATTCTAAGGCTGAATTCTCTGAAGTCTGAACCCTGTTATCTATTTAAAATGGTAGTTAGTCTGAACCCAAAGCACTCATTTTTTTTCATTTTTCTTAGTTTCCTAGTACTTACTTCTATTTTAGCAAAATGAGTTCGAATGAAAACTCTCCAAGTGTGAATTTAGATTTGATGTTTGATGCAGAGATGGAGGGTCTTATGCAATCACCGTCAGAATTTGAGTTCTTGCAACTTCAGGAAAAAGTTGTTGACGTTGAGAAATGCATGAATGAAAAAGTTCAACAACTGCAACTTGCAATGGACAATTTGAAACTCGAGATAGAATCCCTTAAAGCAAAATTCATTGTTGGTGAATCGGGTGATGCTGGTACTGAAAGTGAAAAACAACAGAAAATAAAGGAAGATGAAGAGAATGAGCTTGGTGCAATGGCGCCCTTGAAAAAGGCCCCAGCCAAGAAGAAAACTGGCGGAACGGCTCGTTCTGAAACACAAGAACTTCGCAGGAGTGCAAGGGACAGGAAGAAGCCTGATATTTATCTCGGTCATTGATTTGAAGCTGGCGAGTCTAACGCTTACGTTTGTTCTGAGTAAGTCTTGTTATGAAGTTTGAAAGTCAGATTGTCTAGTTGTTTACTTACGTTCTTTAAGTTATCTTAGTTTCTGGATTTGAAGGAGTTGGTTGTCTAATGAGGGTTAATTTTTGTGGATTACTTTGTAAACCCTTTTTTATGAATGAAAAATGCTAAATGAGTCAATTCCATATTCCCTCTTCAAGAATCAAATTTCTAAGACCTGTCTGCTTTCAATATGTTTTCCAAATAGCAGCTCTGCGAAGAGTTTATTTAAGATTTCTATTTGGAAAAGTTTCCCAGTCTTTTAAACTACAACCAGAAAAATACTTGGAAAAGAGAATACAGAAAAGATAATCCATCTCCTATGAATTGCATGGGATGAATAATTCTTAAGTAGAAACTAATCTAGTCAAAGGAAAACTGAGAGAAGCCGAAATCCAATGCAGTGTAGAAGTAACATTACTTACTTCTTCTTCTGCAATCCAACTCTTAACCTTAGATGCCCATTTTCCAAGACATAGAAAATTTCTTCCCAAGAGGCAATTCCAATCCCTTAACTTCTACCATCATACCCTTCTTCTTGGTATCTCCTTCCAACTTCTCCAAGTGATACAGATCTGAAGCGGAGAATTCAGCGCTTGACATATCCAAAACAGGCATTCCATCAATGTCAACTGCAAGCGATTCTCCAATTCCATCTAATCCTAGAACAGTTACCTTCTCTATGGTCCATCCTTTCTGTAATGCATACTTACCCTCTTGAACATCAGACCAAACTTTCACAGTTTTCTCATTCACTGTAGCATAGAAATCAATATATGTCGAGTACCCATTTCCAAGTTTCATTTCAGGAAGTTCATCATCATCAAGATAAAGCTTCCCTTTAGCGTCTCCCTTAGAAGCACCTGACGGGAAAGTAACTACAAGGCTGAAGGGCGTAGTTCTTGCCTCTTTTGAGGTCAACCCACCCTGCTGCATTGGAAGTATAGTGTTCTGATAAACATGCACGTTGATTACATGCAAAGGCGCATCCAAGGTTGCATACTGTCCTCTGCCTATAACTGTTTGCGTCATATCGAAGAGATTGTACCAAGTACCTGGTGGAAACAGAGCTTTTACCTTTGTGGCCTGTTTCCTAAGTACAGGTGATACCATCACACTACTCCCTAGCAAGAATTGAGTGCTGAGCCCGTAACTTTCAGTAAAATTTGGGAATGAGAAGAAAACTGGCCTTGCGATAGGAGCACCACTAATGTGAGCCTCGTAGTTCAATGTGTAGAGATAAGGAAGGAGCTTGTACCGCATACCAAGTGCATTTCTTGCCGACTTTGCAACAGAATCCCAAACATAGAGCTCTTGGCTGGGGGAATAAAAGTTTGCGTGATCTCTTGAGAAAGGGTAGAATGCACCGAGCTCGATCCAACGGTTACAAAGCTCTTCAGTCGGGGCAGGATAAAATCCACAGATATCTGAACCAACCATAGGAACTCCAAATATACCAAAATTCAGCATTGTTGAGATTGAATACTTCAGATTCTCCCAAGTACCTTTGTTATCACCTGTCCAATGTGCTGCATAGTGTCCTGAACCAACGAAAGTTGACCGCGTTAATATAAACGGCCTCTTCTCTTCAAGTGACATAAAGGCTTTGTGAGTTGCAATGGTGTGAGAGAAACCATAGAGACTGTGAGCATCGTATTCCAAGACACCATTGTAGTGTGTAGCACTCGTAGCTATAGTTTTAAACCCCAAAGCAGCGTGTACACCTGAAACATTGATCTTGTAAGGAGGATCATCCCATCGAGTTGTTGTTATATTCGTACAATCCAAGCAACACTCCCATCCTGGGTCTCCTGGGCATGGTCTATTCTTCACTATTTTGCATTTACCAGAGCAGAAATTTGAAGGCTCATTCATATCGATCCAAAGACCATCAATGGGTACAAGCTCACGGAAACGCCTGATCTCATCAGTCCACCACGAAACGGTTTTAGGATTAAGGAAATCTGGGAAGTATACAGGTCCAGGCCAGACTTGAGCTAGGAAGGGTTCACCTTCATATTTGATGAAAACATCATCTGCCATTCCACGTTTGAATACACCATACGATTCATTAACACCGATTCCAGGGTCAGTGAGAACAATGTACTTCATGCCACGTGAATGAACTTTTTCAAGGAAGGACAAAAGCTTTGGACGAGGGAAGTTGACGGGATCAAGAGTGAAGTCCTTTGCTGCATCCATGTGGTCGTCATCGTTCCAGATGACATCAAGAGGGATTTTGGCTTTTCTATAATTCTCGACAACTGCTTCAGTCACTGATACGTTCTTATAACCCCATCTGCATTGATGGAATCCTGCAAAAGGGAAGAGAAATTTTCATTAATTTGTACTACATTCATTTCTGAAACATTGTTCTTTGAGCAAATTAAGCTTTAAGGTTTGACCTTTTCGAATATTGTGAAGTTCTAACAACTTGTTTGGTTGTTTGTTATCATTTATGCTAAGAAAGCAAGTGCAAAAACAATTCAGTACATGAGAACTGCAATATCAAAAAGAAAGCTCAAAAAAAGTAATTTCAGACATGCGTTTCCACCAGCTGGAACACTGAAGGGGTGTTACTCGTTGAATGTTTCTAAATTGTGACCAATATATTAGAGTAGAATCCTAAAATAGCAATCAATAGGGGTTTGATTCCTTCAGAATTGGGATATAGAGGTTGTTTCATTTCGTTTAATTCTCCCGTATTTGTTTTAGTTAAATGGCAACTCTACTACCCCCCTGATGATCTAGCAGCTTCAGTCACACTATAATATCCCACCAGGGATGAAATGTTTTGTGCTCCGAATCGCATTCTTAATTCTCATTGAGGAAATACTTTTACGAACTACTATGGAATCTTCACTAAGGGTAAAGTGTGTGCATAAGATGTTTTGTTTGTGTCCTCAGCTTAAGTTCTATTACTGATATAATTACCATGAATTGATGCTAAACAGTAAAAAGCGAGAATGAAAAGTTCTGGACAGGAGGTATTCCTAACACATTGTGTTATTATAGTACTAACTTTCTGAATGAATGTCTGAAAATTACTTTTGTAATTAAATCCCTACAAATAACATTGTCATTTTTCTTAGCATATATCTAGGCTCCAGTATTGCTAACAAAATTCTGTAGAAAAATAAATTTTAAAAGGTAGTATCTCTTAAAGTCCTGGGATAATACCATTATTTTTCTGTCGGTGCATCTTTTTAGGGAGATTTATATGGACGTTACTGCTTGGGACCAACCATCACAGTCAGGACCAGCAGTATCGAGCATGCGAACCCCCAAGCAAGCTACATGCCAAACACAACAAGGGACCAGAAAAGAAGCTTAAATGTTGATCTTTGCAGATATAGTTGGTTTGACCAAATTCCTTTTACAATTTAATGAAACTGAAAAAAAAAAAAATTGTTGCTTCAATTTCTTTTAGCTAAACAGCTGCCAATTGATTTAGCTACAAAGACAATTGATTTAGATACAAGCAACAAATGCGAAGTTTGAAACTAAAAACTCAATGCTTATCTTGCATCAAGATAACAACAGTGTAAGTCAGGTTCAGTAGTGCCAAACCTGCTTTCCTATATAAACAAAAATTGGGTTTCCAAGGAAAACAAAAACATTTCTTGAGAATAAGCAAAACTAAAAATGTGAAACTAAAGGAAAATCACCATCTTTTTCGGTATAAAAGTGAACCCCCCATTATCAGCAAACTCCATCATCATCTTGCATTAAAATTTTCTGGTGTGTTTAGGTCCACCTTCCATAATTTAGTAAAGACAATGCTACGTACTCTCTTTTATTGCATCTGTCTTTAAGCCTTTCATAATGCTAATCATCATCTTGCAATATCTTACAACCTTTAGTGAAATTGATTCTCGAATCAACACGGAAAAAAGGTAGTCGTGAATTGTGCTTCTTTATTAATTGTTGCATCTTACTTAAAAGGGTGTACTAAGAACAACAATGTGGAAACATTTATTTTTATCTTGGGTAGGAAAATGTTTTCACAAGTAAATCAATAAGTCAAAAATTGCTCAAAAAAAAAAAAAAAAAAAAGAAGTCAGTTTTAGAAGTTATTACCAAAAATTGATAGTTTGGATATTGAAAGCAGAAGCACTTCTGCCTCTCGAGAAGCAGAAATCAATCTCAAAAGTCAGAAGCAAAACCATTTTTTGTCGTAAAATTAAATTTCTTTGCTTGTAAGAGTCATTCTGATGTTCTGTCCCCAAACTAACTTTTGACTTTTTTGCTTTTAAAAGTCGAAAAGCAACTTCTTAAGTAGTATCCAAACGCTAATATGTTTGGATACACCTTAAGAAGTAACTTTTAGATTTCTAGAAACACAAAAGTCAGAAGCTAGGTTGGGAATAAAAATTTGAGAATAACTTCCAGAAAACATAAGTTAACTTTTTATGGAGCAATGTTTTATTACTTCTGATATTTGGGATTGACTTCTGCTTCTGAGATTGACTTCTGCTTCTAGAGAAACAGAAACACTTTTGCTTTTGATATCCAAACACCCTCTCTAGACTAATTTTTAGCTTTTCGAAAGTAACTTAGTAAGGTGTTTCAAACACCCTATTAGCCATGGAGCATGGCATGATACTGTAATCAGAGAAGTAGAGGATCCTACCCTATCTTCATAGGTGCACACAATTTAGTCACTATTGAATGACACAACAAGGACAAATCCTACTCTGAGATTGTATGCAGTGGGATATTCACATGATTATAAGAACAGTTTCCAAGGTTTATAGTAAAATTGGGCCAAAAACAGGGACAGCCCCTTGCTAGGCCCGTCCCAGAAACTACTACAAAATCTTTACCAAGTTTAAAGTGCAATGTACTATCATTATCATGGTATAACATAATCAAGGATCTCAATTTCGTTAGATAACGGTTTTATAATCAGGCTATGGGATGTACCATCTTTATCTAGTACTACTACTACTTCAGGTGCTTATTTAGATAAGAAGTTTCGCACAGGAAGTCTTATTACCCACGAAGTAAAAAATGTGTAACAAATTTCAAACCTGAAGGTTCGTCTCCTAAACATATGGAAGACCCGTCACAAATCATTACTCATATGGAGAGCTTAAGTTTAATTCGTGATATAATTACAATGAATTGACGCTAAAGAGTAAAAAGCGAGAATAACCTTGTTCAGGACAGGTAATTTTCCTAAGACGTTTTGAATGAATGTTAATTTGTAAATTACTTTCGTAAGTAAAACCCAGCTACTAGATGGTAATTATATCACGAATAACACTGTCATGTTTGTAACATATATCTAGCTCCACTATTACTAACAAAATTCTAGAAAAGTGAATTTTAAAAGGTAGTGTCTGTTATAAAGTCTTCAGATAAAAAAAAACTTTTTTTTTGTGTGGGTGCATCTTTTTTGTGTGATTGTATGGATGGACAGTACTGCTTGGGACCAACAATCGCAGTCAAGACCAGCAGTGTAGAGAGCATGCAGAAGCCCAAGCTACAGATGCCAAACACAAAAAAGGACCAGTAAAGAAGCTTAAATGTTGATCTTTGCAGATATAGTGGTTTGACCAAATTCCTTATTTCCTTTTACAATTTAACGAGACCGAAAAAGAAAAATTTGTTGCCTACATTTCTGTTAGCTAAATAGGTCCTATTGATTAGATGCAAGCAACAAATGCAAAGTTGAGAACTAAAAAAACTCAATGCTTATCTTGTAGCCAGGTTCAACGGTGCCAAACCTGCTTACATATATAAACAAAAATTGGGTTTCCAAGGGAAACAAAACATTTTTCTTTTCTTGAGAATAAGCAACCAAAACCAAACAAAAGGAAAACCACCGATATCTTTTTCAGTATAAAAGTGAACCACCCATTTTCAACAAACTCTATCATCTTTCACTAATAAAAATTGGGTGTGTTTTGGTCCACCCTCCATAATAATTTAGTAAAGACAACATTAGTGATCCAATTTAACCTGTCTTCTAAGTACTCTCTTTCATTGCATCTGTCTTAAAGCATTTGGTAATATCAGTCAATAAAATCTAGGACAAGCAATATATTCCGACCCAGTGAAAGGAAAAAAGGTAGTCGTGGATTGTGCTTCCTATATTAAATGTTGCATCTTGCTTAAAGGCTGTAATCAGACTAAGAGTAAGATTGTTGAATAATTTATTATTTTTATCTGGAAAATATTTTCACAAATAAAATTAAGAAGTCGAAAAGTAATTTCTTTACTATTAGAAGTCATTACAAAAAACTGAGAAAGTTTGGATACCGAAAGCAGAAGCACTTCTGCTTCTCTAGAAACAGAAGTCAATCCTAGAAGTCAGAAGCAAAAACATTTTGCTTCCTAAAATCAATTTCTTTGCTCGTAGTCATTCTGATCTTCCGTCCCCAAACTAACTTTTGACTTTTTTGCTTTTAGAATCGAAAAGTAACTTTTTAAGTTGTACCCAAACGTTAATATCTTTGGATACACCTTAAGAAGTAACTTTTAGATTTCAAAAAGCACAAAAGTCAGAAGTTAGGTTGGGAATAAAAATTTGAGAACAACTTCCACAAATAGAAAATTAACTTTTTATGGAGCACCGTTTTATTGCTTCTAACATCTGTGATTGACTTCTGCTTCTAGAGAAGCAGAAACACTTTTGCTTTTGATATCGAAACACCCTCTAAACTAATTTCTAGCTTTTCGAAAATTAACTTTGTAAGGTGTTTCAAACACCCTATTAGCCACGGAACATGGCATGATACTGTAATCAGACAAGTGGAGGATCCTACCCTATCTTCATAGATGCACACATTTTAGTCAGCATTGAGTGACACAACAAAGCCAAAATCCTACTCTGAGATTGCATACAGTGGGATATTCACATGATTGATTATAAGAACAGTTTTCAAGGTTATATTGTAAAATTTGGGCCAATAACAGGGACAGCCCCTTGCTAGGCCCGTCCCTGGAACTACTACAAAAATTTTACTAAGCTTAAAGGGATGCGTAAGTCATGGTATAATATAATCTAGGATCCCAATTTCGTTTGGTAACGGTTTTATGATCAGTCTATGGGATGTACTATCTTTATCTAGTACTACTACTACTTCAGGTGCTTATCTAGATAAGAAGTTCCATAAGAAGTTCCATTCCGGAAGTGTTTTCTTGTTACCCATCATAAATCATTACTCATATGGAGAGCTTAAGCTTTATTCGTGATTTAATTACCATGAATTGATGCTAAAGAGTAAAAAGCGAGAATAATATTATTCAGGACAGGTAATTTTCCTCACACATTTTGAATGAATGTTTGTAAATTACTTTTGTAAGTAAAACCTGGCTACTAGATGGTAATTATATCACGAATAACACTGCCATGTCTGTAAATTATATCTAGCTCCAATATTACTAACAAAATTCTTTAGAAAAATAAATTTTAAAAGGTAGCATCTCTTATAAAGTCTTCAGATAAAATAACTTTTTTGTGTCAGTGCATCTGTTTTGTGTGATTGTATGGATGGACAGTACTGTTTGGGACCAACAATCGCAGTTTACAAATTAGGGTCAGTTATACAAAACGCTACAGCCACTGGACTAAAAAAATAAACGGTGATAAGCTAATAGATAAACCGGGCAGTTATCTTACTCTCGTATCACTACTAGCAGTATTGTTTTTAATTAGGGTTTGATCCAAAGTGTGCCTCCTCATTTTTAGGGTTTTTTCTTTCACAGAGATAAGAAGGCACACTTTGGATCAAACCCTAACATAAAACAATACTGCTAGTAGTGATACGAGGGTAAGACATCTAGTGGTTGCAGTGGTTTTGTATAGCTAACCATAATTTGTAGACTGACCCATCTTAAATGTTGATCTTTGTAGATGTAGTGGTTTGACCAAATTCCTTTTACAATCCAAAAAGAGAAATGTTGCTTCAATTTCTTTCTTTTTAGCTAACTAGGTCCTATTGATTTAGATGCAAAATTGGGAACTCAAAAAAACTCAATGCTTATCTTGTAGTCAGGTTCAGTAGTGTCAAACCTGCTTATACATATATAAACAAAAATTGGGTTTCCAAAGAAAACAAAACATTTTTCTTTTCTTGAGAATAAGCAAGCAAGACCAAACAAAAGGAAAACCACCCATAACTTTTCAGTATAAAAGTGAACCACCCATTTTCAACAAACTCCATCATCTTGCATTAATGAAAATTCGGTGTGTTTTGGTCCACCCTCCATAATAATTTAGTAAAGACAACTTTAGTGATCCAATTTAATATTTCTACGACTCTCTTTGTTGCATCTGTCTTTAAGCCTCTCATAATATCAGTCAATAAAGTCTAGGACAAGCAATATCTTACTCCCTTTAGTGAAAAGGAAAAAAGGTAGCTGTGGATTGTGCTTCCTTTATTAAATGTTGGAAACATTTATTCTTATCTTGAGTAAAAAAATGCTTTCACAATTAAAATCTAAGTAGTTAAAAAGTAAATTCTTTACTCCCAGGCTAGAAATCATTACGAAGAAGCAAAAACATAAGTGAATTTCAGAAATCCGAAGTAAAATTAATATTTTGAAGCAAAAAAAAAAGTCATTTTGATGTTATATACCTAAACTAACTTTTGACTTTTTTACTTTTAGAAATCGAAAAGCAAATAACTTTTGGATTTCTAAAAATACTAAAGTCAAAAACTAGCTTGGGAATAAAAATTCTAGAATAACTTTTTACATGACTAAAAATTAAATCTCACGCTTCTAACTTTTGGGACTGATTTCTACTATTACAAAAGCACAAGAGAAGAAGAAGCACTCCTCTAACCTAATTTGAGCTTTTCGACTTTCAAAAATGGAAAAATAAACTCTTTCATTCAGACATTTAAAAATGGAAAAATAACCTCTAAGATTAAACGAGTAATGCTACACTCACTGGGGCTGGGCACCGGGACAAATCCCGCGTCTCATAGTCCCTGGGACCCACAGGGGTTTATAGGGTGGGCTATAGGTCCCACTTTTTATTTTTTATGAGGTGCAGTGGATCTCACGGGATCCCAACCGCAGTGAGGGTAGAATTATCGGTTTTAAACACCCTATTAGCCATAGAGTATGGCATGGTACTCTTTAGTGACTATAGTCATGACAACTAGAGGATCTTATCCTATCTTCATAGATACACACAATTTAGCAATTTAGTCAGTATTGAGTGACACAACAAAGACAAAAATCCTACTTTGAGACTATACAACACAGTGGGATATTCACAAGATTTTATAAGAACAGATTTCAAGGATTATTCTAAAAAAAAATATGATCACGGGTTGCCAAAAAGAAAACAGTGAAAGGAGAGACATACCAAGAGCCCAGTAGGGCATAGGTGCAGGTCTACCGACCAGCTGAGTATACTGATCCACTACAGAAAGCGGTGAAGCACCTCCAGCAAAGAAGTAAAAATCCAAAACCCCACCAATAATTTTATAAGTCAAAGAATTCCCTCTGTAAATAACATCCATTCCATTACTGTTGAGCAACAGAACACCATGTGAAGTAACTTGACCACCAACGTTTCTAAGATCCATATAAACAGGATGAGAACCGTATAAATCCATGTTAAGATTGATTGCAGACTGATCAGCTGTGTAGATTGTGTATGGATCGTTTGGTTCGAGTTTGATTCCATGGGGTTGTGTGTTTTCACCGAGACCGTATAGGGATGCATCTTTTGGTAACTTTGTTGAGATTTCAATGTATTGATCTTTGAATACTAAGTTGCTAAATGGGTCTGAATTTTCTGAGGTTGAATCGAAAAGGGTTTCTCCGTTTGATTTCCTTTTTACTGCAAAACTAAATGGGTTTGATTTGTAACTGAAAACAAGTTCACTTCCTGCTGATGATTTTTCAGATAGGAGTGGAATTTCCCCTGTTTCTCCAGCAACAGTTTTGTGTAATGCTGATTTTGGTGGTTTTTCTCTTGGGAGTAAGTCGTATGGAACTTCCCATCTCTGTTTCTCTGCATCTGTTATGTGAACTCTTAATCGATCTTCAGTTTCATGCCTGAGAAAAAAACAGAAAAAATCCAATTTGGTTAGATATATATATATTACTACTACTGTAAATATATAAACTACAAAAATGATCAAAAAAAGGAAGTAGAGAAACAGAGTATGTGTATATTACTTGACAAAGAGTTGTAAATGTGGGATATCAGGACCGTAAATGTTGGTTTTCTTGTTGAGATGTAGGTGACCAATGAGACCTCCATTTGGAGCTTCTTCAATGGAGATTAGACTGTAACCTTGACCGATTTTTGAACTACTACTAGTAGTTTTAGTGGAGGAAACAAGTGCAATATTGACATAAACAAGGAAAAGAAACAGAAATGTTAAAGGAGGCCACGGAGATTTAGAAGAAGAAGAACCAGAGAAGAACATCATCTTCTTCTTCTTGTTCAGAAAACGGAGTGAGTGAGTAATTGAAGGAACTACAGTAGTGGTAGTAACTGTAGAGGTTGGGATTGTTGCAGGGGATATAAAGGCTAGAGAATGGGACAAGATATAGAGGAACACGTGAAGATCGAGAGGATGGGTAGTACTGTCTTTCACATGTGAAGAGGAAAATGGGACAACGTAAGGAAAATGATGGTTTCTGGGTCCTACCAGATTCAAATATTTTTGAATGGAAAATCAATCCGCTGGAGTAGAGAACTGAGATACGGCCCCTGCAGTATATGTCGGTTACAAGGTTTTTAAAGCGTGAAGCAAGCGAACCGTTTTTAAATTTTAAGAAGCGAAGTGAATGTTAAACAAGCTTGGTAAAGGGGCGGCAGGAAATGGTAGAGGGGCGGCAAGGGTGATAGCAATGTCCCTCTAATTGGTTAGGGGGTGTTCTATAGGGTGTATAAGTTTACTGGATTACCCTTTTCACCTTAAATAGACTAATTTACCCTTACTTTTTTGATTAAAAAGACTGAATTATCCTTCCCCATTTTTAACCTAATTGAATCAGTAAATCAAAATTGTTTCTCTTTTCTTCTCCTCCTCTCCTCCATTAAAACTGATATTTCATCGTCCTCTTCGATTCATCGGCGATTTGAAAAATTTATAATACCCAGTTAGAATTTAGTCTATTGTTTTTGATTTAAGTTAGTTTTGCATCAAAAATTAGGGTTTTGGATCGAAATTGAAACTGAAATTTGTGTGTTGTATGTGAGTTACGGTTGGTAATAACCCAGATACCAACCGTACCTGTATTGGTTGAAGAACATCGGGTTGCTAACAACCCAAATACGAACCGTACCTTAAAAAATTGAGAATTAGGTTTAGGTACGGTTGATGAAACCTTAGTTACCAATCACACTTGGGTTCGGTTGGTAACTTAATGAAAGTTACCAACCGTATATCATCCTGAATGTTAAGAATTTTGAAGTGATGATGTACGGTTGTAAACTATTGTTGACTTACCAACCGTACATAATCAGGTATGTTAAGAATTTTTGAAGTAGTGATGTATGGTTCGAAACTATAGTTGACTTACCAACCGTAGTTTAGTTACGGTTGGTTTCGATTCCTTTTTTATGAACCGTAATTAGTTACGGTTCGTATCCAAGATTTTCTATCAACCGTAACTGGTATTACGATTGGGTTTTTCCCAAATTGAACCAGTTACGGTTGGTAACTAGCTTATTTCCAACCGTATGTTCTTCAGAAAATTTTAAAAATTTGATCTTTTTACATACTTTAGATAATTTTGATCAACAAAAAGCTAATGGGAACTAATTTTGATCACCCACCGTACCTCTAATTTGCCACTTGAATCACTCATTTTGGTTGAGTGAATCAAAATCTAGGGTTTCACAAATATCACAAAAGTTTTTTTTTTCTTCTCCTCAATTTTTTTTTTCTTATAAGTCTAAACATCTGATTTTTGATTCTATAATAAGTGAAAATTAATTATCAAAATTAATCTTGATTATCTACACTAATCTTGATTATCATTACTAAACTTGATTATTAACAATAAGGGTTAATTAGTCATTTCCAGGGTTTTATTGATAAGGGGCACTTGAATTTACTTCTAATGACCTTTTTGGTCTTATTAGGCTGCCGCCCCTCTACCGATTCCTACCGCCCCTTTACCAAGCTTGATGTTAAAGGGTGAAGTGTCGCTTCATGGTTGATGTTTGAAGCGCCCATAAATAATAACAGGTGCTCATGGAAAATGTAAATTTAGTAAGATAATATTCGTATAATTGGGCCGACCGAGCGAAGCGAGGGAGGACCTTTATATGGCCATTTTTTTGTAAATCTAAGTGATCAATTACCACAAAAAGATTGAGAATTGTTAGGGCCGAAAAACCAAAAATGTCCCTCCCTTTTAGTCCAATTACTATAACTCTTTTTGTATCCAATCTTTTCAGGGGTATAATTATAAAGCAAACTTTAATATAACATATCTCAAAATCCGTGCCTTGTAATTTTAGAAAATTTATCTCGTTGGAAAGGTTATAAAAAACTCTACGCAACAAGTACAAACAACAATATTAAATTTAGAGTTTTTACGAAAAATTTGGAGGTATTTATCATTTTAGGCACAATTTTAGAAAACTAAATGTATATCCATTATGCAAACTATCACAAAAGATACATAATACTTTATGTAGCAAAATTTTGGTTTATGCATCAACTAATTTTCCGTTGCAACTAATAAAACGATGTACTCCCTCCCTTTCAAAAAAATGATACTTTAATTTTAGGCACAATTCTCGAAAATTGAATGCATAGCCATTATGCAAACCACCACAAAGGATGCATAACACATCATGCAACCATATTTTGGTTTATGGATCGACTAATTTTCCGTTTAAGAAAAAGTGATACTTTCACAACCAGTTTCAGGAAAAGTGAAACTTTCGCTCCGTTTCGGGAAAATTGATACTTTCGCCCCGTTTCAGAAAAAGTATCATTTTTTCTGAAACGGGGCAAAAGTATCACTTTTTCCGAAACGGGGCGAAAGTATCACTTTTTCCGAAACTGGGCGAAAGTATCACTTTTTCCTAAACGGGGCGAAAGTATCACATTTTCTTAAACTGGGCGAAAGTATCACTTTTTCCGAAACTGGGCGAAAGTATCACCTTTCTTAAACGGGACGAAAGTAGTCTCAGACGAACCCCATGTTCAGATTCTTTTTCGGTCGGCCCTCCCACTGTGGCAACGGTTATACTAGTTAAAATATAAATCCATTTCTAGTCAAAAATTTAACCGTGGCTCGGTGGTTTACAAGGGAATTAGCGAGTAGCAGGTGTTAGGTTCGAGTCCCGCCTTCAGACTTTCAAATTTTTTTGTTTTTCTATTAAAATTTTTGGGCGGGAAAATTTGAATTTGGGCGGGAAGTATGTGAAGCGCATATTATCAGAGAATCTAACACGCTTCACGGAAGATTTGCTTCACCATTGCGAGTCGAAGTATTTTAGAGAATTTTGAAGCGAAGCGTACGCTTCGAAGCGTGAAGCGTACGCTTTTAAAAACCATGGTCGGTTAGTTTCAGTGATGCTACGTTGACGGCAAAAAATAAAAAACGGGGATAATCCTGTGAGAGGATCTGACGAACGAGGGCAATGCTCTCTATCATTGGGATCATAAGCGGGCAGCAGTGGGTCCGTGATCTGTGAGTCACGGGAGAAATCTCGGGATTTTCTCCCGGGATATAAAACATTGTTGATTTTCAAGTGACTTTTTTGTATTTGTAGTACATCCGGTATATAGGGGGTTGAATTATTCAAACAGATAAGAAAACGATTATAACACGTCTGGATACACACCTAAAAGTTATTTTATACTTATAGAAGCAAAAAGTCAGAACTTTGTTTTGATACACTACTTCAAAATAACTTTTAGAAGCAAAAAAATCAATTTTTTTGTGAAATAAAATATTTTTACATCCGACTTTTGTTCTTGACTTCTGCTTTTGAAGCAAAAATGTTTATGTTTCTAGTATCCAAATGCGCTAGTTTCTTGAATTTTATATTGTATCTCCTTTGACATCTCTATTCACACTTTCTTTACCGAACGGGCATCATTTTCATCCACCTTTCTAAATCGATTTATTTGCATGGTTAAAGCTACAAATGAGAGTTTCTCGTGTCTCCGTAGGACCTTTCATAAATGATTTTCCAAAAAGTGACAATAGACTGTTCTGTACCATGGAGATCGTTGATACTGTAAGACCTAGTTTATACTAATAGATTAATTTTCTTCTATAATATACCTAGGATAATGAACTTCAAGTTTCGTCGTATTTGAGCAAGGTTAGAAGAGATTTATAAGATTAAAGGTGTAAAAGAGTTTTTTTTTTTTTTTCTTTCTTTGTTTTTTTAAATTAGGGGATAGATGGATACATGGGATGTTAGAGCATTACTCAGTTAAACCTACAAGTTTTGATATCTCAAGCTTGTTGTCAATGTTAGGTGATCAAAACTATATCTTAGTCTACTAAGTCAAATTTCGGATAGGTTAGAATTGTAGTTGAGTATCAGAGATCACCCTTGAAGACTGGAGATCGACAAAGACATTTTGGAGAACTTCTGTACCAAGTATGTGAAGACTGAACCATTCTATTTTACTCATTATGTCATCATTCTATCTATTGAGACTATGTCGTATGACATATAGTAGATTAACAAAGAAGATGTTACGAGTCAAGCTTGTCTTGTGAAAAATCTCGAAATATGATTTTGCGATTGGATGTTCAAAGGTCCTCAACAATATTAGTTCTATGAATTAATTTACGGATCAATTGAAAATTTCCCATGCAAATGATTATATCACTTGGAATGTGTCAACCATTAAAATAGAGATATATGAACTTACTTGTACTCAAGGTAGGTTGGAGAACTCAGTTTGCAAACCATAAGTTCAGTTGGGAATAGTTGGCGAACCTTGGTGAACTGAATTTTATAGGTTGGATTAATTGGCAGCAGTTGGCGAACCCATTTCACAAACTGTGGTCAACTGAGTTCCAGAGTCTAGTAAGGGTCGACGAACTCGGTTCACGAACCGTTGCACCCTGACTGGTGAACAAACCCTACGGTTGGCGAACCGTTGTACCAGCTGTCCAGACAACGTTTAGCAAATACTCAAAGACTTATTATTTTAATATGTTTAACATTGCTAGAACTCTCACAAACACTTCTAAGACTTCATTGATTTATTCAAACACTTAGGTGTTTTTGAATCATGATTAATTTTTTAGGTGTTTAAATGAACATCAAGTATCTTTTAGTTCTTTGGCTAACTTGCCAAATCGAACAGTTGATAAGTGTCCAAAACACCTAATTTAATATCTAGTATTTATGCTTTCTTTGAAAGTTTTCTTATAAATTATGTATCTTATGTTTACTTTTGAGTTTATTAGGTGCAATGGAGTCATTATGAGCAAAAGAAGGAGAAAACGTTCATTTGGAGCGTAAAGGGAAACAAGGCTAACTCGCAGTTGAGCAAGAAAGCAAACGGAAGTCTGTTCTCTGAAACTGACATACCAAATGATAACGGGGTAGCCCTTATTTATTCTACTGGGTGCTTGTATCCAGTTTACCTCTTACACGACCCTAAAGTTGAGAGAATTCACTTCTCGATCTAATTTACTTCTCAAATTTAGAGAAGAAAGGAAAGAGCCATGGCGCAGTGAAACTCGAAAAAGAGAAGATTTAGAGAAATTGATGGTTTGTAGTTGTTCCAAGGGTTTGTGAGAAGAACACAGATGAGTTGAGATCAATGAGAGTTTCAATCTGTTGCAGTAAAGAACAAAATGGTGAAGAGAAGATCCAGAGAAGAATGAGGGTTTGATCTGTACGAAGATGGAAAAATTGATATGAATATAGAGATTAGAGCTGCTGCTGTAGGTATTAATGGTTCAGATCGATGGGTAAGAGGACAAATTACCAGGAATGTCATAAAAGAGAAGATAACGAAGATTGAAGTTAGGATTTTGATTGTAGTCTCTGTTAAAGAAGAAGATGGGTTATGGGAGTTAAGTTTGAGTCGAGAAGACATGAATGGATTTGTTGCAGTTCAAGCTGGTTTGAATTGATTTGGTGATGCTTGGGTCTGTGATGTATGGGTATGAACTGATAACATATGGGCATATGGATGCCATATTTAGAACAGTGGGTTCTTGAAGGCCTAAAGATGAGATTGCAAAGATTATCTGAGTTATATAGAATGCATCTGGTGATGTTGGTGCTGGTGTGATTGAGAGAGAGAGACATAGAATCTTTGCTGCTGATGGTCATGGGTTCAGTGTCTGAAAGAGGTGGTATCTGGATTAGTCTTGCCGTGGCTGAATGGGTGTTTTCCGATTCTAGTTTACAGCGAGAATGGAGACAGGAGAGGTGATTAAAGCTGGTGGTTTTGTTGAATGCTACAATTGTAGTTGCAGGCTCTGAGTTTTATGTGTTGCAGTGATGGAGCTGTTGGAGTTACAAGATGGCTGAGCTAAGATGAGCTTGTAATGGTTCCGGTGGCTTGCTGATGCTGTTAAGATTGGTTTCTACAGGTTGCGAAGATGGGTAAGATGAATGAATCATTTTATAGATGAATGTTAGGTTGGTACTACGATACAAGGGGTTCTAGTGGATGTGTTGGAAGCAACTGATGAAGCTGATGAGCAGAGAAAAGAAAAATGAGAAGTTGTTGCAGATGAAGTTACAACTATTTTGTTTCTGCAGTTGAGAACCAATGTTGGAGGAAGGTTGGCCTTGAGGTGCTGGTAGATTGTACAAGAATGTTGCCATGGGATTGCAGCTGTAATATGGAGGAGTTGGTGCTGCGGTGGAATTGCAGAGAAGAACAGTGAATGTAAAGGGTATGACGCAGAGATGCAGGACATGGTGATTGATCTGATAGAAGACCAAGTTATTGTCGCAGGTTGTGAATGGATGTTGAGTTTGCAAGTGACAGAGGCGGCCTCGAGATTTCAGGAAAATGGCAGGGAAGGCATTGGTGGTGGATGTAGCTCAAATTGTAGATGTTTGTTTGCTGCTTCAAGGAGCTGAAATGGATGTGTAATGTGGTTGTTGATGTTGGTGGAACTGTTGAAGGTGGATGTGCACATAAGTTGATCGCTGTCGTATGTGTCAAAAATAATTTCACTTTCCTAAAGTATATGATAAGAAAGAGTTTGTTTCCACAGAGAGGCAGTTGTAGTTATTATGTATTCAATTTCCTAAAGTAAACAATTGGGGGGATTTCTGATTTTTATGTAAGCAATAGAAGTAAATTGGAGAAAGTAATCAATGAGAGAAAAATATTGGTCAAGGAGTTCATCTTCAATCTTAAACAAATACTTGAATATATAATTACAATTACAATTTAATTTCTTTATCATCAAAAGCCTAGAGTATCAAGAGAGCAAGATAATCTATTAATTTCCCAAGTTCATCAACACACACATTAGAGCTGCGTATGTGAATTCTTCCTAAAGAATAACCTAACGCCTTGCGCTAATTAAGTTCAATTCCTAGGAGCATTAAGTTTCAGAAATAGGCTAATCAATGCAATTGTCATACATTGCGCATGACAATTCGGACAATGGTCAAACTCTACATATGATTACGAGAGTGTATCACTACAAACCGTAATCATATAATGCTACTTATATTCAGGGTTATCGCTCGATGAAAACCCCTAAAATAGCTATGGACAAGGATGCAAGTTCAAATAATTGGCCACTTAACTAAGCAAGCATCTAATCCTATCACAATACATCAATCATGTGATCATAAAAACAGTAGAAGTATGAACGATAATCAAGAGAGAAAACTAATACATAACTCAATCTACTCATAGCTATGAAGTTCATCATAAAAATATTAATTGAATAGAAAAATATGAACAAAGCAAACCCCAATAGCGTAAACAAAAGCGGCTCTCTCCTTAGCTCCAAGAATAATACGTCATATCCAAAATTGTAGAAGTATTCCTTTTATAGCTCTCTTATTCCAAAATTAGGTCTAATCTTAAAATGTCCATTAGATGAAAATCCACCAAGCCCATATGTGAGAAAAACTCATGTAGAAATTATACCAAAAATATGTCGCCGTAAAACTGGTGTCACGCCGGAACTTGGCCGGAAATAGTCGAAAAATAGCTCAGGTGAATGGCAAAGTCCACCCGGTCACCGGTCAAGCCTCAGGTCAACTGAGTTAACTCGGGTCAAGCACCGAGTCATACAAATTCAATTCAGAGTCAGCTATTCAGGTAAGCTAACTAGGCTGACTTATCTGACTTTCCATGGCCTAAGTTCTGTTGCACAATCATTGTGTTCCAGTACTGCTCTCCAGCCATTATGGCTATACACCCTGCAAGTCCTGCAATCCTTAGCCATTACCAGCCCAATATGCTTCTGTAATCTTCATTTCTTCCTTATTCCAGCTCCTTGACAGCAGCAACTTATCACTAACAACTCCAACACATTCATACTCCAATTGCAGCTGCATATCTTGCCATTTCATCTCAGCTTCCAATCCTTGTTAGCTGCAATACTCTCAGATGCATTTCCAGTAACACCACTCATTACTTCCACTCAACACTTCAGCCATACTCCACTGCAAACATCCTGGCATTCATTCCCATCTTTTTTTTTTCAGTTCTCAGTCATGTAAAACTCAATTCATCTTAGCTGCTCTTCTTCATTGAAACCACATCCAAACTGCAGCATCTCAGTCACCACCAAATCCATCCTATTGACAGAACCTTGCTTGCAATTTCAACTTGAGCACAACAGTAACTCCAATTGCAGAACAGAAACACCACCTGCAATCTCTTGTCATCTGCATTCTAGCCTTGCCTCATTACAGTTCAATTCCAAGACCTACAGCCATCCATCTGTATTTCAGCTCATTGCATACACATAATCTTCTTGATGAGCTCAAACCTGAGCTGTAACTACCTACACCAGTTTAGCTGAATCTCTAACTCTAACCAACACCTCAGTCTCAAGCCAGTCTCTGCTTTTCACTGCCACCAGTCACAACTCCTTGTATCATACTTCTCTTATTCTTCCAACAGCTCATCACCACAACATGGACTTCTCAACTGCAACAGATTCTCATATTCCTTGTAATTATCCATGGAAATACACACAGAGAACTCAACCCTTGAATCTCTTCACCTGAGTCATGCTCCATCCTCTACAGCTCCCAGTTTCATCTTTTTCTTCCCTGAATTGCAGTTGCAACCCTCTACTCATTTAATCCAAACTGTGTAAAACTACCAGCTCATACAGACACAGACAACCTACATAGATAAACTGCAACCACCAGAAACTTATCAGTCTCTTCTATCCATCTCACGTGCAAAGCAGCATCCCCAGCCATTCTGTCCAGTACACAAACTGCAACTCATTCTGAACAGAAGTACCACCTGCAATAATTACCATCATCAACTGAAGCACCAGTAATTCCACCTGCAATAACTTGAACTTCAGCTCAAACACATATTAACCAACTCCATCAGTAGCTTTAGATTCCTCCAACCAATCAGCACCAGCTCAAGACCAAATCCACACAATAACCACCACTATCTTAACTTCATCCATTGCATCTCAGACTCAATCTCAGTTCAACCACCACTGCTCAAGCATCAATTCTCATCTCCAGTTCAAACTTCATCCATTACAGATTCCCCTTTGTTGAACCTAGTTTCTTCTCAAGAAATCGAGATCAAATCCAATTCTTCTCTTCAATACGAGTTACAGAAGCAACCCATCTCTGATTTTTGCATAAATTTCTTCAAAGCAAGAACCCCAACCTCCAATTGCAGCAACGAACTCCCTTGTAATCTCGGTCTCGAAGATGTTGTAGCATGAATTAAAACAAACCCATTCTTCAATATGCTTAAAACTGTCTAATCTCAACCACAGATGTAGATCCCCTTTTTGTTCTTCTTCTCATTTCAACAGCAGAAACTCCACCTCCAAAACCCTAACTTCAGTGTTAGCTCCTTCTTCATCTCTGGTTCTCGATCTAAGTTGCACACGATTAGATCTTCTCCCTTCTTAACACATCTTCTAAAAACAACCATCATCGATACCTGGTTCCTCTTCATCTTCTCGATTCCTCTCTCCCTATATCCGGTTCTCTCTGAAAACAGCCGCCATGGCTCTCTTGGTTTTAGACAGATACAGTAATGATGAGAGAATTGATCTCTCTCTTAATTTTAGGGCTCTGTAGGAGATGAAAATTGTTATATCCACCCTGGTAGAGTTGATAAGGGCCAACCAAGAATGTATTTTCCTTGCTTCTCTAGACTAAGCTGCAATGGTTAGCTTGGCTCCGCTCCCAATAGCATTCGCACATAAGAATTGACGCTTTTTGCTCTTTACGTTCCAAATGGACACTTTCTCCTTCTCTTGCTCATAATGACTCCAAAATACCTATTAAACTCAAAAGAAAACATAAGATACATAATTTACAAGAAAACTCGCGAAGAAAGCATAATCAATAGATAAATATCAAGGTGTTTATTACACCTATCAAATTCCCCTACACTTAGACTTTGCTAGTCCTCGAGCAAATCAAACAAAACAATTCTACAACATACATAAAACTCCGTGTTGTCGATGCTACGGTCACACTTAGCACGTATAACAAGCCTTTGAACCCATAGGTGTCCCTAGTGGACGAGTTATAGTCTCGTGAGGGCTTACTAGAGATATACCCACAAAACCTACTTTACCAACTTACTAGTTCTCCGAAATGATAGTATCCAACGCGCTAAGAAGACATGGAAATTCTACACACTAGTAATAATAAGTTAGACATATATATGAACACAATCTCATCCTTAAAAATTGAGAGAGAGAAAACCATCCCTTCTCGAAAGAAATTCGGGTTCGGAGTGATCAAAAGTCTTGACTCTGCCTCACAAGAAAAGGTTTTATGAAGTTGCTCTCAATAATAAATAGCTTTTTATGGGTCACACATGTGTCCAGGTCGGAATGAAGAGAGAATCTTGCGACACATTGAATGGTAGGAAGGCAAAACCCTCTGAATCGTTTTGAAAACATCATTTTTGAAAACCCATTTTTCTGACGATCTCTAAGAAAGGAAATCAACCACTTAACGAAGGTGGGAATATGCTTACTTACCTCGTTATCCGTTCGACGTGCAGTTAGCGCCACTCTCACATCATCCATAGAAACGTCTTCGTTCTTCAATCGGTGTCTTCATCTTCGTCTTCGGTCTTCAACTCTTGATGATAACTCTTGAACTTCGTAGAATCTTGACAATGTGATTCTTTCCTCTAATTCCTTGTTGCTTGAAACTTCATTGTAGATATTCCTTCTTTTCATTGGCTTTATTGAAAGAACAAAACTAAAAACAAACCAAAATATGATACAACACATTTTTTTTTAAAACAAGAGAAAATGAAATACAAATAAAGATAAAATAAAAATGAAAGTACAAAGGCCATGGTGTAAGTACTTTACCGCTTGATTCTTCACAACTTGTATGTCTTGATATCATAAACTTCTCGAACTCTTCCTTGATAATCTTGGCTCTTGTACAATAGTCTTCAACTTGTAAAAATTCTGCTCCTTGTCTTGTTGCTTTATTTGAATCTGAAATCTGCTCATTTATGTATGGTTGCTCGTAAACCTTGAACGTCTTTAACTTTCCTTCGAATTTGTGATGCTCCTTTTGTTGATGATGATGGTGTTTCTATGGACCTGTTTGTGTAGAGAGAGATATGGTGGATGGTGCTAACTGCGAACAAGATTATAAGTGGTATGTAAGTTAGCAATTCGATGTCACCATCATGATTGATAAAATAGCACTAAAGAGATCAAAGTAGTGCTTCTAGTGGTGGGAGGTTTGGTAGCTCACCATTCTACCCGGAGTTTACGTACGGTGACACACACTCTAAAAGCACATATTTAGACACGTACAAAGAATTAAAGTTCGGTGCCTCACATTATGTAACATGGGTAGTCTCCACTATAGGGGACCACAATTCTACTAACGAATTCAGTCTGCACCTCATTTTCCACTGGCATGGTTAAATCCAACTTTAACTCTCATACAAGTAAGAAACCCGATCACGTTCTTTGTCGTCTCTAAGTTCAGTCACTCTTATGAGAATCTCGATGTAATCTTAGCGACATGCATACTATGTGACTCTAAACTAACTACAAGTTGGAGTTTTTCATGCACTAATTCACACAAAAGTTGAAAATTTCATGAAAAATTTACAATGCAAATGCTTAACCACTCCCCCACACTTAAACTTTACATTGTCCTCAATGTAAATAGAATCTTCCAAAGAAAGTCAATGTGGGAAATTTTCTAATGATATGCGACAAGAAAGCATAAAAAGTAAAAAAAAAATACAAGACAATAGAAAAAAAAAAAGTAAAATCAAGACAAGAAATACTCATCCTATGGGCTGCCTCCCATTTAGCGATTGGTTTAAAGTCGTCAGCCCGACTATCTCCTTGCTTTCTACGACTCCTCCAGAGGGAGCACTTCCACAAGGTTAAATCCTTCCACGACATCCGAAGAGAAGTTCTCATAATATGGTTTCAACCGATGCCCATTTACTTTAAGTTCATTTCCTGCATTTAAACTACGAATTTCCACTGCACCATGAGAAAACACATTAGTCACAATAAAAGGCCCAATCCAACGTGACCTTAATTTACCCGGAAATAATTGCAATCGAGAACTAAACAAAAGCACTTTCTGCCCAATGCAAAATTGTTTCTTTGTGATCATACCATCATGAAATGCTTTCGTCTTTTCCTTGTAAATTCGTGAGCTTTCAAATGCATCATTGTGAATCTCTTTTAGCTCTTGGAGTTGCAACTTCCTTTGCTTTCCAGCACCATCCAAGTCCATATTACATTGCTTAATAGCCCAAAACGCCTTATGCTCAATTTCAACGGGTAAGTGACAAGGTTTACCATAAACAAGCCTAAAGGGAGACATCCCGATAGGTGTCTTGTATGCGGTTTTATAGGCCCACAAGGCATCATTGAGTAGCGAACTCCAATCCTTCCTTGTTGGATTCACCGTCTTCTCTAGAATGGATTTCACCTCTCGGTTGGAAACCTCGGCTTGTCCATTTTTTTGTGGATGGTAAGGTGTTGCAATCCTATGCGACACATTGTACTTCCTTAATAAGCTTTGTAAGAACCTGTTTTTGAAGTGTGAGCCTCCATCGCTAATTATATCCCTTGGAATTCCAAACCTTGCAAATATATTTGCTTGCATAAAATTTGAAACAACTTTAGAATCATTAGTTGGGGTGGCCTTAGCTTCCACCCGTTTTGATAGGTAATCAACAACAAGCAAGATATAATAATTCCCACTAGAATTGACAAAAGGGCCCATAAAATCAATTCCCCATACATCAAAAACCTCAACAAATTGAATAATAGTTTGTGGCATTTGATTTCGAGCACCTAGATTTCTTGTTCTTTAGCACCTATCACATGTGGTACAAAATGCATGTGCATCCTTAAACAAAGTTGGCCAAAAGAAACCACATTCTAGTACCTTGAGAGCGGTTCTCTTGCTCCCAAAGTGTCCTCCACAAGCATATGAGTGGCAAAAAGACAAGATAGAATTAAATTCTGATTCGGGAACGCACCTTCGTATTACTTGGTCACTACAATGTTTCCATAAGTATGGATCATCCCATATGTGTTGATTTACTAACTTCTTAAGTTTGTCCCTCTCAGCACGAGACAAAGTTTTTGGGAATTGTTTAGAAACTAAGTAATTAACAATATCAACGTACCATGGTTTTCCTAAGGCAATTGAGAATAGTTCCTCATCCGGGAAACTTTCACGCAATGAGATAGTTTCCTCGTTCACAGCAAGACGACTCAAGTGATGCGCAACGGTGTTCTCAATTCCTTTCTTGTCTTTGATCTCTATGTCAAATTCTTGCAAGAGTAAAATCCATCGTATGAGCCTCGGTTTCGCCTATTTCTTTGTAAGCAAGTACCTAAGTGCTTCATGTTCAGAAAAGACAACAACTTTTGTACCAATTAGATTAGAGAAGAACTTTTCCAAAGCAAAAACAATGGCTAACAACTCTTTTTCAGTGGTTGTGTAGTTTTGTTGGGCTTCATAGAGTGTCCTAGAAGCATAATAAATGGCATGAGGTATCTTCCCCACAGTTGCCCAAGCACCGCACCAACCGAATACTTGATCACACATGAGCTCAAAAGGCTTGATCCAATCCGGTGATTTAATGATAGGGGCTGATATCAAAAGTTCTTTCAAACGATTGAATGCCGCCACACACTTTTCATCAAAGTTAAAAACCACATCTTTTTGCAATAAGTTACAAAGTGGCGATGCTATCTTGGAAAAATCCTTGATGAATCTACGATAAAAACATGCATGTCCAAGAAAATAATGTATCTCCCTCACCGTAGTGGGAGGGGTTAAATCACGAATAAGGTTTATCTTAGATTTATCGACTTCCAAGCCTTTAGAAGATATTATATGGCCTAAAACTATTCCATGAGTTACCATGAAATGGCACTTCTCCCAATTCAGCACAAGATTTGTTTCAACACATCGTTCAAGTATTAGTGACAAATTGTTCAAGCAAAGGTCAAATGAATCACCAAAGACACTAAAGTCATCCATAAACACTTCGATTATGTTTTCAACATATTCTGAAAAAATACTTACCATACACCTTTGGAAGGTAGCTGGAGCATTGCACAAGCTAATAAAAGGCATCCTTCTATAAGCAAAAGTACCGAACAGACAAGTGAAAGTGGTTTTCTCTTGATCCTCCGACGCTATCACAATCTGATTGTAACCTGAATATCCATCAAAGAAGCAATAGTAAGATTGTCCAGCTAAAAGTTCAAGCATTTGATCAATAAATGGTAAAGGAAAGTGATATTTTCTTGCATTCAATTTTCTATAATCAATAAAAACCCTCCAACCGTTTTGCACACGAGTTGGGACAAGTTCGTTCTTATCATTTTCCACCACCGTCACACCTGATTTCTTCGGTACCACTTGTACCGAGCTTACCCAGTTGCTATCAGATATGGGGTAGATAACACCCACGTCCAAAAGCTTGAGTTTCTCATTTTTCACAACTTCCATCATATGAGGGTTCAAACGACATTGCGCTTCCCTTGTAGGCTTTGCATCATCCTCCAAACGGATCTTGTGCATACAAACGACATGGATTATACCCTTGATATCGGCAATTGTCCATCCTATGGCCGTCTTGTACATCCTTATCACCCTTAGAAGTTTTTTCTCCTATAATTCACTAAGCTCATTAGAAACAATCAGGGGTAAGTCTTCGTTGTCACCCAAGTACAAGTACTTTAAGTGACTTGGAAGAGGTTTCAATTCCAACTTTGGATATTTAATAATAGAAGGCACAAGTTTTTCATCACTGCAAGGTAAAGAAGCATATGAAATATTTTTAAGTGCAGATATTTCCGGTAATGAATCAAGAGAACCAATGGTTTCTTTAATCTCATCACCATACTCCAAACCATTATCAATGGGTGTTGTGAGTACGGTTTCCAAAGTATCAACACCATTCAACTCAAACATTTGTTGCGCCAATGTGTCCATCACATCAATGGAGAAACAATAGTGGACATCACTAGGATATCTCATCGTCTCGAAAATGTTGAAACGTATTATTTCTCCATCAAACTCCATAGTCATCGTTCCCTTGTCAACATCAATAATGGTTTTCGCCGTTTTCATGAAGGGACGCCCAAGTATCAATGGAAGAGACGAGTCCGGTGAACCTTCATCCATCTCTAAGACACAAAAATCTGCTGGAAATACTAATTGATTAACTTGCACAAGAACATCCTCAACAATACCCATTGGGTAGACATTAGAACGATCGTCTAATTGCAACACAATTCCAGACTTTTTAAGAGGACCCAAGTCAAGTGAATTATACATAGACGCAGGCATAACATTATCGGATGCACCTAAATCCAACATAGCTTTGTTAAATGTAATGTTACCAATTTTGACGGGAATGTCAAAGCTACTAGGATCCTTGCATTTCAATGGGAGTTTGTGTTGTAAGATTTCCGAAGCATTCTCCCCCACACTTAGCACTTCATTACCTTTGAGCCTTTGTTTATTGGTACACAAGTCCTTCAACACCTTTGCATACTTTGGAACTTGCTTGATAGCATCTGTGAGTGGTATGTTCACATGGATCTTCTTAAGAATGTCTAAAATCTCCTTTTCTAGTTCCGCCTTCTTGCAATTTGAAAATCTGCGAGGGAAAGGTAAAGTAGGAACATAAGTGGAAACCGGAGTTTTAGAGTTAGGAATAGGTACCTTAGAAGTTTGGGGAGAATCCTCATTCTTCTCCTCCAAAACAGGTTCCTTTGGAGCTTCATCTTTGCCCGAATCAGTAACTTCGGGTTGCACAAGTTGTGTACCACTTCTCAACGTAATTGCATTGACACCCTCTTTTGGTTTGATAGGTTAAGAAGGGAGTTTCCCACCATTCTGTGCCTTCAACTGGTTCAACTCAATAGCATTAAAACCAGCTTGGGTTTGCAACTCCTTAACTGTACTCTCCTTTCTTTGCATAAAAGATTTCAGCAACTCTTCCATACTTGACCCCTGATTTTTAGGTTGTTGTTGTTGATGAAATTTTTGTCGCGGATGGAATTATTGTTGTTGAGGTTGAAATCCACTCGAATGGTTGAAATTAGGTTGTTGAACCGCTCCTTGCTTGTTCGCATAGCTAAAATTGGGGTGATCTCTCTGATAGACGCATTTATGTGTCTATTTTAGTCTCAATTCTCTGTAATGTTAGTACTCAATTTTGCGCTTATTTTGGTATTTTATGTCTTTGTAGGTATTTTTGGAGAAATAAACATGTATGGAAAATTTGGCTCGAAAAGTGGTATTTGCGCTCGCCGGAGAAAAGTGCTAAATAGACCCAAGATTTGGATAAGGGGCACCTCATTTGCTAAGGGTAGTCCAACTGCTATTTACACCCAGGACACCCCAAGTGTTAAAGGCACCCTCGGATTGGATAGGGGGCACTCATCTTCAACACTTCAAAATCATTTTTGGCGGAATTTTGCTGGGAAGAATGTTTTCAGCTGCGACTTCCCTGAATTGGTTTTGGACGAGTTTCTCTCGGGTTTCTTCGTGGATTATGATATATATGGGCCTGTTATTATAGACCATGGATGGTAGGCGGTTTGGGTTTGAAGAAAAACACGAGTTTAATCATTCCTCAACAAAACAGGGAGTGAAAACTTCTCGGGATATTGGGAGATTATGCGCGTTCAAGACAGGATAACTTGTTGCCATAAATAGTAACGTGTTGGAACTGAAAACAGGGGAATAAAATCTTGTTATATTTGGTGATATTCGAATACAGGGAAAGAGAAGAAAACTCGGATGTTTGGTTTATAATAGGAAAGTACGTCGAGAAATATATGGAAAGAATATACTCTGTTCGATCTTATACCATATTTGGAAGAGCTTACAACTACACAAGAAGACGCGTAAAGACTTTTGGCGAAAGAAAACAAGATTATTTTGGGAATTACTCGACCCTGTTGGGTATATATAGGTGCTGTGAGGTTAAGAGAAGTGAGTCGGGAGTTTTGGGGTCGATTGGAGGCTGCAGAATCAAAGCAGAGAAGCTGCAGAGGAGAAGTAGCAGCAGCAGGTGAAGAAGAAGGAGAAGGGTTGCAGACGACACTACAGAAGTGTCTTTCTCAAGAACCCTAGAACACGAAGAACATAAGACGCACAAGGAACTGTCGCAGAGAACTATCGCTATTCAACAAGAATCAAGTATCGTTTAAAGGGCGCCTTATTTCTTCATCAGATCTGTTTGTAACGCCTTTTCAGCATTGCAAACTGTCTACTTTATTAGTTTTCTCTTGTTTTTCACCTATTTGAGCTATGAACAATTATTTTGAGCACGTGAATAATTTGAGGAGCTAAACCCCAACGCTGGGATGACGGAGGAAGCTATATTTCATGCGTGTGGTAATTATATTTAATTCTTTCATGACTTTTTGCATGGATTGTTAATTGTTTTATGGTTTTTATTGAATGGTTGTGATTTCAATTGATGGGTTATACTTAGGTTAAGTCGTTTGATATCCCATGCTTTAGATATACAGTCGTTGCTTTTCAAAAATCTACCTTGGCAAAGAAACATAGTCAATATTTTATTTGAGCTATAATTGTTTTGGAATAAATATATGAATCGCATGAATGAGTTTATGGTGGAATCCCGAGTCTCAGTATCTCTCGATTTTTGTGACAAACTTGTGAATATATTTTCTTTGTTTTTAGTATTTTCTTAAGTCAAACCTTTACAAGTCTGAGTTGAATAAACTTTACTACCACTTTACAAACAACTTCAAAACGACATCACTCTCCATCCCGGATTGTAAGTGTTTGAATATGGATCATACCGTCTTTGCTGATTTGGAAAGATCACGTTAGCTTGTTCATTGGCGTCTTCATACCCTTGAGGAGAACTTGGTATCACCGCAGCTGCAACTTGTTGCATCATTGCTGTCATGTTACCCATTTGTTGACGAAGTTCCTCGACCTCTCTCACTTCATTTACTCTCCTAAGAAGCACATCCGAACCACGACTCAAGAATTGTTGGGAGTTTTCTGCCATGTTTTCAATCAACTCTCTAGCTTGTGCCACCGTCTTGTTCACTAGTGCACCACCACCCACAGCATCAAGAAGATTCCTATCACTTGTTTGGAGTCCTTCATAGAAGTATTGGATTATCATAGCGTCACTGAATTGGTGGTGAGGACATCTTGCCACCAATCTCTTGTATCGTTCCCAACATTCATATAAAGATTCTCCCACATTTTGCTTCATCTCTAAAAATAATTTCTTCATCCCATTCCATGTTGTGACTCTTCCGGAAGGCAAGTAATACAACCAATCCTTAGTACTATCCGCCAAAGAGAATCGAAAAACTTTCAATGTTGCACCATCCGCATTAGTCTCCGCTGGAAGCATAGCCATGACAATGGTGTGGAAGTCCATAATATGCTTGTTTGGGTCTTCATTCACCATGCCATGGAACTTTGGTAATTCTCTAAGCAACCCCGGATTGATCTCGAAAGTAGAGTTTGTTTGAATACACCACTGTTGTGTGTCTAGATTGTGAGAATCCAAGTCCTTAAGTGTACGATTTGCATCACCCATTGCTTTTTCTTCTTCTTGCTAGAAAGTCTCTTCTTCTACTTCCAATTCTTGTTCTTCCACCTCGTCAAGTCTTTCTTGAAGTATTGTTCCTTCACGAGTAGTTATCCCGCACCTTGGATAGTTCCAATTCTTGGGAGCCAGGGATTAGTACTTGAAAAACGATTCTCGAAAACAAATGAGAACAAGAGACAAGAAACAAAAAGCAAAGATATAAGCAAAAACTAAAATAAGAAATTAAAAACTTAATAACTAAGCGTATGACTCCACGGCAGCGGCGCCAAAATTTGATCGTTGTCGTATGTGTCAAAAATGATTTCACTTTCTTACTACTCAAAATATATAATGAAGCAAGGGAAAGAAAGGATCGTTCCCACAGAGAGGTCTTGGATTGTCAATTTTTTTCGGTATCTTATAAGTAACATGGGGGGGTTGGGGGGTGGGGGTGGTCAGATTTTTATAAACTAAAATAAAATAAAAGCAAAACAATAAAAAGTGAACACGCAAATCAAGGATGTGAAAAGAAACATGGGGGTTGGGGGGTTGGGTAAAGGTTTCATCTTCAATTGTAAACAAGTTTTTGAATATATGAATAGAATTCGTATTTAATCTCGCTATCATCAAAAGCCCTAGAATACCTTATTGCAAGAATACTCTGTAAATTTCCTAAGTCATCAACACACACATTAGAGTTGCGTATGTGAATTCTACCTAAAGAATAACCTAACGCCTTGCGCTAATTAAATTCAATTCCTAAGAGCATTAAGTTTCAGAAATAGGCTAATCAATGCAATTGTCATACATTGCGCATAACAATTCGGACAATGGTCAAACTCTACATATGATTACAAGAGTGTATCACTACAAACCGTAATCATATCAACAGTCATAATACAACCTATATGTGTAGTCTTCTATTGTTGTTTAAAGACCTATTTTATTTGCTTGATTCTCAAGTTATCTTAGCTTGAATTCTAAGCTAACCCTGGTCTTTGAAAACTATAAATAAAGCATCTCTATCAACTAGGTAAATTAATCCATGACACTTTGTGTCATAGTTGATTCTAGAGTGTCATCTATTGACCTTTTAGGTATACGACTAAAAAGACTTCGCTTGTGGATTCGTGAAGCCAGGTCCGACTAATTTTACCTTGATAGTTCGTGAATCTTGATCTTGCTTTTCTGTTATCGAGGTTTTTGTAATCTTTTTCAGGTAAAATAGATGGTAGTCACAAAGTTCTTTTCATCTCAGATTTTGTGATTCCTTAAGATAGATATCTAAATACTGATCTTAATTGATCTTTCGACGATTATTCTTGAGAGGTGGATAAGAATCTAGGCTGCTCTTTGGGAGTCGTGATTTCCGTATTTGTGGGGTTTGCTGGCTTGGTATTCAAAAAAAAATTCCACACCTTGATGTTTGATCTAAACGGAAATCAAATAAGCTTATCTGTTAGAGGCATATTGGTGTCAAAAGTCTTCACTACGGTTGAAGCAACTCTTAGGATGTAAAAGACATCATCTAAAGGAATCAAATGCGTAGAACCTTACGAGGTTCAAGAGACGTAAGGAGCGCGACTGTAACTGAATCGCTTGGAGTGTGGATTCGGTCCCAACTACGTTCCAGTCCGAAATCTGATAGTAGGTTAGTGTCTGTAGTGGATTAATACAATGTGGTGTTCAATATGGATGAGGTCCTAGGGTTTTCTGCTGTTGCGGCTTCCTCGTTAACAAATTTTCCGGTATCTTGTGTTTTTCATTTTCCGCATTATATTGTTTATCTTTATAATTGGATTTACACAGGTTTGTAAGTATTCAATCTAAGTAGATAAGTTCACTTAATTTTAATCGATTACGAGACTAGGTTTTTTGTAGAATTCATATCTTGAAAGATAGATAACAAGATTAACAACTTGGCAGAATTCCGATTGGGTTATTTGCGTACGACTAGATTGATCTTGGATATTGATTTTTGAGGTCGTCCAAGTACTAGTGTTTATATATATATTGATTGAGTAGAGGTTGAGATATTAACTCTATACATTTTTTCAAGAATCATTAAGTCGATCTACTTGCAATTGTGTTAAGTATTGTCTATACAGGTTGTCAAACGAAAAATTTGTGTGTATAGGGTATTCCCTGCGTTTTCATGGGAGCTCAAATAAGAGTCGTTAGATCAGCTAGTCGTCAAAGGCCGAGCGGTTGAGCTGCCGAACAACCAATGCATGTCCGAGAGGGAAATGAACAACCTACCGGCTTGAGTTTAATATCTCGGTTGATGTTTATTCGCACACAACATACTATAAATCTAATAGTTTTCGCATCCTACTTGCTATGTTGTTGGCCCCACAATCTACCAAACACCATCAAATAAACAATTTGATGGATCAATTAAAACCCCCTTATTAAAACGAAACATACTTTGTTTTCGAGTGTTCTTTGAAATAGTTTCTCAATTTACTATTTTTTCTTAGTTGAAATATTATACTTATGTTATGTCTGGTTGTTTTTGCATCCATTCTCTCGATGCACGTCCTTCTTGCCCAGCGGCTGAGCTAGCCCATGTCAAAGGTGGGATAGTGGACAAGAAATAAGGAGTAACTTACGGTCTGCTGCCATTACTTGCTCCAAACCAGTATAAGAAGAAGTTTTCTGTAAGATAGTTGAGTCATTTGTCATATGGCTTGATGCGCCAGAAAATAAAGTATTAAGAGAAAATAAAGTATTAAGAGAAAATAAAGTATTAAAAGAATTACAAAAAAAAAAAAAATGAAGTTTAAAAGTTTTTAAAATAATAAGAGACGTGTCACAATCCTAAGGTAGAGGAGTAATGAGATAACTCTACATCTTTTAAACACCCCTAAGCACACTATTTTGATTGAGAATAAAATGCATAGTTCCCAACTAAGCCATTAATCTTTATATTCCAATTAGTACCTTTTTTTTTTTTACTTTGTCTAATTTTGTATTAACAAAATATTTAAATAAACCGTCTTAAGTTACCAAAAAAATCGGTAAGGTCCTCAGCAAAATCCTGAGAAATTTTTGGTGGGGAAAAGATATAAACTCTCCTAAAGGTGTTTATATCAAACGTTATGACTCTTTTAGCAACTCAATTCCATATGGAGGTTTAGGTTTCCAAAATATTAACCATTTCAATATAGTTATGAGTGCTATAGTGGGTTGGAGATTGAAAGAAAATCCAATCTATGTTTGTGCTTCAATTCTGAAAGCCAAGTATTTCCCTAACACCGATGTAATGAAGTTAGATCTGAAACCAAAGCAAACTGATATTTGGATATGGAAAGGTATTAAATTAGGAATTAGAGAAATTCAAAATCACAGTTTTTGGTTAGTAGGAAAAGGTGATAAAACAAACAGTTGGACCAACCAAAAGACCTCCTCTTTCGAAACCTTTAACAGGCACTGCCAATATTATCCAGGTAAGTGACCTGATTACCTAAAACATGAGATGAAACTAAGCTGAACATTTGTTTCAATAGAGAAACAGTGGATAAAAAAAATTCAAATTCCTCAGGAGGAAGTAGTCTCTTTATAATAATGGTAAGCTTACTGTTAAATCTTTATATAACAATCTCAGTGATAACCATGATGCCAACACCAACTAGAAGGTAATTTTGGAACATGAAAGTTTCTCCCTCTATACAAATTACTGTTCACTTGGAAAATGGCTCACTCCATATTTTCAAATAGTATGAGAGTGGATGCAATCCTTCCAAACATAAATACTACCTATTTACTTTGTAATGAGCATGATGAATCTTTTACACATTTATTTTTAGAATGTAATTTCACATGCTAGGTAAGGAATAACCTTAAGTTCAATATGCATTATTTGAAAAACAACTCTAATACTTGTTGTGAATGGATGAACAATTGGTTTGCTTTAAATGATATAAAGGGAATTGCATTGGGTTGGATAGAGTTAATTGTACTATCACCGGAAGTCTAGAAAGCCATATGCAACAAAGTTTTCGATAATAAAGATCAAAAAAGTTTAAACACTTCTACTTAGATAGTTAAATACATAAATTCCAACCTCAATGTCTTTAATCCTAGCTACAATCTGAATCAGACCCTTTACTATAATCCACTAAAAAATGAAAACCTACAAATAACTGAATTAGACACTTGGCATTACCCAGGATTCATGAGATATCGAATTAACATTGTGATATCTATGATACCTGATATTTGTGATTCAGATGTTGATCTTACTCTTGTTGATGGTGCATGCTACTGTAGAGAAGCCATAGGGGATTCGTCAAGATTGAGCCAGGGAGTTACTTGAATAAAATGCTGCTGAAAATGCTTTCCAATGGGCTTTATAATTAGCGGGTCACAACAATAAATTCCAAAGTGATTCTCAACCAACGCTCATATAGATTATGGATATATACATTCAAGCTAAAGAAGAAAGATTTAAGAATAGTCCCTCTTTTGGGAACACCAAGATAAATCTAGCAAAATTCAGCCATGTTTTTCAGTTAAGTTAGTAGATTTTATAACATTATGCTGCTGCAATCCCTAGCTTATGTAAAAAGTATATCCTTAACGATAAATAGACAGATAAAAAAGACACTAATTTGATCAATTTAATTTACATGAGAAAAGATCTAATCTGACCCTTGTACTATGACACTCAAACTCGGTAGAATTGAGAGTTTGTTTATTTTTTCTTCTAAAAAAAAGTTTTACACATTATGGATACGATAACATGTTGTAGGGTTTTATTATATCCGAAGACGTAAATTAATTAAATCATTTTACATTTGTTCATATTTTTGGATATTTTAATTAAGGTGATAAAATAAACATTTGGTCATAATTTTATATACCAACCAAAAGATCTCCTCTTTCGAAACCTGTAACAGGTGTTGCTAATATTATATAGGTAAGGCACCTGATCAACCAAAGTATGGGATGAAACTAAACTTAACATTTGTTTTAATAAAGAAACAATGGATAAAACAAATTCAAATTCCTTGGGATAACATGGAGGATCGATACTTCCACTTGGTCTCTTAATAATAATGGTAAGTTTACTGTCAAATCCTTATATAACAATATCAGTGGTAACCAAGATTCCAACACCAACTGGAAGGTAATTTTGGAACATGAAAGTTTCTCCCTCTACACAAATTAATGTTCACTTGGAAAGTAGCTCACTCCATACTTCCAAATAGTATGAGAGTGGCTGCCATCTTTCCAAACATAAATACTACATGTTTACTTTGTAATGAGAATGATGAATCTCTTACACATTTATTTTTAGAATGAAATTTCACATGTCAGGTATGGAATCACCTTAACTTCAATATGTGTTATGTGAAAAACAACTCTAATACTTGTTATGAATGGATGAACAATTGGTTTGCTTCAAATGATAGAAATGGAATTACATTTGGGTTGGATAGAGTTAGTAGTACTATCACCCAACATGTCTGGAAAGCCATATGCAACAAAGTTTTCGATAACAAAGATCAAAAAAGTATGAACACTGCTACTCAGATAGTTAAATATATAAATGTCAACCTCAATGTCTTCAATCCTAGCTACAATCTGAATCAGACCCTTTACTATGATCCACTAAAAAACTAAAAACCTACAAATAACTGAATTAGACACTTGGCATTACCCAGGATTCATGAGATATTGAATTAACATTGCGATATCTATGATACCTGATATTTGTGATTCAGTTGTTGATCTTACACTTATCGATGGTGTAGGCTACTGTAGAGAAGCCATAGGGGGTTTATCAGGATGGAGATCCAAGGAATTACTTGAATTAAATGCTGCTGAAAATGCTTTTCCAATGGGCTACAGAATTAGCGGTCACAACATTAAATTCCAGAGTGATTCTCAACCAACGCTCTCATAAAGATTATGGAAATACACTCAAGCTTCTAACAAACTTCAAAGCCATGTCTTTCAGTTTAAGTAGAAGATTTGATAACATTATGCTGCTGCAATCTCTAACTTATGTAACAAATCTATCTTAAACGATACATGGACATATGAAAAACTCACATATTTGATCAACTTCATTTACATGAGAGAATATCTAATCTGGTCCTTGTACTATAACATTCAAACTCGGTAGAATTGCGAGTTTGTTTATTTTTTCTTATAAAAGTTGTTTATTTTTTGCTATAAAAAAAAGTTAAACACATTATGAATTCGATAACATGTTGTAGGGTTTCATTATATATGAAGACGCTAATTAATTATCTCATTTTACCGCCCATATAGTCTTTTCCAATCAAAAGGGATTTTCCAATAATTGCGTGGCTAAATAGTATATTCCCATTTGGTTCGAACTATTGTGCACCAAACAAAAAAGAATTCCCACGGTTACAAATCTATACAAAGCAAATAAAAATCCTGGCCGGAATGGGGTAACCCAGATTAATTGGTGTATACCCAATTTTAAGTGGACTCTTTTGTATGGCTAAGGGGTGTCCAAACGGGATAAATTTACCTAAATACCCTCACCAAATTCTTTTTCTTCCCAACCTAAAAAACAATTTACTCCTCTTCCCAACCTAAAAACCACTACTTGTAATCTTCCATCCTTCTTTTTTTCTTCTCCATCCTTTCATCTCAAGAAAAACTCGTCGATTAAAAAGTAGCGCCTTGTTTTTATCAAACTCAAATGAGTCCATTCTCCTTCCCAACCTAACGACCAATACTTTATTTTGTTGTTTGATTTTCAAAATAAGGTCAGAAAAATTGGAATTGTTGATTTGCAGTTATATAGTCATGGTATTCTTGCATCGACTTTGACGACTTTTCAAGTTTTATTTTGGTCGTCATCTTCTTGGATGAATATCGTGACGACTTTTCATCTCTGAAAATACATTCACAGGGTCGTCGCAGTATTCATATTTTACACTTTGCCGACTAGTGATGTAGTAATTAAGGTCTTCATGTTTTGAAAACTTGAACCTTGCCGACCGATAACTAGCATAAAATAGTTTCTCTGTGTACATTTAGATATTAGTCGGCATGGTTGGGGAAACTACCTTGACGACTTAGTGTTGGTCGTATCTTTGTGCAACAACGACCATGACGACCAATAATAGCTAAAATAAACATTTCTCTGTTTTTAAGTTTTGTAGTCGTCAATGTTTGGGCATTTTCGACCTTGACAACTAAAGATTAATTAGTCGGCAGGTTATGGAATTAATACCTTGCCAGCTAGGGAAAGCCGTTATCTTCTAGTTTGATCGAGCATGCCGACTTTTCATACCGTTGTTTCTGAAAGCATGGATTTCTTCTGTAATTTAGAAAATGAGACCATTAAGCAGCTACCCCCTTTAGAAGTGTTTGGCTAGTGTGGTTTCATTTCTGTTGCAAAAAAAAAATCTCAGTACCAATTTTTTTTTTCTCAAAAATCTTCCGTCAAAAATCCATGAGTTCAATCCAACCAAAACAAGATTTCATAACTTTTAATTTAACTAATTAATCTAACTAAATTAATTAATTTAAACAAGTTATTTGTGCTAATTAAATAATAGCATTTTAGCCATTTTTGAAAACATGTGACCAAGGGGTTTTATGTTTTACTTCAAAATAACTCTATTTTGTCCCGTTAGATATACCCCAATTAATATGAATATACCCCAATATGGCCTGGATAAAAATGCTTATGCAGCTTCTCGATTCATTTCTCAGGTATTTTTCATGATCGCTAAAGGCAGATTATTAGGGCGAGTACCAAATCTAGAGATCCAACGGTCAGGATTATCATTAATGATAGACCCATCGAACACAACAAAGATCCACTCCCTCACTACTTCCTATGTATCCCAATTGACTTGTTTGACCAACTTGACTATTTTGTGCACCTCATCATTTTCATCAACCTCTTTGCTGGTTCTCAAAAGGTTCAGCTTTTCCTTTGTTCAGGTCTTAATGGCAATTGATGAGAAATACGGTCTGTATATCAGAAATCTGTCGCCAAAGACTACTCACGATGATCTCAGCGACAAATTTATGAGATGGGGGTCATCGTTTTCTAGCCAGGTATGATGCCCTAAACCTCATTTTGGCAATGTAACTTCCATTTTGGGTGTAGGTTTTTTATCTGTGTGTGTGGTATTTTGAAATGGATACCAAAATTGAGAGGTTATTAAACGAAAATTCTGATTAGATGGGTTCATAAACTCGCACATTACACTTCTATTCGCATGTATAATACTCTTATTGAGGAATTCACATTTCAGTCAATTAAATCTAAGATTTTGTGTCCAATGTCCAGGATAACAACATCCAGCATTCCAGCTGCGTTTATATGCTTTCTTGTAGACAAGGATGTTGAGTAAAGATGCGTTTATATGCTTTTCCATTGCAACGAAACCAAAGATGGCATTATATGCTTATTTGTATTGAGCAATTCGTTAGGAGCTTTTGCTTATTGTTTTTTATGAGTAAGGAGGATGTGGAGAAAGAAACAAGTGCAGTATACTACATACTTGCTTGTTTCTTCGCCATTTGAAACCATTGGGGTTTTTTCACTTTATTCATGGTCCATGTTACCCTAACATCTATGTCCTGTTCAATCCTTTTCAATTGGATGTCCCTTCACTTGGTAGAAGCCAATTTGACACTGTAAACTGGATAAATAATTCAAATAATCATCGTGGTATCTTTTTTACTCATAATCCAGATTGTGACTAGATGCTATCTTTTCATCATACTTTGTGATTGTTGCGTAGATCGTGGAGGACAAAATCACAGGTCGTCCTCGTGGTTTTGCATTTGTGTATTACCAAGATGAGCGTGCATTAGAAGATGCACTCATGCATACAATTGGCACGAGGCTTCATGGTCGAGTTCTCAACATAAAAAGGGCGCATCGCAACACGGGGAGAGGTGATTCAAGCTATGGTCATAGAGGGAAATCTTACTGCTATATATGTGGAGAAGGACATTTTGCAGGAGAGTGTCCTGGTTTTGACAGTTATGGTGATGGTGGGAGCAGTGAAGACAGTTTACACTGCTACAATTGTGGAGAACCTTGTCATTTCGCCCGAGAATGTTATTCATCAAATGCTACAAGAAGTTACTGTGATAACAAAGAGTTGCATCCCACATATGGAGAGGCAGCAACTCAGATAAATGCACAATTAAAAGAGACAGCTGGTAGCCTGGTACGGCACCTCGGATGAAGGGTCTTGACAGGGACTGTGATGATGAAGAAGTGGATCCTACCTCTGCAGAGAACCTAACTTTGTTAAGGTTTGCGGCTAAATGTTTGATAGAGACATCCGCTGCAGCTCCTCATGTGGGTAGTAGAAAGCAGGCGGAACCTGCTATCATTCACGTCTTTAGTGATAACGAGAGCAAGGACATGGCTCTGCAGGGTGAGAAAACAACGAAAGTCAAGGGATTATATGTTGCCCTCTACAAAGCAATATATGAAAAACATGGGCATATAGCCACAAAGACGGTCATAAAGAATTCAATGACGGCATTATTTGCCCTTGTGACTGATCTTTTAGCTGTAATAAGCCAAATGAAGGAGACGTCATTTTCAAACTTGAGCATGTCTTTACTGGATCATTGGGAGTCAAAGGTGTCCACAGCTGAGGCGGTGGAGTTCAATGTTGGCTGGCTCAGGACTAGACTAAATGAACTGAAGACTGAGCTTATAGTTGCTAAAACCCTTCGTTCTATGTTGGGCAATGATGAAAAGGTTCTCAAGGTAACTCGGGATGATGTTAAAGTCGCTTCTAAACCAGAGGAAACTTTGAAGGCACAGCTGTTAAGCAGAATCATGCAGTCAAAGTAAAGCAGAAGTTGAACTAGCAAAAGAAGAAAAGAGAAGCTGTACAATGTCGGTCAGTGCTTCGTGTTTATTTCTTTAACATTTTGTCATTTCACTTGAACAATTTTCACCAAGACAATTGGAAGGTATTCCCTGTAGTTAGTTCCTGAGTAGGCTATCAGACTGCACCTTTGTGTGCAAATGCCAATAGTTTTCAGCTAAATACTGCTATGCAGTGGTGGGTTAATTCCCCGTTTATTACTGTATCAACATGCTAGTCCTTTTAGTTAAACCCTTCTAATTCTATATAGAAATCTTGCAGAGAAACCAACAATGAAGAAAGCGTCAATGTGAAAATATTTTAATTGAATGATATGAGAGAAGTTAGACTTGGACAAAGATTTTGTTTTAATGATGAACGTTCAGGATGCCGAATAGCATGTTCATTAGAATTCCAATATAATTCCATGTTGCACCCTGGAAGTGAAAAGAATGTGTAGAAATAAATTTAAAAGGTGTCACACAACTTGATTTAATTACATCCCACATTGGTTTAAGAACAACACAAGTCACACATGAATGATGAATCTAGCTAAAATTCTGCATAGCCTCTGCATTTACTTTCCAGGGGCAAAATTTGTGGCAAAAGCCCAAGCATTGTTGCTAACGGGATCAGCAAGATGATCAGCCAAGTTCTCCAGAGGCCCTTTACCAGTCACAATTGCTTGAACGAAGTATCCAAACATGGAAAACATTGCCAATCTTCCATTCTTTATCTCCTTCACCTTCAACTCGGTGAAAGCCTCTGGATCGTCAGCAAGTCCAAGTGGGTCAAAACTGCCACCGGGATAAAGTGGGTCGACAACCTCACCGAGTGGTCCACCGGCAACACGGTAACCTTCGACTGCTCCCATCAAGATAACTTGTGTAGCCCAAATAGCTAAAATACTTTGAGCATGCACCAGACTTGAGTTCCCAAGGTAGTCCAATCCACCCTCACTGAAAATTTGTGCTCCGGCTTTGAACCAAACGGCTTCGCCAAATTGAACACCATTACGTGAGAGTAGTTCGGGAAAGATGCATCCTAGAGCTCCAAGCATTGCCCATCTACAGTGAATCACTTCAAGCTCGCGGTTCTTTGCAAAAGTTTCAGGATCGGCAGATAGCCCAGCAGTATCCCATCCGTAATCACCGGGGAATTCTCCATTGAGGTATGATGGAGACTCACCGGAGAATGGTCCCAAGTACTTAACCCTGTCAGGACCATACCATGGGCTATTAGATGAAACTGCGGGTTTGGATGATTTAGCCGGTTTTGCCACTGTCTTTTTCTGGAAGAGCATGGTGATTCTTCCTTCACCTTCTGGAATGGATGGTGTCAACTTTACTGCCTTCCCGGCAAGAGCAGGAGATGAGAGAGCCATTGTTGAAGCAGCCATCTAATGGATCTGATAGAAATAATAAGATTGAGAAAAGAGTGAATTGAATGATAATCAGATAAGTTTGTGTTTTGAAGCTCTTGATGTTGGGTTGTATTAAATAGAAGTTTTACTTATCTTTGGATATCTGTATCCACATTGTAATTGGCTAATGAAGTTCCATGGCTCTGCTGAACAGTTGAACAGTTGGCGACCTTTCACCCACCAGCTTATGAAAATCAAACAACAGCCGTGGAAATAATACTCCACTTGGTACTTGTTTTAGATTTCTTATACTAGATTTCCTTCACGGGATCTTGAATCTGTTCTGGACCACTAGAAAAGATAGGAGCTGGTGAATTCAAAGGATATCACTTCAAAACATGTCTCATGCATCTTTTTTAATACCTTAACATTGTTGAGGGCTTATCGAACTTGCAGCACTGATATAACTTTTTGCCATGAATGTGTCCTAGTTTTTAAATTTCGTCCCAAAATTCCCATAGACATTTCCCTTTGTTTATGTTTCCTGGGTCCTATCATTTTTTTCATTTGGTAGCATCTGATTTGATAGAAGTCAAGTACGCAAAGCATTTTCGGCACCACAAGTAGGTCTGTGAAACGGATTGTAATAGTTATACTAAAAAAATAAAATAAAATAAGTCCACGTAAATAGAAAAATGAAAAACATCTGCTGAATAAAATGAAAAAGGATAGGACTTAGGAGTATAGTAAAATAAAATAAAAAGCATAATCCTGTGGATTTTCTTATATATTTATTCATTAAATTATTATAAAAATCTAACTATTTTATTAGAATCGTAGATATTACTCCAGATTCAGAATAAAGTGTTTCAGATAAAAAAACAACAAAAAATATATCAAGATTGCGCCTAAAACGCAGAGGAAATAAAAATTGCACCCCATAACGTTTACATAGTTTTAAGTATTTGATTTTAGAAATTTTTAACGAGCTTACTGATCTGTGTTCTTATCTCATGGTTTTTAATTTACTCCACCATCCCATAACTCTATTTTACACTGTATAAGCTTCAAATTTATAATTACCTTGAAACTCATGAATTTGCGATCAATAAACACTTTCTTGTTTGATAGACATGGCAAGCTTAGACAGATGAGATAACTACTAACACTTTCTTGTTTGGCGCAAGATAGTGGTATATGTAGCTTCCAAAATACAAATGATCCCGAGAGAGCAATGTAGAATCATCCCAAAATACAATTTATATGCTCTTACATCATTCATTAAGAAAGTTTTTTCCACCTCGATAATTATATGTTTTATTGTCATGAAAACCTTGAAGAACCAAATCACACAAAATGGCAAATCGAGCTTGAGGAGAGCACAGTTACAATAACTTTAAGACAGTGATACACTTGGTCCTACATGGGACGGTTAAAGCTGAAGGCACGAGACAACAAAAATGTTGATGGCTGATTAAATACGTATTATTATGGCTCAAGTAATACTTATCTTTGGACATCTGAAAATCCATACCGTGGCTAATGAAGTTCCCATGGCTCTTATCAACAATTGAACAGTTGGCACCCTTTCACCCACCAGTTTATGAAAATCAAACAACAGCCGTGGAATACTCCACTTGGTACTTGTTTTAAACTTCTTTAACTAGATTTCCTTCACGGGATCTTAAATTTTGTTCTGGACCACAAAAAAAAATTGGGTTTTTAGGAGCGAATTAGGGGCAACAATAAAACAAAAAAGGTCACGTAATTATAGCCAGCCCTTATCTCGCGTAATTCGTATCCCGATTATGTACTATTTTTATCATCCGAATGCATTCGGTAGAAAAAAAACAAAACATGCATCCAAATGTATGGGGTGCAGTATTTATAGTTTGTGTTGGATTATATCGTTTTTAAGGTTTGGATCGGATTTTAAGTTCTTAAATAACGTTATGGTTTGTGAATGGTTTGTTTGATGGATTATGAATGGTTAGTTTTATGGATTATGAATTTAACAATGGTTTCTGAATTTTGAAGCACAATCAGGAGATTTATTAAACTAAATATCTTCCGAATGTGGAAAATAATATAATCGGGAGACATAAAATTGAAACTACTACCGAATATAGTAGTTGAGCATTTTGAAATTCCAAGGATTATGGTTCCAAAATGCCAAAACCTAAGGATTTTGGCAGGTTTGGATTGTTGAGCCACTCTACATTTGGAAGTTATGTAGTTACATTTACTTCCGATTAAGTGAAGTTCAAAACCAGAAAAATCTCCATTTTTCCCAAATTCTGATTTTTGGGCCATCATATATTCGGGAGTTTATTCAAATGACTTATCCTCCGAATATGACAAGTTCAAAACCAACCACGCCATGACTCTAGGTGGTTCCAAAGGCCATTATAGAAGGTTAGCCAACATACATTCAGAGGTTTTAGTTTTAAAATTTACTTCTGATTATGTGAAGTTCAAAACCAGAAAAATCTCCATTTATCCCAAATTCTGATTTTTGGGCCATCATATATTCGGGAGTTTATTCAAATGACTTATCCTCCGAATATGACAAGTTCAAAACCAACCACGCCATGGCTCTAGGTGGTTCCAAAGGCCATTATAGAAGGTTAGCCAACATACATTCTGAGGTTTTGGTTTTTAAATTTACTTTCGATTATGGTAGTACCAAAGTTCGAAAATTTTAGGATTTTGGCAAAATCTCATTTTGGGGTCAATACACATTCGGAAGTTATATTTACTACCGATTATGGTAGTGCTAAAATTCAAAAATTGAGTATATTCGAAGGTTAAAGTAACACACTTTACTACCGATTATGGTAGTACCAAAGTTCGAAAATTTTAGGATTTTGGCAAATCTCATTTTGGGGCCAATATACATTCGGAAGTTAAATTTACTACCGAATGTGTGTTGCCCAACCTTCTAAAATGACCCTTGGAACCACCTAGAGCCATGGCATGGTAGGTTCTGCCGCAAAGAATATTCTAAGATATGTCATTTGAATAAACTCCCGAATATACGGTGGCCCAAAATCATAATTTTGGAAAAACAAAGATTTTTCAAATTTTGAACTTGTAATAATCGGAAGTTAACCTATAATTCTATCTCCCGAATACTTTCGATGTTCTTGAGAAATGAAGAACACGACTACATTCGGGAGTTTAAAATCATGAATATCTCCAGAATCTGGGAAAAAACTGAAAAACACTAGAAGAAGAAAAAAGAATAATTAATTGGGGGATAAAAAAACTAATTGGGGGATATGTGCCGGCATAGTTTTCAATGAAAACCGGCATGGTCGATGGACTGCCGGCATTGAAAAACCATGCCGACATCTACAGTAAAATATCCCCCAATTAGTTTTTCTATCCCCCAATTAATCATTCAAAAAAAATGAAACAAAATTCATTCAAATACTGCACCCACTACATTCGGACGCAGCTTCTTATTTTGTCTACCAAACGCATTCGGAGGATAAAAATAATATATTATCTACCGATTATGTAAGGGCAATTTTACCATTAAGAAATATGCGAGATAAGGGGTAACTCACTTTAGGTTTCGGTGACCCTATTTTGTTTTATTGTTGGCCCCTAAATCCTTTTGAGTGGCCCCTAAAAATGTCAGGCAACAAAAGATAAGAGCTGGAGGATTCAAAGGATATCACTTCATAACTTGTCTAACATTGTTGAAGGCTTGTGAAACTTGCAGCACTTAATAACCTGTTTCATTTGCTTTGATTCAGCTTCACTGTTCTAACTTTTCGCCATGCATGTGTCCTAGTTTTTAAGTTTTGGCGCGTTGCGAAATTCACGTAGACATGTCCTTTTAGTTATGTTTCTTGTCCTATGATTCTTCATTTGGTACGTAGTATCAGATTTGATGGCAGTCAATTAAAAAAAAATAAAATCTAATGAATTCATTATTGTTATCACCCCATATTAGACTGAAATGATTCTCGGCTATCCATTACTATTGTAACTTAGTTAAGGCTATATTGAGATATTGCCATATTGGATGATGACTAATATTTGTGTAGGGATTAGTTTGTTGATACATTCTCAATGTTTCAGGCACTATCATTCGTAGTTGGCTATTTATCGGCCTAAATTCGGATTAATTCTTGATAGCATATACTGTTGTAGAAAGTGTGAGAGTTGTGTGTGCAAGGTCTGTAAATGTGCCATGAGCACGTGCGAGTGCAATAGAGAATTGAGACGAATGTGAGAGCTATATAAACTCGTCTCTGTGTCTGTAAGAATCTATCTTCTTTTAATCATTCAATTGATCAAACCGTAAGCAATGTAGATATCAGGAATTACCTATGTTACTATGGTATCAGACTCAGAAATCATCAATTTCTGAGGGTACCGATCCTAGCCTGTGATTCTTCATCAAAACTTCCATTATTTCATCTTCAACGATCACCACCACCACCATTATTTCATCATCTTCTCGTCATTGCCATCAGAATCGAAATTCGAAGGTGATTTGATTGAATCATCTCAGATTTGCGACTAATTTGATGGATCTATGTGTTTCTATCTACATCAACAACATCAGTAGGTAATTTTCTTCATCCACCTCCATTAATGGTGTTTTTTGGTAGGAATTAGGGTTTTGATTTGGTTTGATACCCCTGCTACGTCAACAATCAGGATTAAGTATGTTTTTAGATTTGAAATTTGGTCGAATTACTTGAGCTCTTGATGATTTTGGTTACCGTTTTCAATTGGAGCTGGATTCATTTACTTCAACTGGTTCAATTCAAGTCTCTGCTAGTAGTCTCCATTTATATGTTTATATTACTTCAAATTTAAACTCATATGTTCAATTTCTACATCACTGCCTCAACAAAATTCGATTTCATCTTCAAATTTTATTTTCATCATAACTTGGTTGTTTTTGACCTAGTTTTGTTATCAAGATCTGCTAATACTGATTCCTGAATCTAGTTGGTCTGAGCATGCCTATTTCTGCTACTATAGTTAGTTAGGAATAAGCTTAATTTTGTTCCACCGGGTAGTGGAGAGAATTTCTCCTTAAATTCAGTAGGACATCGAGTTTGACAACCTCATTGTTGCTTGGTATGGTCCTCACTACGGTGTTGAAGTATATTGTGTGTGTAATGATGGAACTGAGGATGCTGTTTCGGAATCGGAATTGGTGCGGTACTGGTATATAAATTGAAGTTCTCTTTGTTGAGTTTGTGTACACCTAGTATGCAACCTGGTTTTCAGCTTGCATATGTGTTCAATGTGCAACCTGTTGTTCTTCTATTTTTCATGCTCTTCGAATAATTCAGTTGAAGTTTCAGGTTCAATGGTGCCTTTTTACTTCTATTTCTTATGTGAGTGAATAATCCAAAGTGATATGGCCTTATGGAGAATAATCAAAGGATAATAATATGGTTGAAGACTTTGCTTCTTTCACGGTGCACTGCTGCAGAAACTGCCTAGGGGAATAACAGTATGGCTTTGTCTATTTGCATTCTTATGATGCTCATGGTGCTGGCAATCAATTGCATTAGTTGGATACTTTAGTGCAAGTGTGTGTGCTTATTTCTTATTTTTATATGGCATACCTTAACAAGACCTCACAATAAAGTAAGTTGCAGAGCAATTCTTTTTAGAAGTGGTCAACTAACACTACTGAGCAAACTGTTGCATCAATAATCTGTTTGCTGGTACTTGAAGCTACTTCATGGGATTGTGACCATCCAATTGTTATTATTTAAATTTTTTGGTTGGTCTTAGCAGATGACATTTATGTTTTTATGAGGTTGGAGGTGTGTACTGGGGTCAAGGTATGTTTTGGGTTTGGTGATGAGTGTTTGGTATCTAGTTTCAACAACAACAACATCTCTCTCTCTCTCATGACAAATCTGTTTCTCATTTTCTTCAAGTGTCACTGCCAATTTCTGCACTAACTGGTCTTGTTCTGTATCCCTTATCTCATACTGCATCACACATTTCTACAGTCTTGCCATAATCACTGCTGCAACAACTACTACATCAACTATATTTCCACTACCTGCATACTTCTAATTTCACATGCTGCTTGGTATCATCTTACAGGTATACCTACTGCAAAAATTATAGATGTCCATTCTATTCAATGACTCCTAATACAACACCTCCTACATCAACTGAACTACCAACTGCAACAACTACTACTGCATCTTTTGGCCTATTGTTTTATGTTGTATGCTGCTTTGGTCCTTGTCAGAAATGTGCTTCATATTGTCTACTCCAACCGGAAATTCCACACCACCTGCAATGGATATATTTTCCTACTATTCAACTGTGTATCTATGTGTGTGCTGGTTTGTGTGAGAGGTGTGAGTGTGTAAGGTGCAATCTCGAGTTGTTTTCTTCAACCCATCTTGATCTTGAGGGAGGGTGATAGCATATACTGCTATAGAGAGTGTGAGAGTTGTGTGTGCAAGGTCTGTAAATGTGCCATGAGCACGTGCGAGTGCAATAGAGAATTGAGACGAATATGAGAGCTATATAAACTCGTCTCTGTGTCTGTAAGAATCTATCTTCTTTTAATCATTCAATTGATCAAACCGTAAGCAATGTAGATATCAGGAATTACCTATGTTACTAATTCTGTTTACATCAAATAGTAATGGACAATTTTAATGGAAGTATGAAACAATCAAGGTATCGAATTATGACTATGACAAGCCCGTCCATCGTAGTACACTGCTAGGATCATGCATTTTAGTTTCCGTAGATGATTAATTTAGAGTCATGAGAACCAACGAACCTGTGACTGCAGAATCTTCAATTGAGTAGATTAACAATGCAGTCATGCAAATGCTCCGTGGTTATACTCTTGATTCCATATAGAATCGTTATCAGATGCTAGATACATAACTGGCACATAAAGCATTTTTGGCATAGGTCTGCAACACCGGTAGTAAATTAAGCCGCATTTGTAGCTAAAATGAATTTCCTAGTGTCACTCATCTTCTATCTATTACTACTGTGAACTTGATATAATGGTACTGATCTCATAGTTTTCAATTTACTCCAACATCTCATCATAACTTACAGGTATAACCTTCAAAATCAAAATCAAAATCATCATGGAACTCATGGATTAGAATCGCAAATTGATTGGTAAAACTTTACTAGCACTGACATAGATGAACAAACTTTGTGGTACTTGAGCTTAGACAGATGACTAACATATTTTGTTTGTTTGTGTAACACTTTCTTGTTGGCTTCTAAATGAGATGCAAAATATAAGGTCTTCACAATTATATAGCCACAAAGGGGGGTTTGTAAGAAAAGGCATGATATTATCCTCCAAAATTCAATTGATCCCAGAGAGCAATGTAGACTCATCTCAAAACACTGTTTATATGCTCTTACATCATTCGATAATTATATGTTTTAGTATCATGAAAACTTACGTGAGATGCAACTCTTTGGATGAAGGGACTGTGATGTGTAGAAAAAAATGGACAGGGACATACACAGCAGCTTGACTGTATAAGTATAATTCCATGATGCACCCTGGAAGTGAAAAAGTGTGTAGTAATAAATTTAAAGGTGTTTAGGATGCGAATATCATAGTCTCATATGCTTAGATTCATCTGCCCTGATTTAACTTTTTGCCATGTATGATTCTATGTGTCCTAGTTTTAAAATTTTGGTTGCAACAATCGCATAGACATGTCCTTTTGTTTATGTTTCTTAGGCCCTATCATTTTTCATTTGGTACGTATAGAGGTGTAAAACATGCCGGCCCGGCACAGCCGATACATAAAATCGCGTGCTTCACGTGCCATGTGATGTGCTGTGTTGTGCCAACGATTTAAACGTGATGTGTCGTGCTATGCTTTGCTAGTCAAAAGCTAAGCACAGCCCACGGGAACATCACACGAATAAACGTGATGTGCCGTGTTGTGCCGTGTTGGCACACATGTTATAAACAATTTGAAATCACTTAATGTTTACATTAAGTCGGACATTATCACGAGAATTTAAATAGACAACATATCATTTGAAATTATTCCAAGTAAAATTAACAAGTTTATTCAATAAAAAGAAATATCCCATCGAATATAAAATTGAATCATTATCATGTAAAATTAATGTTCTAGTCAAATATAGGTAACGACATTATAACAACGATATTGGAATATATTTTCCAAATATTTAGGTATTATATGTGTTGTTATAAAAATAAGCCAACATAAAATGTTAAAAACTGGCTAGAATAGTGACTCTTTTGTGAAATATATACAAAATGTGATGTATTATGCCTTGTTATATGTTATACTTGTGCATGCTATGACGTGCTTTCTTAATGTCTTCAAGTTGGGCGTGCCACGTGCTTATCCGTCTTTGCGTGTTGTCTTGCGTACTCTTTGTCTTATTAGGCTAACCAAAGACAAACCCATGAAACTAACGTGCTGGGCTGGACTGAGCTCAGATTTTAGCGTGTTGTGCTAGGCTGTGCTCGTGCTGGCACATCTCAATTTACACCTCTAGGTGCGTAGTATTTGATTTGATAGGAGTCAAGCATATAAAAAATAAATAAATAATGAATGCATTATTATTATCACCCGATATTAGACCGAAAGGATTTCTTGGCTATAGCAACAAATTTTAGTAGCTTAGCTAAGGCTATATTGCCATATTGGATGATGACTAGTGAATTTTTTATTACAAATTTTAATTACAAAAGAGAGTTGCAAGTGAATTTTTAAGGGAGAAAAACATACAATAATGGGCTAAATTTGAGAGTTACCAATCAATCCATTTAGTTAGTTTATGATCTTAAGAAGGCCCAACAAAAACAAAAGAGAACAAAGAACGGAGGACCATCCTTTTTTCATGGGGGACCATCATCTAAATTTTGGGAGGTCATTATAAAGTAAACCTAAATCATCCATTATCTAGGTATTTATGTTAACACCAAAATTACTCTTTCTAATTAAATTAGTGTAAAATTAGTTAGTTTAATGATTAGTTGGTTAAATGATTAAATGAAGTTAATTAATGATTGTTAGGTTAAATTTAAATGTGTTTTTTTAGAAGAATAATTATTGAGAGAGCAGAAGCAGGTTTTGATATTTATTTTTTTTGTTGAGATGAATAATTTTGAAAGGGGTTTCTTATCTTGTATACCCGTATATAGGGTAAGAGGCATTTAATGTACCACTTTTATCTAAGTTTCTGGAATTTATGCATCGTAATAATCGTTACAAAATTAATTGCACTAATGGAGAAGGTGTTTCCATAATTACCCTTATAATAAAATAAAAAATCACGTTTTAATCTCTATTTCATCTTTTCGTCTTCTTATCTAGTCTCTTTCTTCTTCCATATGCAGAGAGTAATAGGATGCGTGTTACAACTTCACCGAAACAAGATCATCTTCAGTAACTCATGAAAAAAATACTAATTCGTTATTGATGAACGACATCGTAAAAGAAAAAAACAATGAAATCAAGGTAAAGGAAGAATTGTTCATTAGTCAAAATTACAGCAATCTCTCGGAGATGATCAAATCATAATCATTGATTTAGATGAAAAACTTATCGTCAAATCTCCCAATAGACATGGGTGTTCATTGATTTGTCGGATCTGTTTTTGTTGGGTTTGATCAAGATGATTTTATAATCTTCAAGTGCATCGAAGAATTGGGTTTGGGTGTTTACTGAAAAATCATAACAGTTGGTGAAGAAATATGGTACCAAACCAAACAGTAAAGAAGAAGACACCTACTTAGCCAGTGAAGTGATATATCATCGGCAGAGATATAGCAAGTGGATCGAAAAAAAAAATAGCAAATCAAACGGTGATATTTTATCGGCAGAACCGTAGCAAACGTGGGAACATAAACGACCCCACCAAACAATTTGGGATTGATAGGGTAATTTAGGAAACAAAATTTTTACTAATATTAACATTAATTACAGCCTTCACTGATTATGGTATTTGTAAGAATTTGTAACTTTAATGCAAATAAATGGCAAAAATATCCCTGCTAACCTGTATACGGCCAAAACTTTGGGTACATAGGTATACTTCAAAGTTAGTTAATGTTGCTTGAATTGGCCAAAACTTTTGGAAAATGTGAAAATTTTATAAACTAATTTCGTCCATGGAAATAAAGTTCGGCTACGACATCAGAAGAACAGGTAGCCGAACTCATCTGCAAGTGTAATTCGGCTAATGTATCTGAAAACACAGGTAGCCGAACTCAATTTTAACGGAGTTCAACAAAGTTTTTCACATAATTCCTAGCCGAACTTCTCTCTGCAAGTTCCAATTTCAACTCATTTTGATGATTACTACTTATTTTTTCAACCAAAAATTAATCACAAGTAATGGGTTTGTGGAAATTTTTTGAATCGACGACGACAAGGAAGAGGGAAGAAGAGAAGAAGATGAGCCCTCTAAAAATGATGTGTTTGCGAAAAAATAAATTTAATGGGTTTGTTATAGTTTTGATTTTGTTAATGATTTTGTTCTATATATATATATATATATATATATGTATGTATATATATATGTATTTGTGGTTATTAGATTAGTTATAAATTAAATTAGGTTAAGGGCAGGTTAGTCATTTCCACTTTTTAGGACATCCCTTATAACCGTGGGGTATATATTCTTATCACATAATGGTCCCCCACCAAAAAAGGATGGTGCCCAAAAAACGGTTCGAACGAAAAGAAAGAGATTACGCGACTCTTGCTTTGGGTCCTTTGCCCTGGGGGTCTAGGGCGAACGTCTAAAACTCACTAGAGATGCCCCCTGTAATGTCGAAACATGAATATGAAATTATGGCAAACTTTATGTGTGACAGTGTGCCACGGTGCGTCAGTACCGAAAGATCTTGTTCAGCTTGCTGGATGAGGGAACGAAGTTTGGAGAAAAAGAACCTCCACATAATTGCCAACAAATCTGACTCAGTTTTGAATTCAACATAATTTTATAGGATGCATCGCTGCTTTTTTGTGAGATTCATGGCTATTACGTTTTTGGAGTAGAATACATATCTTGTTTTGGTCCAATGTAATAATGATTCATTTTTTATTGCGAAATCATCATAAGGATCCAACTATTTTATAAACCGGCCAAATTGGGGTATACCTAAATTAATTGGGCCGGGATATCCAAATCTTTTTCCCAACCATAATAGTGGGCTAAGGGGTGTTTAATGGGTATGAAGTTCCCTAATTACCTTCTCCTAATAATAACTAAAACTATTTCTTTTTTTATTTTAGATCCAAACCTTATTCTTTTCTCCCTTCTCAATATTTCATCGTTTTCAGATGAAATAAAAATAATCGTCGATTAGAATTTTTTATTGTTGATTAATTCTTTCAAATTCTATCTAGTACTTTGTTTTGTTGTTTGAATGACATATTAGGTCCGAAAAATCGAAATTGTTGAATTGTAGCTACACGGTCGTCATGGTATGTCTTCGTCGAGCATGACGATTTTTCATATTTATTTTTAATCCTCAAGGTTGTAGGATGAATAGCGTGACGACTTTTCAAATAATTTTAAATTTGAAAGTAATATTTACAGGGTCGTCATGGTCTTCATCCCTGAACCTTGACGACTAGTTATGTACTATTAATAGTCGTCAGGTTTTGAAAAGCTAACCTTGACGATTAATCACTCCCATAAATCAAGTTTTCCTGTATCAAATTTTGTTATTGGTCGTCATGGTTTTATAAAATTAAGATGACAACTAATAGATAGTCGTCAATGTGTTGCATTTTCGAACTTGACGAGTATAAATGCGAAAAACCTTTTTTAGTCGGCATGCTTAGTTTCTTGTCAAGCATGCCGACTAAGTTTGGTCGGCATGCTTTGTATGCCGACTGTTCATGAACTGAGCTCTGTAGGTACTTAGTCGGCAAGCTTTTTTCCAGTCGAGCATGCCAACTTTTCATATTGTGATTTATGAAAGTGTCGATTTCTTCTGTAATTTGGAAAATGAAACTATTGAACAGCTATGCAATCCCCTTATTAGAAGTGTTTGGCTAGTATGATTTCATTTCCGTTTAAAAAAAAAATTCAAAAAAAATTATTTTTTTTCAAAAATCTTCCAACAAAATCTATAATTTCAATTTAATCAAAAAAAGATTTTATAACTTTTAATTCAACTAAATCTGACAAGATTAATTAAACTAAATAGATTGATTAGTACTTATTAAACAAGGGCAATTTAATCATTTTAAAAATATAAGGCTAAGGGGTTTTGGATTTTATTTACTAATAACTGTATTCCGTCTTATTGGGTATACCCCAATCTGGGCAGTTTTTATGAAAAATAAAATTTAAAACATAAATTTGAAATAAAGTTAAAGGCTAAAAACCTAAAAATCTATTTGCAGAACAGGCTCCATAACTTTTACCCCACGTGAGAAATTGTTTAGGTATTGGATTTAGAAACTCTACTACTAGATGACCGCTGTCACGGTGGGGTGGGCCGACCGAGAAAAACGAAACACCGATACCGTGGAAGAAAATTCATTTAATTTCTATGACAAGATGATACGATTATATTGGTCCACGATTATATTTCTATGACAAGATGAAACCATCTTGTACTATATTCACACTTGACCCTTCACATGTTCCCAGGATTAGGAACACATATTATAGAAAACAGAGTCCCACTTATCTTCACTTTCACTTGTACGTGTCCAAAAGTTAATGCATATCAAATTAAGGAAGTTAATGCACATCAAAATAACATTGGTTGGCAACAGAGAATGGTCAAAGAAAAGACACGCGTGAACATGGTACAATACGTGGCAGTGAATTAAGACAGAGAGAAGGAAAGTAAGTCTTCTTCCTTTGTATCTATCTTCTCTAGTCTTTTGGTCTCTGTGAGAAATATATAGGAAGAAGAAAGGAAAATCATAGAATGATAGAAATGTAGTCTGGTTGGGCTGGTTTACACAATTTACTCGTGAAGAAATTCAGCTGGTTGAATGCAATAAAAGAAAGTCGCAGATGAAGAAGGCCAGTGATGGCAGTTCTTTTGCATTTTCAGTTTATGTTTTGGTTTTCATTGGCACTGAAATTTTAATTTTAATTTTGCTCTTAAATCTGCTCTTAATTTCTGTCTAGATGCAAACCCCACCATCTCATATGTAAATTAAAATTATCCGGAATTATGAGTTTGATCTAGATGTAGATGCAAAGTTCTAATTCTGGTATTTCTTATATGTAATCGAATATGAACAATTTTTTCCCTTTTTTTACGATTAGAAATTGAAAGAAAAATGGCTTCAGCCATGGGCGAAACTCAACTCTCAATACAGTTCTGCTAATGGCGATGCTGGTGTGGCGTTGGTGGTGGAGATTTTGATTAGTTTGATTGTAATTGTTTCTTATTAGTTTGGGTATGATTGATTGAAGTAGAATTAGTTGAAGGGAGGGTCAAAGAATATTCAATTTCAAGAGTTAAGGTGGTGCTGATGTTGTTCCTGGTTACGGTAGTGTGTTGTGGTGGGAGTTATGGCGGTGGTGCATCTTATGTTCTTATTTTTTGATTGATTTTGTAATTAATCTATCAGCAAACTTCATCAAGTGTTAGTATTGTTATCATTTGCATCAAAGAAAGAAGAAATTAATGTTCTTAAAATTTTAATTTTCATGAAATTTGGTAGTAGTGGTGGATATGGTTGTCGTGGTTGTGATGGAGTTGCTGGTGAAAAGAAAACGAAGGAAGAGATGGGTGATTTTTAAAATTTGGTGGTGATGGTATTGGTTGCGGTTTCTAATGGTGGTGATGGTGTTACTGGAATTGGAGGTGGAGGAAGAGGCCGGTGGTGGTGACAATTAAACAAGATGAACCTGAATGTTGCGAATGTAATAGTGGTGGTGGTGTTGCTTCCTTGCTGGAGTGTAATGGTGGTGATGGTATTGTTGGGACTGAAGAAGGTTTAGTAGGGGTTATCGGGAGAGAGTAGGGATGAACGGAAGAGAATAAGTTTTTGGTTTCGATTAGAGGTGGTTCTGGTGGTGCTAGTAGTACCGGGGAGCTGGCAGGGGTGCTGTTAGTGGTGGCGGTGGTGCTGGAGGTGTATTGGTGGACTGGTGGTGATGCTGGTTAGAGATGGTTGTGGCGGCGGCGAAGGTGGTGGTTCTGGTTGTGGCGGCGGAGGTGGTGGTTCTGGTTGTGGCGGTGATTGTGACGATGATGGTGACCGTGGTGGTAGGCGAATAAATCAGGTGGTGTCGGTGAACGGGAGTGGCAGCGGTGAAAATAAAATAAATAGAGGCGAGGATAATTGAAGGAAGTGGTTTTTAAGTATAAGGGTATTATGGGTATTTCACTGGAAACGGGAGAAATCAAATCTTTTTCTGAAATTGAAAAATTTTGTTAGGTTTCATTTGACAAAAAAGTGGCCATATAAGGGTCTCCCTCCCTACGGGCCCTCCGGTAGGTCGGCCCAATTAACTGAATTCACGTGTTACTGCCCTAATATCATGGAATTCAATATACACCAACATCCCATAAATTTTATATAGCCTTCACAATCAAAGTCACCAAGAATCAAATTACAAAATGATTCATCAGTGAACAAACTTTGTGGTACTTGAGCTTAAACGGCTAACCACTGCATATATATTGTTTATTTGTGTAATAATTTCTTGCTGAGTTATTAAGCGTAGCCAAGTTGCTTACAACCTTCTAAACGAGATGCAAAATGTAAGGTCTTTCATCAATTTTTTATAGGTAAGTACAAAAGGGTTGGTAATAGCAGGTATGGTTTTATCCTCCAAAATTTAAATGATCTCTGAGAGCAATGTAGAATCATCTCAAAACAATATTAATATGTTGTTACATCATTCATTTAGTAAGTTCCGGCTAATTATATGTTTTGGCGTCATGAAAACCCTGAAGAACCAAACCACACAAAATTGCCAAGGTTTTGTGTAGATATGTATTGACTGATTGAGCTTGAATACAACATATTTGCATTAACTTTTAAGACGGTGATACACTTAGCTTTAAATGGGATGGCCTTTTTTTTTTTTTGTTTTTTTTTTTTGTTTTTTGATAAGAAGACTTTTATTTATTTATAAAAGGAAGGGTACATTACATAAGATGGGATCTAATCTCACATTAGTCCTTTCTAGGAATTTAGATCTTTCATAGTATTCATAGTTTCAGTAGTGAAAAAAGAGATCTTTCTTCCTTAGCAAGTCTATCTTCAAAATCCAAAAAATTTCTAGATTTATACAAAAAGGAAACCGAATTACATATATTAAGGGAAAATTTGCATCTATTGATGCTAGTTTGAGCCATCCACGGCTGGTCTTCAGAATTAAGTTCACCATTCATTATCTTCATTAAAGTTTGACAATCATTGATAAAGCAGCAATTGTTGAGATTTAATTCCTTCGTCCACCTAAGAGCTTCCATTTATGCTTTTGCTTCAGCATCTAATGGGCAGGAAGCCCATCCTCCGCCAGCTCGACATTGCCTTCTATTTCCTGTTTTGTCCAAAATTGAAATTGCATAACCCATGGTAAAATCAGCTTCCAAGAAAGATGCATCAAAGTGAATAAGCCAGTCATAATTACTGCTCTCCTTGCGAATATCATTGCGCAAATTTTTGACAGAAACAGAGTTAAGACTAGTAGTGTTGTCCCTAGGTAAAACATTGTTCTGGTAGGATGTTTTTATAGAATCAATTAACATTTGTGGCACTGGCGTAACATTATCAAAGTTCACACTATTTCTGAACTTCCAAGTAGACCAAATTACGGGTGTCAATGGGTCCGGGTCCTCCCGAGTATCACTAGACCCGTACCCTACTTATAAAGGTTGGGTCCGGTTCCTAACGGTTCCGGGTCCGGTTCCTAAATTTGTGGACCCAGAACCAGACGTTTAAAAACCCGGGTACCCGTCGGGTCCGAGTACCTATTGGGTATTAAGAAAACTATAAAAAAACCTCAAAAATTTAATATCTTTCTTCTTTTGGTTAGATCAAAATTATTTTTATAAAAAATTATTATTATTTCTTTATTAATGTACTAAATAAAGGTTAAGTGCAAGAAAAAAAAGAAAATTAAAAAAAATAATCAAAGCGAAAACTAACAAAATACTTGTAATTTTGCTAAAACTTGAATAAAAGAATGAATAACCGGGTACCCGTTACCCGCGGGTACCTAACAGGTATTACCCGTTTGGACCCGTTTATATTCAGGTCCAATCGGGTAATTACCCGCCGGGTCCTAAGTTGTTAATGGGTCCAATTTTAGGACCCAGAACCGGACCCAAAACTACCAGTTCCGGTTCCGGGTAATGGGTACCCATTGACAGCCCTAGACCAAATGATATAAGAAATTTTATCATGTCTATCTTTAAAAACATTATTGTTCATCCAATATTTAAACATGTTCAAAATATCATAATGACCCTGAAGATTATAAATTTCAATCAAATCAGAAGCATCCAAGACTTTTCTTGAAAAAGGACAGTTCACAAACAAATGCAGTTCATCTTCAACAACATTAGTATCACACATCAAACAAAAAGGATTTGCATCTTTAATATATTTCGACATTTTATAACCTAGAGCTAATACACCAGAAACAACTTTCCAGCAAAACATATTAACCTTAGGCATAATATTTAATTTCCAGATTTGTTTCCAAAATTTAGCTTCATTCTTATCAATATTCAGATCAATTAGAAAGTTGTAAGCCGACTTAGTAGTCAGTTCTCCAGACTTAGTTGAATTCCATCTGATTCTATCATGCATACTAAGATTAATAGTAATAGCATAAATATCATTATGCAAGGAAGTATGAATATACTTTGATATCAGAGTCATGTCCCAAGTTCCTTCTTTACTAATCAGATTACTGACAGTTTTAGGCATATTATTATCAATAGTAATTGGAATAAGAGGAGCAGTCTGATTTGGAATCCAAAGTTCAGTCCACATGTTAATGTCATTTCCATTGTTAACCTGCCAAACACAATTCGATTTAATGATCTCTAAACCTTTCCTAATACTAGACCAAATCCAAGAACTTTTATATTTCCTAGTTTTTCTTAAAGGATTATGCTTTCTAAAGTATTATGCTTTAAAATTTTAGCCCACAGTTGCTCTTGATTATGAATTAATCTCCAATCCAATTTGGTAATTAAAGCTAGATTATGTTTATGGGGAATTCTAATTCCCAGACCCTCTAGACGAATGTCTTTAGTAATGCTAGGCCAAGCTTTAGGGTTATAACATTTCTTTCTATTCTTTTTTTGCAACCAGAAGTCCCTTTGGACTTTGTCTAAATTATCAAGAGTTTTTTTAGGAAAGTAAAGACACTGCATTTGGTGATTTGGGTAAGCACTAAGCACATTTTTAATAAGGACAGTACGGCCAGCATGATTAAACATCTTCATAATCCAACCTTGAAGGGCAGCATAGTATTTGTTTAATAAAGGTTCAAAATTATTGACTTTATTTCTATCAAAAAGAACGCGAAATTGGGGATATAAAAAGTAATTGGGGGATATAGGAAAAGGACAAAAAAAAGTCCAAATATCAATTCGGGGCCCCCCCTTATCTAAGTATTTTTTTAAATCCTAATCTACCCCTCACTAATCAGGTTTAGTGGTTAATAATAATTAGTAAAAATCTTAAGTATTTGTTAAATGATTAGTGCGTATTTGTATTTGGGTGAATGAGATGAGAGTAGAAAGATGGAAAAAAAATTTGAGAGGGAACTTTTTTTGGTGGAAGTGGAGGATGATTGTGAAGAGAGAATTGTTGCTAAGAGGTTGAAAATTTGATTTTTTTTCTTTGAATCCACCATTGTTGCAGCTGAAAAACCTTGGTGCCGGCATGGTATTCAACCAAAAAACCATGCCGGCATTTGTTGTTAATTTTTATAAATTGCCACTATCCGGGGGGTTCGATTTTTTTCTGGTTTTGATCTTCAAAACCTTTTTTTTCTGGTTTTAATGAGTCTACTTCCGGCACAGTTATCTAATTTTCGAGCATGCCGGAACTACTTCCGGCATGGTTTTTGCTTAAATTTCTATCTTAGGAACATGATGAAAAGTATCCAGAAACTTCAATTTTTTTTTCACTTGACTACCGGCATTGATAGATTTCTATCGAGCATGCCGGCACCATTTTCCTATTGGTTCTTCACCAATTCCGGCATGGTCTTCATCACTTCCGGCGATGTAAAAAAAAATCCGTTTTGAGTTTTTCGGTTTTAATCGACCAACTTCCGGCACAAGTAGTTAATTCTCGAGCATGCCGACACCTGGTTTCCGGCATAGTATGTTGCTTAAATTTCTATGCCGGCACATGATGAAAAGTATCCAGGAAACTTCAAAAAAAAATTTCACTTGACTACCGGCATTGATAGATTTCTATCGAGCATGCCGGCACCGGTTTCCGGCATAGTATGTTGCTTAAATTTCTATGCCGGCACATGATGAAAAGTATCCAGGAAACTTCAATTTTTTTTTTTCACTTGACTACCGGCATTGATAAATTTCTATTGAGCATGCCTGGGTACTCGGTCTGACATTGAATGTTAGTTACCAACCATGCCGGCATGGTCTTCATCAATTCCGGCATGGTCTTCATCAATTCCGGCATGGTCTTCATCACTTGCAGCATGATCTTCATCACTTACGAATTAAAAAAAAAAAATTTGTTTCCAAAGTGAGGAGCCGGCAGAGAAGGAGAAGAGAATTTGAAAGAGAGTGGGAGAGTTTAGAATTTGAAAGGGAATGGGAATATTTGGGTTTCAAATTCTAACCCTGAAAGTGATTAATAAGAAGTGGAGATGGAAATGGGGGATATGATTTTGTTTTTTGATTTTAAGTTTTTGATTTTTATTTTGAGGGAAGGGTATTTTAGTATTTTCGCCTCCAAAAGTCACCCCTTAGCACACACCATGGGTTGGGGGAAGTAATTCATATCCCCCAATTAGTTTTTATATCCCCCAATTGCGTGTTCATCAAAAAACAAAGGAGTTCCTAGATATTTATCATTATTAGAAATTTTCCTAACTTTAAGAATTTTAGAGATAATCTTACAATGCTTGTTGTGAACTTTAGGGGTAAAATAAATCCCAGACTTTTGAAACTTAATAACTTGACCAGTCATTTCCCCAAAGATGGTGAGAATATTAAGTAATTTTTTAGCTTCATTCAGGTTAGCTTTAGAGAAGAGGAAACAATCATCAGTGAATAACAAACGAGAAATATAAGGAGCAGTTTTTGTGACTCTAATTCCTGAAACAAAATTATCCTTTTCAGCTTTTAAAAGAAGTTTTGAAAGCACCTCCATGCAAATGATAAACAAGTAAGGAGATAGTGGGTCTCCTTGCCTGAGACCCCTTGTAACAACAAATTTTTCACTAGGCACTCCATTTAAAAGAATAGAAAAATAAGTAGTAGTAATACCTTGCATAATAAGCTGACACCAGTCATTACTGAAACCAAAAGAAAGCAGAGTTTGTTTTAGAAATTCCTATTCAGTTCTGTCAAACGCTTTGGACATATCTATTTTTAAAGCCGTATTTCCAATTTTGCTTCTCGAGATTTTCATAGAATGTAAAATTTCATGCACAACAATAATATTGCCAGTTATTTGACGACCAAGAATGAAGGCTGACTGATTTTGAGAAATAAGCTTAGAAAGTAAAGGTTTCAGTCTATTAGTTTAGATTTTAGAAATAATTTTATAAGTAGTATTACTTAGACTAATAGGCCGAAAATCACTATGGGTAAAAGGGTTTTGAACATTAGGGATCAAAGTTATATGTAATTCAGCTCTTTATGAATATATTTTTTCCTGAAAAAATCTTGAACAAGGTTGATGATATCAGTTTTGACTATATCCCAGTGCGCCTTGAAGAAAACAGGTGGAAACCCATCCGGTCGTGGGGAGCCCCATTGATTCATATTAAAGAGGGTGTTCTTAATTTCAGTTTCATCGGGAATCTTGGTGAGCATGATATTATCATTACCATGAATACAAGGTTCAATAAGATTACTAAGGAGATCAAGATGTTTCGCTTTACATGAAGTGCTTATATTTTTAAAATGTTTTATCAACATATTATGAATCTTAGAGCTATCTTCAATCGAAAGACCAGTATCATCCCTAAGAGTAGTGTTTCTATCAAAGTCTTTGATGAATTTATCCTTAGAGAGATGATTCCAATAGTCATACTCTCTATTTTACCAAATATCCAGATTGTTCTGAGTATCCTTGAATTCTAAAATAGGCAAAGGATTAATGGAATGAAGGTATTCCATTTTCTTATTAAGTTCCTCTATGTTTTGGAAAATATTTCCAAAAACAGATTTATTCCATTTCGAAAGAGAATAAGAAAGATTTTTAAGATTCTTTTGAATTTTATAAGCGTAAGAGCCATTGATATTACAGTTCCAGTTTTTAGCTACAATATCTTTGAAACTTTCATGACTAAGCCAGGTTCTAATAATCTTAAAATGTTTATGCGCATAATGCTTCACAGGTTTACAAGTTAAAAGGATTGGTGTATGGTCAGAACTAACTCTAGGCAAATGACTAACAATTGCATCGGGAAACATATTAGACCAACAAGAAGAAGAAAGCACACTATCTATCCGTTCTTTTATATTTTCCTGACCTTCCTTATTATTAGACCAAGTAAAAGGAATGCCTTGATATCTAAGGTCCATTAATCCTAAAGCTTTAATATTATCATGGATGAATTTATTGACATGAGAATTATTATTATTGCCACCCTGTTTGTCATTAACATGTAAAATAAAATTTAAATCACCTATGATAATCCATGGAAGAATAGGGTTCATTTTATAGAAATGATTAATCTTGTCCCACTGTAACTTTTTTCCTATATCATTAAGAGAACCATGCATGCAAATTACATTCCAAAAATTGTTAAAACAATTATTAATTTCAAAGAAACAAATATCAAAAAATTCAGCAATGCATTTAACCTTGATATTGTTATGCCAGGCTATTAAAAACCCACCAGAAAGACCTATCCTTGGGACAACAAACCAATCATAGAACTTTAGGTTTCTAGCTAAGATATTCATACTGTCACTGGTAGCCTTAGTTTCTGCTAAGAAAATAAAATCAGGATTATGCTTCTTCAGTAGATATTTAAGGTGGTTCTTAGTGAGAGATTTCCAATCCCCTGCACATTCCATGAAAGCATTTTCATTTTGAAAATTATAGTATTTATTAAATGGAAAGGCACAGATCAAGATATAAAAACTGCAAGTAAACAAAAGCAGAAAGAGCAGAGAGAGAGAGATAATTAAGGAAAATTGAGTAAGAGGATTAAAAAATATGCAGTTAACCAAGAGGATAAAAAAAATAAGCAGGATTAAAGCTGTAGGAAAAAGAAATTGACTAAAAAGAGGGAGAGTGGAACCTGATCGATCTTCACTAGAGATTCAGCAAAACAACAAGAATTTCGGCTACGATAGGTGTTCGGGTTGCGAAAACTACTTGCTTCCGAGACTAACTTCACCCAACCGCTTAGCCAAATTCCTTTATGCGAAAATCCTTATCTTCTCTCTTGATAATTTTTCTTAATGAAAACTTCTCTTCTCTTTTGATTTCACTTCAGTAATATTCAATGCATGAATTCCAATAAAACCACTCTATCAAAAACTTATATGTAAAATCTTCCAACAAAAACACCCAACTCAATATTTCCTTTTAAGTAAGATTCTGACTAGCCAAAATTGATTTCACAGAGAAATTAAAGAGAACCCAATTCAATTTACTACTTCTGAAAATCCAAAATAAACTTCCAATTCTAATTAACAGACACCCTTAAAATTGATTAATCCCAAAATCTTAAATCAAACTATAAGTTTTCCTTTCGTTTCAAAGAAACCCAACTGGATTATTGAATCAATTGTTTTAACAATCCAAAAAGAGCTTCTGACCAACAACTGGAGACTTCAAAGTAGAGAATTGTTCTCCAATTCAAATATCACAACCATAGAATCTTACTTGCGAAATATGACAATTGATTCAATAGCTTCAAAAAACTGATCCTGAGATCGATTTCAGAGAAAATTATTTGCTATTGAAGAATATGAATCACCGGTCAGAACCACCAACAAGAGCTTCCGATCTTGTGTTTCGCCAAAAACCCTAACTTTGACCAATCAAGCTTGGAAAAACAAGAAAGGGATAAAACCTGGAAAAAGAGAAAAAGATTAATGAAATCAAAGTTTATTAATCAAAACATTCAAATCAGAAAAGTCTATAAAAATTCCACCAAAGGAAGGAAGGGAAGAAAGGATCTAAAATAGATACGAGAAATCAACTAAAAGCAAAGATTAAAAATCTGGATATGTTGAATCATTAAAAGGAAGATGATCTAAATCTGAATCATGGACATGCAGAGGATTTTGTCTCCAAAAATGGTGAGAATATGTGAAGGGTGGGTTGGCTCGGCGGTCGCCCGATTCGCAGAGCTTTCCTTAGATAAAAACTCAAAATGATAAGTGGATTTCCTCCAAATGACAAAAACATCAAGGGATGTCTAATAAATTAACAAAACATAGGGGGGCGGGGGCCTTCACAGATTCTCACCATTTTTGTCTCCAAATTAGCAATTTCAGATTGCCTATGTCGAGTTATTTTCCTACTAAAAGCTATACCACTTTTAATAGGATTGATAACTTGACCAGAAGCACGACTAAAATGAAGCAGAATTTCTTGAGCATAATTCAGCTCAGAGGTTTTAGCCTTAAGAAACAAAATGACATCATCAGCAAAAAATAAATGAGATATAGCTTGACCATTTCTAGCCGGCTCAACGCCATGGATTTTTTTTCCGAGACTCAACATTAAGAAGAAGACGAGAAAGAGCATCCATACTGATTATAAACAGATAGGGAGATAAACTATCTCCCTGACGAAGACCTCTTGAGGGAACAAATTTTTTACAAGGAGCACCATTTAAAAGCAAAGAAATAGAAGATGACGAAATACAATAGTAAATCATACGAAATACAGATTCTCTGATACCAGTCTCTAAGCAGAAAATGAGCTTATTTTTCTTCATATTTTAATCTCCAAACCCCTCGCGTTCTGTCTCTCACCACTCTCTTTGCCTCTCTATAATATGATCTAGCGAACTCTGTCAATACTTGCAGTGAAAAGGGTAAAAAACTTCTCAGACTATCGCATGAATATTTATAAACTATATACGACGAATATAATCATGACTATTAAATTACACATATTTTTCATATTAAAATTAATAATAAATTAAAAGAGTAATTTTTACAAATATTAATCTTATTTAACATTATGTATCAACTTTTGTGAAACAAAATATCAAAATGAAGCTCACCGAAGGAGTATTATACTATGTTTGGATATCACATCAGAAGTAGCTTTTCGACTTCTAGAAGTCAAAAAATCAGAAATCAGTTTGGGTGTCAAATTTAAAAACGACTTTTAAAAATCGAAAAGTTAACTTTTTGTAAAGCAAAATAGTTTACTTCGACTCTGCTTCTGACTTCGACTTCTGGAAAAGCAGAAGCCGAAAGCAAATTTATATCCAAACACGCTATTAGATACATACGTTACATATAACAAACAATTTTTTTGAAAAACCAGAGATTCCCTTCACGGGATCTTAAAATTTTGTTCTGGACCACAAGAAAACATTGGAGCTGGTGGGTTCAAAGAATATCACTTCATAGCCTGCCTCATATTTCTTTTTTAATAGCTTAACATCGTGGAAGGCTTATGAAACTTGCATCATTTCATAACCTGTCCCATTTGCTTGAATTCATCTACCCTGACTAGTAAAGGACCGACTAGTAACTATCAAATTTTAGCCCACTATTGTATGTTAGCTTAGTTTGTGTGGTTGGGTTTACCCGTATAGGAAAAATGTAAGAGCATACAAATATTGGGATACATTGCTCTATGAGATGAATTCTACATAGCTGTACGAGGATCCTAAAGATAATATACTGCCACGGACTTGTCATAATATACTAGCTCCCATCAAATCAAATGCTACCAAATGAGAAATGATAGATACTAAGAAACATAGGGAAAAAGATATGTCTATGCGAATGTTGCAATGCGCCAAAATTCAAATGATACCGAGAGAGAAATGTATGAATCATCTCAAAACACTATTTATATGCTCTTACATCATTCGTTTTGTAAGTTTCATCTTAGATAATTGTGAGTTTTGGCATCATGAAAACCATGGAAAATGGCAAATCGAGCTTTAGCTAGAAGAACATATTTTTCTTTTGCATAAATTTAAGATGGTGGTGCACTTTTATCACTGGCGAGCAAACCATCTGATGAAGGAAAAGTAAAAAAAAATCCTACGAGGGTGCAAGTACGAAATTGCCTCACTAGGTTTTGATGACTCTATAGTCACGGACTCACGGTATAAAAACACCACACCATTAAGCCAAGGTCCATAATATTCTCCCGCTAAAATGCACATTTTTGGTCAACGTGTTATGTCTTCTCTAATCATGGAATGTTTTGGTTATGATATGTAATGTGGGTCGATCCAGTCGGAGATGCTATTGCTAGTGTATCATGTGTTATTCCGTCCGTTGGTGTTGCAGATCGAATTCTTTTTCCTCTTGTTGGAACACAAAATTATTCAGTCTGAAGAACAAACAAAAAAGAACAAGCAAACCGATACAAAAAAAAAAAAAAAAAAAAAAACAGAAACAAAAAAGCATGGATTTGCAAAAACTTGAGCACACTTGATCCTTCAAATCAGCACATCATACTTCGGCTTGCTTCAAATATCCACCATAGGCTCCTAGTTCCATATACAGGTAACATCAATAGCAATGGAGCATGTGTCGTTCACAAGGTATCCGTTAGCAGGGTCAAGAAGTTCACTTAGACGCATACAAAATGTGAAACTCCAGCTGCCTGCTTCAGTGATTTTAAGATTACGAACTGCAATAAACAGAAAATCAAATAATAAGATAAAAGAATGTGATCACAACTACATATACTTATGACGACACATAACACATATGAATGTACCTTTTCTCTGACTGGTCTTGCCATCTATTTGACTGATGACGGTAAAACTGCACTCCACATCCGGCATGTTGTTCAAGTCATAGGGTACAAGAAACAGTGATATGCGATCATCCCCTGCTCCCTTTAGAAACATGAGTGCTTGCCTACAAGTGAAATTAAACTGGAAGGATTAATCAAAAGCACTAGAAAGAATAAAGGAACTAAACTACCCCTGTACCCCATGTAGCTAGGAATGAAATAACACCCAAATCTAACAAGGAGTACTACTAGTTGTACGAAATCCAACCATTTTAAGCTACCAACAGTGAAAACATCAGAGTAGGTTTCTAATTCAGGATTCAACTTTGAGAAATTCTCAATCTTCCAGATAAATTTAGCAGCTGAACTAAGCTGTACGATTGTTGTCATGCCTTTACTAGCAGAGAGTAGAGAGAGGGAGGAAAGAAAAAAGGTGATGACCCAATGAACTGGTTGGACCTTGGAACCAAACCATGGAGGTACAAATACAATTAAGGTATTTATGATAGTATAAAACCTCCCTAGAAGAAAAGTAGGGAGACTTCAGGTAGTGATTATCTTAACTAGAGACTACTAGTTTAATGGGGTTTCTACGATGGAGGTAGCCTAGGCAATTGAGTGCGCCTGTGCCATTGTTATTATCAAGGGCAGGTCGTTGATTAGCTTCCTTACGGCGAGGATTGGACAACTCCAGTACTAGTTGATGTTTAGAACAGTAGATGCTCATGTCATGCATTTGACTTTGGTGTCCACATCTATGACAACATAGACCTTGACCTAGCTAAGTGGATTGGAATTTATTATGGTTTTAAAGTGTCTGGTGAGCCATGGGCAAGTTCATTTGCAGCAAGAAAGAACTAAGTCGTAAAAGATAAGATAAAAAATGGATTTTGTTTAAAGATTGTAAACCAGCTTTTCTTTCTTTTGGGTCTCTTCACCTGATTTTGGTACATATTTTTTTCTCTTTTTCTATGTCTCCGTCTTTTTTTCCAAAAGAAAAATTCAATAAATTATGGCATCCTACATGGTAGAGCATGCAGATACAAAGAAAAATGAAAAAAATTACTACCGAATCTTCAAAATAAAGGGTTTGACACTATAGGATCCTCGATAATTCCTCTGGGTTGTCAATGGAAGCTTGATTGCAGCTATGGGATAAATAAATCTTTCCCACCACCGCTGATTTGGTTTCTTGATCATAAGATATCACTCCTTCTCGTATGTCAATGAGGGCCCCTAATCTTTTGGTTAGAGTTTTTTCAAATCACTAGTTGAGACATCCAAGGAAAGATATCATTACAAGACCTATTAGTGGCTGATTAACGGAGTTTTTTATTCCTCTCATCACCTCCTCAACACCCAATGGATTCCAAATCACCGCGCTCCACCACCAACCAGGATGTTGCTACCTCGGCAACTGAAAGACCTAAACCATTACTTCACTCAATCAACTCTGAAAAGTACCATGGATCATGTCAATATTCTTCATGCGTGTCCCCTCTGGAAAATTCTTTCACAGTTAAAGGCAACTCTCATGAGCAGATTGGAAAACTTTCCAAGGATTCTCAGCAGACTCCAAGTTCTTTTTCTTCTTCTGTTTCGAGCAACCCAGGAAGCTTACCCAAAAGCGAAAAAGAAACAAAACAGAGCTTTTCACATACAATCCCTCACCTTCATCATCACTGGAATGATTTCAATAACCCAAAGCCTCTGAAAAATCTCCAAAAAGATTCGGAAACAAAACCTCCGATACCCAAAAAGCAAAAAGATAACCAAATACCTATTTTCAACCTAACGAAAAGGATGCGAATCGATGCGGACCCACAATGAGCACAAATAGTAGCGGTTAAGGTGGTTGGAGGATATCACGACTTTGGACAAATCAAAAGGCTTTTGAGCAACAAATTATTTTCGATCTTGATTCATCATATTGAACCTAATGCAACTTTCCAGGTAATTCAAATGTCCTTAAAGTTCAAAACTGATAAAGATCTTATTCTTGCTAGACAACCTTGGATAGCAGGGCCGCATGTTTGCCTTTGTGAGGATTGGAATTTTTTTATTCAACACCCACATAACTGCTTTAAGTTCGCTCCTTTTTGGCTGCAAGTACTTAACCTACCTAGACTTTTCAAAGATGAGGAAACCATTAAAGACTTGATAGAAGGATCAAGAACAGGGTCGGTACTCAAGTAGATCTAGAAAGTTCGCCTCCTAGAGCTTTTGTTATGATGGACCTTCACCAACCCTTCATGCCTGGGGTAATGCTTAGTATGGGTAAAGGGGTTTGGGTTCAGTTTGCCTATGAAGGTATTCCCGTGCTATGTTTTGTGTGTGGGTTCCCTGGCCATGTTTTCAGGGACTGTGACAAATCCAATACTGTGAGCCGCCTCAACCAACAAGACAAATCACAAGACTTTCCTTATTCAAAACTGAATGCTAAAATGAAAGCCGCGACTCCTAGAGGAGCAAAAACCATCTGCATGCACGAATATCGAACTACACATACTGCTATGGGAGAATCATCCTCATCAAAATTTCAATCGGCAAAGGAACGCACCACCGATCCTTTCAACCCTGGTGAAAAACATGAACGACCCGACAAAGAGTTGAACCACCATGTGCACAAGGAGGCGATTCATGTAAACAGGGTCTCTGAAGCGGTACCCACCGCACCACATACGGCTACTCTATCGGAGAAGATGACTCGGCGAGGACTTGCATGGAACCACCGAAATCATGCAAAAGAAAGTCATGGAGAAGTTTCCCATGCACCCGGACAAACCAAATTAGCCTCAGAGTACAATAAAGAATGTGCCCATGCACAAAATTCTGGAAAAGCACCTGATGGAATAAAGAATGTCGGATCAATTATTGAAGATAAGGGCCCGCTTCATTCCACGTCACCGATACGACCTGCTCCACCAGCTGGATTAGCAACTCAGCCCACCGACAACCCTAATCGAGTTGAAAACCCACCAACAGTGAAGCCCAATTGCAAAGGAAAATAAAAAGCCCACCATGATGAGGGAAACCACACTGAATCTGGATCTGTGAACCAGCTACCATATCCGACTCCAGAAGCATCACCACAACCTAAAGCAAAACCCGGTATTAACCGAATGCTAACTTTCTTCACTCCTGAGTATACTAAAGTGCTTTTGAATGAAGTGCGAATCAGGGCATGCAAGTGAACTTACTTGGTTCACATGGATAACGGCAAGCCTAAGTAACATGACTACCAATAGGGATCCACAAACCTATGTTAGAGAACCTAAGGCCCACAAATGAGAACCGGTTTCGTTCGGACTTACAAACGAAGAAATTTCGTATCACCAACAAAATTGCCGCAAGACTTGATGATCCCTAACACTCCAGATTTTGCAGCCCACCCGCCACCAAACCAAAATGCGTAAATTTGTTTCTATCTCCCAGTTAGAGGCACAACAGAGCACTAGATCAACTACTCCGTTGTTTGAGATCCCAACTCTACGACAACGAAAACCTAGAACTGCTAGAAGCATTTTCCAGCAAGCAAGACATGGCAAGACGGCTGTTCGTTCTTCGTCCCCAAAGGAATCCCCACAAAAGGAGCAACACATGGGAAATAACAAAGCTGTACCTTCAACTTCTCACAGGCCAGCTTGGCGATTATCTGTAGATGCTCAGATTATCGCCGAAGCTAAAGAGAAACTTTTGCGTGGTGTTGGTATGAACCAACCCACGCCTCCAAAATGAGTTACCTGGCATGGAACTGTCAGGGCATCCACAACGCCTTGACAGTCTCTAAATTGCGTGAATACACACGTAAATTTAGACCTGCTTTTATTTTCTTGTCTGAAACTTTGGCTTCTGTTGCACATATGTCTTTTTTAAGTACTTCTTTAGGTTTTTTGGGTTCTTTTTCTGTACCTTGTGTAGGACATAAAGGTGGCCTCTGCTTGATGTGGACATCCCACCTTAATGTCTCGGTTTTAGTTGCTACTCAGAATATTCTTCATGCGTACATCACACCGGCTCAACCTCAACTGTTTACACCATGGATGTTTACTGGCATTTACGGGCCTCCACAACCAACACCAAGAATGGCCTTTTGGCAAAATTTTTACAACCTCATTCATACCCCAACTGTACCTTGGATGATCATGGGAGATTTCAATGAGATTGTCGATCAGCATGAGAAGAAAGGAGGGAGACCTGTGACCAATAGAAAGGTCAGAGTTTTCAATAACTTCATCAATTCTCACGGGCTTATCGATTTAGGTTTTCAGGGAGACATTTTCACCTGGACCAACAAACAGACTGATGGGAATTTCATCATGGAAAGACTAGATAGGGGTCTGGCTACACAAGATTGGCTGGACAAGCACCCACAAGCTTTGCTAAGGCATTTACCAAGAATTGGATCCGACCATGCTCCACTTCTATTAAATGAAAAAGCAATGCCAAGACGACAAGACAAAATCTTCAGAGTTGAACACCTTTGGTTTCTACATCCACAAATGAAAGAAATTGTCGTTACGACCTGGCAACAGCAATTCCCAATGGAGGAAGATGCCACGGGGGGTCAAAAACTCTTAATCAGAATGAAGGCGACGGCTGAAGCACTACAAAAATGGGATAAACAAACTTTTGGATCACTACCGGCAATGCTAAAAGAAGCGGAGTTTCAAATCCAACTGGCGCAATCCAAGTGCGCAACAACAATAGGAGCAAACTGCGTTTTTGGCTACAACAGAAAAGGAGACGCGCAACTCACACCTCGTGTTACTTCACTGTCATGATGAATACTGGAAACAACGTGCGAGAATAGACTGGTTGAAAAATGGCGATCTCAATACCAGATTCTTCCATACCAAGGCTACAATCAACAATCGAATCAACCACATCCACCAATTACAGGATGCAAACTCGAGATGGGTATACAACCAAAGGCAAATCTCTAAAATGCTGATCCAACACTATCAACAACAATACATTGCAGCCCCTACTACTTTGGACATGCAACTTTTTGCTAATGTGACTCCCAGAATATCTCAATTCCACTGCTCCCGGTTATTGCAACCACCTTCCATTGAGGAGATTCATAAAGCTTTAAGGGACATTGGATCTGACAAGGCACCTGGGCCAGATGGCTACACAAGTAAGTTCTTCAAACACTACTGGGATACCACAAAGCCCCAAATTATAGAACTTGTGGCCAATTTTTTTGAGAATGTAGACTTGCCTTCGACTTTCAATCATACAAACATCACTCTCATACCAAAATCAAAATCCTAGTTCGAAAATGATTATAGACCCATTGGCCTATGCAATGTGGTATATAAGATCATATCAAAACTCCTTGTAGACATAATGAGGCCGATACTCCAATTCATGATCAGTCCCTACCAGAGTGCGTTTGTACCAAACCGTGCTATCCATGACAATATAGCCATTGCCACCGAAATTTTTCACCACATCCGATCCACACCACCCACCAAAAACCAAAAATTGCCATGAAGCTTGATATCAGGAAAGCTTACGATAGCCTCGATTGGGGATTCATAAAACAAACGCTGCTCTCTTTAGGATTCCCGGACAAATTTGTGGAATACTTAATGCTATGCATAACTTCGGTGACGTATTCCATAAACATTAATGGAAATCCGCAAGGACACATCAAGCCATCAAGAGGACTCCGGCAGGGAGACCCTTTGTCACCCTACATCTTTATAATGTGTGCGGAAATGTTGTCCACCAATCTTGCAATTTTGGAAAACGCGGGCAAGCTGAAAGGTTTAAGTATCTCGACAAAAACTCCTCCAATCTTACATCTGATGTATGCAGATGATCTGCTTATCACCCGCACCGCACCAAAATACCTGTGATAACCGAATACCGTACTCACGTAGTTATTCAAACTCGCAGGTCAAGCGATTAACCTCCAAAAGTCGGTCATCATTCATCATCCGCATACGAAACCTAAGTAACAGATCGGGCGACTCGGATGTTCAACATACCGACTACTCCTGATCCACCAAATACCTGGGTGTAAACTTCAAAGTTGGTAGGAATTCCTCCCCATCTTTGCGCAACTGCTACAGCGATTGGAGAGGAAGGCCAAAGGGTGGATGGCTAAATGTCTCAATCAAGCGGGAAGATGGGTACTTATCAATTCAAGTCTGCTCCCCAACCGCAAACCACATTATGCAAACTCGGTTATTCACGGCACATGTCCACAAAAAAATCGACAAGATTGCGAGGAATTTCTTTTGGGGACATGACACGGAGAACAAAAAGCTGCATATGGCGAGCAAAGAGAAATTACAACTGCCAATCAAACAGGGAGGTTTAGGGATTAGGAATGCAAGAAAACACAACTTTGCACTTCTGGGCAAAAGAGTTTGGCAAATACATGCTCAACCAGATACTATCTGAAATACTTTCTGGACAAAGTACTTAGGCCAAAATCCAATTTTGAGAAGCCTACCAACCCCTTCGGCGGCGGCAAGCCCTACATGGAAAAACATATCAAAGATTGCTCCTTTTGTCCAGGACAATTTGGCCATGCAGATAGGAGATGGAAAGTCAGCCACAATTAATGAGAAATGGATACCCGGCAGGCCAGGGATGACCAACATGGGAGATATTGGTAACCAAAGGGTAAGTACCTTGATCACATCACACACTTTTAATTGGAACACCGAGTTATTGCACCAGACCTTCCCAAAGCAGACATTGTCGATGCAATCGAGCAATCCATGTCCCAAACCCGACAGCCCGGATAAATGATTTGGCCTCACGCCAAAAAGGGGCAAGATACACGGTCAAGAGTGGATACGAGCTACTCATGAAAACCGAGTCATCCACACCAAACCTCAATCCACAAAGTAGTACAAGAAATACGGAGCAAATGTACAAGTCGATCTGGAAATCAGACTGCCCCCAAAAACTGAGACTTTTCCTTTGGAAAGTCAGTCAACAGAGCCTCCCAACTTTTGATGCTCTGTTTTTAGACACATACTCAGCACCAACATGTGTCATATCTGTTATCTACATCCGGAAACAATCCAACATTGTCTCTTTGAATGTCCGGGGGCCAAAGAAACGTGGCGTCTATTTTGCAGGCACGTCAACAACAATGCGGACCATCACAATGCTTACAAAGATATTGTGCTACCACCTCATCCACTGGCCAACACCATTTGCCAACAAAAACATCCAGCTAGGTCTAACAATCAACTACAAGGAGGGAGAACAACAACAACTCCAATCTTCCAACCACCATCAAATTATGCAGAATTTCTGGAAATTCACGCACAGAGGAAAGCCACCACGTTGTCTTTTGCTATCTCATTGTGGAATATTTGGTTAGCAAGGAATGCAAAGGTATACAATAACAACACACAATCGCCAACGCAAACATTCCACATATCTGTATTACTAAGTCAGGAATACAGATGGGCCATGCAACACAATATTTGCACACATAACAGTACAACCCAACACACAACCAGGGGATCTGCGACTATATGGATTCAATGGAATGCACCGAGGCGGGACTGGCTGAAAATCAACACTGATGGAGCTAGTAAAACGGATGCCCAGGGAACACCGATGGCAGCTGGTGTGGGTTGGATTTGCAGAGACGAACACGGTGGCGTGATCATGGCTATGTCGGCACCTATTGGCAAGACTTCAGCTCTGGTGGCCGAGACATGGGCTCTTCTTCTGGCAGCCAGAATGGCAACAACCAGGGAATGGATCAACCTACACTTTGAAACTGATTCCTCGGCATTACTCACATTGCTATCGAAAGATGCATCTGAGGCACCATGGGTCATACAGAATATGCTGCACGAAATACAACATCTCCTGAGGAAACTACGTGGTGTTCACATCACACACATATATAGGGAAGCGAATCAGGCGGCGGATGGTCTGGCGGATCTTGCAGCGAAAAAACAACTACAACAAGGAACGGAAGCAACAACAACTCCACGCCGATATAGGAACACACACAGTACCTGAATTCCTTAATGTAATTGTGATGAATGACTCGGTGGGGACTAGGTACCCAAGAGAAGTTCAACTTTGAGTATTTAATGAAAAACCCACTTTTCAAAAAAAAAAAAAAAAAAAAAAGATACAAGGAAAGACCGATAGAGGTGATACTTTACAATAATAAAAATGACCCCTTTTTATGGCAAACCCCTTTTAATAATCCACGAATTTATTTGTGCCTGGTACTCTTTTTTTACTTAGTTCCATCTAATATCTTAAACATTTCTAAGTAGCAAGGAGATTTCCAGAGTACATCTCTACTTTATTCTCAACTAATACCAAAATTGTTGTGGTGAAATTTTCTTCTCTAAAATGATAACCTATAACTGATAGGTGTTGTCCTATATATCCAAACTGCTACACTTCCCCATTAGGGGGCACTATTCTTAACCATTGATTTCCTGGATTGAGATTAGCAAGGGTCTCATTATATGACACATATGCGGGGGAAGGAGTGGGGTAAAAAGTGGGGGATATATATCATTTTAAGGTATAGGAGAGTAAGATCAATAAGTAAATACGGTGGCCGACAAAATTTACATTTTAATCAACAAAATCATGATCATAGATTGTCAAATGAAGTTTTGATGATTCACAATATCAGTGTATCCTGAGCATATACTATTAATCACAGCGTCTCTCCAGCTAAATAGTATTTATTTTTTAATCTTTGTGAAAGGAGAAAATATTAATTTGGTATAATCCTAGACCGAGTCAAGTGTTATTCAAATTATGTGTCTTGGACTACGGAGTACATTACTACCATTCCTCGTGAGCCAAGTTAATAGAACTGGCAAGTTAATTTGCATCCCCTGTCAGTAAAATATGAAAAATGTGTCCCAGTTTTACCAAAAAAATAAAAAATAAAATAGAGCATAAAACTTTAGAATGGCATAGAACAGAGAGGAATTTGTTGTCGAAGGGAACCAACACCAGTCATGCAACAGAGAAATTTTTTGACTGCAAACTTAAGCAATTTATGCGTGCTTAAGAAAAACGCCTAAATCTAGGGATTATAAGAGATGCCATAGAAAATGTCTTATGAATCGCATTCCAAAGACCACCGTACATGTCGTACTCTGGTTATCAGTTTTCTGACTTAAGTGACTCGTTTCCATTGCATTTGGCTCATCTGGATCTGATTCGTTATATTCAAATCTGACTTATCATATGTAATTGAAAATTGGGATATTTTGACTTTGGGTCACATAAAAGTGACCAGAGTTGTGTTTGGGTCACGACAAAATTTTAATTAGAGTTTGGGTCGCGAGACCGTCGTTGACCGTCTAGACCGTTACAGAAATAATTTTTATTTTAATTGATTTTCATTTATGAAACGATGTTAGTTAACATAGAGCAAGTGAGTCGCACGTGTAAATAAATATCTATTGAAACAATCTAACAGTCAAGAATAGATAGAATCCAACAGTCTGGATTATTTGTCAGTGACCAGACCTTTGGACCCAACCTCAAAACCCTGTAAACACTGAAATTCAGCCATTTTACTTCCCATTTTTCAGGCAACAACTTCACACCTGCAGACAGTTTCTAAGCTCACAATTTGGACAAAAACAACAGATCTCCATTTGGATAAAATGAAGAACAAAGGCATACCAGAAACTAAAATAACTTATATTCATAAACTAATTTATGCACACCTGCAACTTACATTCATACAAGCATACAGGTGAATTATTTCTCTATTGTTATTGTAGGTGTGTCATATATGCAATGAGAGTGTATATATAATGCAAGTTACAAGATGGTGCACCTACAAATTATGTTAACTTACTCTACCGCCAATTAAGCTGACTTATTACACTCTCCTGCATCTTTCAATTAAACAACAAGAGAACCATTTGAAAATATGCCAATAACTCCTTGTGCGGCTATCGCGACATCCACCTCCTCAGATGCTTCCATGTTCATATCGTCCACCATTAATCAAATATGTGCATTGACAAAAGCATAAATTGAAGGAACTGGAAGTCAGGATAAATTGTGGCCAAAAGCATATGAAATTAAATTTATATCATGCTTTCAAATTTACGGTTGTTGAGAAACAGTCATGGAAACTAAAATTTTTTGGCCACCTAGGTGATATGCGACACATTAAGGAAGAAAAAGAAAGTGGAGATTGGTGGAAACCATACAACAACGAGACAGTCATGGAACCGAATGAGTATTGCTCCTGTTCCCATAGAAAAATAAAAAGATGGAGATTGTGGTGCATGAGAAACAAAACGAAAACAAGTTCAGCTAATTGAATTATAAAAGGAGAGAGGACCTCAACAACAAAAGCAACCCCAAATTTTGATCAACACCAAATCAAACATTAAAATTACATGAAACAAAGCTAAATTCCGACAGCTAAACCTTCTAAATCTCAATTGCATGCTAATAAATCCACCACAAACCATCCAAAGCGCTAATTATAAATTTCTACAGTGAAAACCCAAAAATTTATGAACCCTAAAATCCAAATTGTACTAAAAAACTCTAATTTCTATAAATCCTAAAATGCATGTTGCAAAACGAAGATAATTTGAAGTGGGTTTCATGTACTAACCGTTTTTGACGAACCATAGTTTCTCGATTGAACCTTGAACTTCAGCTGTGATGGAGAAGAAAACCATCGTGTAGTTTCTTCAATTTTAAATTTCTCTTCTTCTTCTTCCACTATGACTAACTAAAACAACTATAAATCCAAATTAACCTAAGAGCACTTCAGTTGTGGATCATCTCTCTCACCATTTCTTTCTCGCGTCTGCAACTTCGCTGATTCAGTTGGGGTTCCATTCTTTTCTAAGACCAGAGTAGTTCACTTTCTTAGACACATAATACTAAATCTTTAAGAAATCCCAACCACACACGAGTTTAACGGAAAATACTGCTAGGTTAGTAAATAATTCAATGTCTAATAGATATTTGGTCATTTCATAGTTTAACAAACTTTCCTAACTGTCAAGACGGTCAACGACAGTCTCGTGACCCAAACTCTAATTAAAATTCTACCGTGACCCAATCCCAACTCTGATCACTTTTTTATGAACCAAAGTCAAAATATCCCTTGAAAATTTTAAAAATAAGAAAGTCATAAGAAATTTTTGATCCAACCAGATATGTGCAGTGAGATACAAAATAGATAATATAAGTTGAGTCAGACTTCGAGTCAGACATTATTAAAATAGAAAAACGAAAATCCAACCCCGCCCTAGTCAGATACGAGTCAGACCCAAACAAAAAGGTAAATGTACTTCCAAAGACCAAGACGATATTCTCACTCTCCATTCTCCAGTCTCCACTTGTAGAATACCAAACCATTCAAATCTCCATTAACAATGAAAATGCGTAAAATACAGAGTTCCCTAGGCACTGTCTCCTTGCTATCATCGCACTACCTTCTTCCCTTGGTTGAAACAAAAGCAGAGATAATCCAAAATCTTGTTCGAACAAAAGCAGAAACTGATCAAAATCTTGAATAACCATAAGCAAGGAATGGATCAATGGGAGAAGATTCTTGACTTGGATGATCAAAATGACCCAACAGATCACACGATACCTCAATCAAGCAATAACTTGCAGAAAAAACTTAAGGTTTGTTATATCTTCTTCTTCTCCATTTCCAATTCAATTTTTCAATTTCATTTCATTTCATCGATTTTTTTTTTTTATTTTGAAAATCTCCCTGTTTTGTGTAGGAGTTTGATGAGTTCTACTCATCTCAACATGTGGAATTGAAACTAGGAATTAATATCAAAACACTCGAGGAAACAAAGGAGAAATTGACAAGTGAAACTGAATCACTAGACAACCAAATCAGAACACTGCGAAGTGAAATTGATTTCTTACACAGACATAAGTCTGAAGAGATTGAATTTCTTTACAAAGAAAAGCTTGATTTAGAAATTGATCTGGAATTACTGCGCAAACAAAAGGAGGAATTGACAAGGAGTGATCTTGATTCTCTAAATGTAGAGAAAGCTATACTTAACAAAAAGAAGTTGAAACTCAGAAGGGATGTTGAATTACTCAGCAAGAGGAAGACTAAATTGGGAGCTGATATTGAATCACTGAACAGCGAGAAGGCTGTCCTGGAGAGTGACATTGGATCGCTTAAAAATGAGAAGACTGCAGTGGGTAATGACATTTGTTTGCTCAACAAGAGGAAGATTGTCCTAGAAAGTGATATCCAATTAGATGAAAAGAAGAAGAGTGATTTGGGAAGGGAACTTGAGTTATTCAGCAAGGACAAGGAAAAACAACAATGTGATTTTGAATCAGTAAAGAAAGCAATGTCTACGGCTGGACGTGACTTAGAGTCACTTGGCAAACAGAAAATTAACCGACTTGCTGGACAAACAGAAGTGTGGACTCCAGAGTGGGATAAAGGTTCTCATGAAAGAAACTACTAAACAGCAAAATGGAATTGAGATGATGATCTCAAAGAAGACTATACTCGATAACGAAAAGAACAAAGTTGGATGTGAATTTGAATTGCTGAATAGAGAGAAGTCTCTAGTTGCAAATGATGTTGAGTTACTTAGGCAAGATAAGGATACATTGCAAATGGATGTTGAATTTCTCAAGGAAGAAAAGAATACATTGCATAAGTTTCTAGATGAAGACAAGGCTGAGTTTGTTGATTCTGTGGTACATGAAGTTCTAGAATCTATTCCTGAACGAGAGAAGATATTAGCTAAGAATGAAAAGGTTGTCGCCAGGGAACGTATTTACATTCAAGAGCTTCAGGAAATCCGACAAGAACTTATCAAGGTATAAATTGCTAAAGGTCTTTTTTTACCCTTAAAATTTGGATTGATCTACTAACAAGATTATTTCTTTATCTATTACTTATTGATGTAAATGTATGCTATCAATGCAGCAAATGGAGTCAGAAAAGGCGGCCGAAAATAGGGTGATTGGTGTAAAACAGAGAAAGAGAGGAGATGCAGAGCTGTGGAATTTCAGAGAGAAGAAAAGAGCCACACTGAAAGAAGTGATTAGTTTTCAGTTGGATCGTACAGATAAGTAAGAGAGATCAACTTCTACGTAAGCCTTGTGCAAATATTTATTTATTCGGGCTAAAGATTTTCAGCTGGATAGTTAGAATGTGGTAATGTATATTTTTTGAGGTTTTTTGGGTACATAAGGGATAGGATGCTAACATAATATCTAGTTGTAAATGTAACTATCTGCTCATATGTGAAGCTGAATTTCAAGCTTGTAAATGTTTTGAATTTGAAATACTAAACTACTGCGGAATTAGCCTTTTTGAGAAACTGCTTCATCATGTCCTATGTTGGAGATGTGCTTATTGAGTTGTTAGTTGTTACCTGTGGCAAATTGTATATCTATATTCCCTTTGTTTTATTATCTTGTAGAATCTCGGAAACCCTTCTTTTGTTACTGCCAAATTTCTTGCAGGATATCTTTGGCTTGAGACAAGATTGAAGGTATATGACACCGTGAAAGTGGTACAATTCTTGCAATGGGTTCTGAATCTTTAGTCTTCTGACCCGGAGGTATATGATTACTGTTACTTTCATCAGTATTGTAATATTAGCATGAGTATCAGAGTAAATTTCTTGATCTCTTACTTTACACCAAAATTTTATGTTTAGTTTTGACAAACCTTGGTTCTAATTTCTTTTTTGTTAATCCTCGTCATCCGCCAGTAAATGTTAGCTTTCAGATGTCCTTATCGGTGCGATTGTGATGTTTTAATTAGGATGTGTTATGTGAACCGAACATATTCTAATACTTAAGTCTGATCTATTTCTCCTTTCCCTTTTTTGTTTTTCTTTTGGTGTTACAGATGATCTCTATTCAGGAAAAAGGAGAAAGCAAATCTATTTGCCTGAGAATGATAATTTTTCATCTGTTCGTGTGGAGGCATTTCCATTTTCTAGCTTAACTACACATACCTCTTCCGTGTGGTTTCGTAAACTGCTTGATAAATGTTTTAGTATCAGTAGATTTGCTGTTCCGTTACAATGTCTTCTGTTTATTTCAACAAGCAATCCTTGCATTTGTTGTATGCATTGCAGGGAATTGGAAAAAGTTCAAATTCCCTGAGTTAAATTGGGGATTGATAAAATGGGAGAGTCTGATTCAAAACCGTTTGGTTATGCAGTAAAATACATTAATAGCTCATTTTCAATGGATAAAGTTTCTAATCACTCTGTCCTGCTTTGCAGCTTTTTGGAGGAAATGCTTGAAGAACAAGCTTCCCATCATATTAAAATTGCCTGGACTGTAGGGGAACATCCAGTATTATCCGTCTCTTATACTCTCTCTTGCTACTAACTAGCCTCCTCGAACCGGTGTAAGTAATCGTGCGGCGTTCAACAGTTACATCCGGGAGGTAACTTGTGAATTACTTGCATGCATGTTTTTTGGCTGCAGAGACAATAAATTAGTAAAATTAATGCTTAAAGAACAAATGGGGTTTGAAGTACATTTCGCAGTTGTTAATGTACCGTGGAGATCAAATGAAGTTGTGATGATTTCAATTAGTCAGTGTGTCATGAACACCATAAACGTGGAGATGATATGATTTCCTACTCCTACTCTGTAATTAGAGTTCGAAATGGGATAAATATATCAAACTAAGATAAAATTTGGATTTTAATTGCCGGTTGGTCAAAAATAGGCAATTCAAGCTAATCTTGAAATTTGTAATTTAGGTTTGACATGTAATTTAGGTTCCTTCTTACATGTTTCACAAGACAGGATGCACACAAGAACCAAACCTATGGGGAAAAAACCCATGGATTTGCAAAAACTTAGCTACACTTGATTCTTCGAAGACACTAAATCAGCAAGCACACTTCACTTGCTGCATAAAACAGTAACCCAAACTAAGGGATAAATGCACCGATAGAACTTAGTTTTAATCTTGGTCGAAGCCTGGCTACTATTGCACACTTTGGGTTACACAAACTCTCCTTGTTTTGGACACACAGTCTTTAAGAAAATCAGGCTTTTATTGCCTTTCAATTATTCAAACATTTTCCCAAAAGGACTGGATCCACCTATTATGAGTTGTGCGGTTTGGAGTGGTTTAAATAGACAGTGGTTCTGGAGTGATTTAAATGGACAGTCCGACCCATGTCCGGAACCATTGATTTATATAATTGATTTTATTGCCATACAGACCGTTAACAAAAATCAATGAGAAAGCCACCTCTCCAAAATTTTCAAATTTTATAAGGTCCACTGGGCCCCACACCTCTGGAGTTTAACAGGGGGCCATGCGTTGTGTGAGGCTTTGTTTTTGCTATTTTTTGCTCGGTGTGTTGAGACTTTTTATTATCACTTGTTCTAAACAATAAGAAAACCGCTTCTCACACATTTTAGGAATTTATGGGCTCCGGTGGGCCCCGCCCCTTCAGAGTTTAGCAAGGGCCACAAGTATTTGTCACTTGTTCATGTTTGAAAGTCATTTGCAGTCGGTCATGTTGTTCTTATTTTCTGTCCTGTAATTTCCAGGTTAATACCTGTTTTATCTATTAAAAAAAAAAGATTATCTTGACTAGAGAGAGACTGCTAGTTGAATGGGGATTCTTTGGTGTAGGTGGCCCCTAGTTAGTAATTCTCCGGAATGATTCGCGAACGTATCCGAACTGACCGAATCCGAATGATATTTCCGAACTATTTTGAACTCCGAACCTAGTTTCCGGATTATATGGACCTCACGAATGATTCGCGAACGTATCCGAACTAACCGAATCCGAATGATATTTCCGAACTAGAACTTCGAACCTAGTTCGCGCCCAACCTCGCTCTCCCATAGGTAATTCTCTGACCAGAGTTCTGTTGATTGGTTTTTGTTTGATTTTGTATATATTTTATATTTAAATACAATTATTAAGTTAAAGTTTTCTATTGGTAGTTGTTTAACCAGTGTTTTATTTGTTAGTTTTTGTTTAAAAGTCTATAAACTCGTTTTATAATACATTTATGCGATTAAATTGTTTACTTCTTATTAAATAATCACGCTAAAATGTATTTTCCCATCTTATAAATCACATACAAATAAAATTAGTCTCGTAATAAGATCATAATACTTATTAATTTATCATATATGTAAGCCGAATTTTAAGTGCCGAACTTATATTTATAAAACGAATATGCACGTACGTATGCCGTTCCGAACTACTGTCCGAACAACGAACCGTTAACCGGATTTTTGACCGAATCCGACCTATCCGAATCCGTATAACTCCCGTACGTATGCCGTCCCGAACTACTACCCATACCCCGAATTGCTAACTAGGAGGTGGCCTAGGCAATTGAGTGCGGCATCTCTGCCAAAGTTATCAAGGGCACTTGATTTCTAGCATTTTCGCTTCCTTACGGCGTCCAGAACGAGTTGAGTTTTCTTTTTTCACTGCAAAACAGTTGCCAACGTCATGCATTTGACTTTTGTATTCAGTCTCTCACTTGGTATAGGCTTATAGCTAGGTGCCAGAGGCTAATAATCCCGTTTTCTTTTTGCTGAAAGCATTCCACGGTCCATATAGAAGCACTGTTCATACGATTATTACCTAGACTAGAGACTACTAACTTCATGGCACCGTCCATACGATTATGTTTCCAGAGTAAAATTACTTGGTGAGCCAAGTTATCGATACTGCATTTGGCAAGTCCAGCGAACAAATAAAAAAAAAATGCTCGTCAGCTGTAAGATAAAGATTAAATTCAAACCCTTCAGAGCGAATTTGATTTTCCAAAATTTTTTATTTTTTTTTTTTTTTTTAAGGAAAACATGGTAATTGAAAATGACTTTGACAAAAGAAAAAAAAAAAAAAAAAAAGGTCGAAGAATCTCTTCAACGGCCTACTTCAACAAAAAAAAAAAATGACATTCTAAATGATAACTATGATGCTTTATTTTCCATTTTACAAAAAGGGCCCCAAAATATAGATTTGGTTAGCCGCCTCCTTATTTATTTTATTTTACTTTTTTTTTAACAAAAAAAAAAAAAGTTTAATTACAAGAGAATCTCTTTTTTTACGGCCATCATATAGAATTACAAGGTTGCTAACCCATTATACTAACACTGTCCCCCTAAGGTTGATATAATACTAGATATAAGCACCAAATTAAAAGTGTCAAAATTCAAAAGCCAAAGCACAATGAATGATTATGCAAAAATTCTTGGTGAACCGTGTGATTGAACCACACGAAAACCACCAGACACAACAAAACCCATAAAATGGGACCCCCTGCTATCCTCTATGGGGCCCATCGGGACAAAACCAAAAAAATCTATGAGAGAAAAAGTTGAATTCAGTTTTGGTGTGGTTTGCAGAGACAGTTTGTGCAGAAACACTCATGATTATGTCTCTAAAATCACGAGTAGCCTTCTTTTAACCATTCTACGAAAAGCTCTTATGTTTGGTTAGCCTTTCCCAGTTACAACGCTTATAAATATAATACAAAACTATCTTTTCTTCCAATGATCCATAGAAAATCCCGTTACGAGATATTTACTTGGTTTTCTCTAACATCTCAATTATGTCAAAATAATAGCTAAATAAATAAGGGGGTTAGTCAAGTGAGATTTTAAATGACTTCTGGGGAATTCACAAATCTACTGTTAGTCCATAAAGACTTTTGGAGAGTCTCTTAATGTCTCTTGTTATTGGTTATAGAATTTTTTCAAGTCATTCTAATTCTCTGAAACTCCTTATTATTGGATTAGGATTTTATAAGAGTCACTCCAACACTCTTGTTATTCGAAGGCGAATTGAAAGTCATTGATTTGTTGTTTTCAGAGATTTGGAGAGACTTTTCTTGAAAATAGATATGGTAGAAATCTCGCCTCAAGAGGTGATATTTATGGAGACTTGGAAATTTGGAGATTTTTTGGTTTCGGGAGTGAACCATCTTTTTCTTTCCTTGTGCAGTAATACACTTAAGAGCCACTTGGAAAGGGGTAATCAAGACAAAATGTGGGATAAAGTGATTTTTTAAATCGGAGAATATATATATTTTAAAATCAGTTATGTGAGTCTTTGTGATATATATCGATTAAAAAAATATATATTTTTGAAGGTATGATTTTTTTTCTCGACTTTAAATTGTTGGAAAACTGCACATAGAAAATCAGTGGTGAGATAGCATAGAAAATACAATGTGGGGCGAGTGGAATAAAGTGAATGAAAATTTGGCATATGACAGCAGTGTGATTTATTTTGACAACTGACACATATTTTATCAAGTAGTCATTGTACTTTTATTATTATAATAACGTGAATATAAAAGAATCGGTAATGTATGGAATTAATCATTGGATATTATACAATTTTGTCTCTACAAATCACATAAACTTTCTAAAAATCTCATTTTTTTTGTCTCTACAAATCTCATTTTTTGTCTCTACAAGTCACAAAGACTCTCTAAAATACTTTCAGAGAATCATTAGAAATCTCTAGATTTTCAGAGAATCTCTGGGAGTCACTCAAATTCAAAATCTATGAAAGTACATAGAAATCTCGTTTGACTACCCCTGTAAAATACCAATCTTACTACTTTACCAGCTAGTTAACAGCTAGTTGACAGCTGATCCTATGTGGCTGTCATGTGTAGGAGAGAGTGGATTTTCCCTTACAGTCCACGTATTCAAAATCTTATCTTATATACTAATATAAAGAAAAGAGCTCTTTTTGGTAGGAGACCTCCTAAATTATTTAGTTGTCCCTATGTTTTACATATTTACATAAATACCATTGTTTTAAAAATATATCAAAAATTTTAAAAACTTGATATCTTTCAAAATATACACCGGATTTTTATAAAATTTATATATTTGAAAAACTCTTTCAATTATCTACGTAACGAGTACAAATAAGAATAGTAAATTTTTGTTTTAAGAAATTTTTATTCACGACTTTCAAATTTAGTATTGTTGGATTAGTAAATTCAAGCATCTGCATCGCACATGTGTCCTTACTAGTAAAAATAAAAAATACAAACCATTCTGTCTCCCCGTTTCTTCTCCAAAGAAAATCTAGGGTTCCAAAGTCCTGGACTATTTCGACATGCAAGCTAACTCTCCGGCACAAAGTCAAGTAATAGTATCTCACAGAACGGGTGAGTATTTGATAATCAAACCTTATCGGAAGGAGTTCGGGGTTCACTTTAAATCTAGGTTTCTCCTCCAAGGAGTCGATTATGGGTTTTTACAATTAAGTTTCCGTACAACTTTAAAGAACACGAACAAAGAATTTTGCTACAACAGTACATTGGATTATGTAGTGATGTCAACATATTATACAAAATCATGCTTTATTTTAATCAGAAAATGGTATGGGCAATTATATATCTAAACCAATTCGCGAATTTTTATCAAAATTGTGGTCCGTACATGTCTACAAAGGCTATAAGTTGGCATTGATTGATAGGCATGATGTATAACCCGTGAAAATCATCAATTCTAAAGCTCATCAACAATCTGGTTCCCAATTTTAACTAAGTTCACTGATATCAATGGAGTTTATCAACTCCTTATCAACTCCCTCTGTTATACATTTCATATTAAAACCTTTGTTGGTGGAGTCCAAAGGAAAAAAATTAACCCAAACTTCCATCGTTCAACATCCAACTGGTTATGATCCATAAGCAATCTATGGAAGACCGGTAGTTTTTCTGATTCCAATTTTAGTTAGGTTTTTTTTTTTTTTTTTTTTAATTTTTTATGTTGAAGACATGGAAAACTCACTTTCCTATATCCTACGTGTAACTGCCACATCGAAAATCAGCTGTCAAGCAGCGGGTAAACGGCTGGTCATATAGCATTTTCGGGTGCTAGTAAGTAGAATAATGGGCTTGGAAGGCCAATATATTACAAATTTTATGCTTGGGAGCCGGGTGGACTGACTGTGCAACTGCACACCCATGCTTTAAGTTGGCTTCCACCTTATGTTTTAGTTCTAAATAGGACAGTTATCTGCATAAGAAAAGAATAAGAAAACCGCATAAAAAAACTAGAGGAAAACCCCTCCTCACAAAATTTGTACTGGCCCCCACCATAAGTGGCCCCTATTGTCTTCCGGTGGGCCCACCGGGACTCAGAAAAAATGTGAGAGCTTTTTAAGATATTGTTTTGGTGAGGTTTAATATCTCGGTTTGTTTAGAATCATCGTTATTAGACATGGGAAATACTCAAATACATGACAAACATGTTTCTGAAACCTCGTTAAATTGTGGGCCTGCTGTTTTAAAATGGGACTAGTGAAAGCTTTTGGAAACTCCTTGACCTATAATCTTTATGGACAAACCACCCCTTCTTGAATGGGGTTAATTTTATTTAATTAAGATAAATCATACTTATTAGGAGTTAATTATTATTTTACTTTATTTTCAATTTTAGTTTTATTTTCTTTTAAAAAATATTTAATATATTTTAATTTTTTTAACCTAGATATTTGAATGAAAAGTCGTACTGATTCCATTTTATAAAACATGACGTCACTTTCAAATTGTCATAGTACAAATTTACAAACCACGATAACTTTTTATGGTCAATTTTTACTTTAAAGTTTAAAAGAGTCGTCATGGTTAAAATTTAGAACGTTAACGATTGTAATGGAAAATCACATATATAGGTCCATTTTTGTCAATTGGAAAGAATCGTTATGGTTGAAATTTAAAATCACGACGACACAAAATAGCCTCCCAAATTCTCAAATAGAGTCGTTATGGTCGATGAATTTATACCATGACAACTTAAAATAGCTGTCTATAAATTTGAATTATGACGACTTTCATGGTCAGTTTTAGTTTTACAATTCGTCATGGTGAAAATTTAGATTGACGTCGACTATAATAAATATTGTAGTATGTATGTTTTAAAATTGACAAGAGGCGTATGGTTAAAGTTTAAGACAACAATTTTTTTTTTAGTTTTTTTTCACCTAGAGTGGGTTGTCATGGTCGTGATTTATCGACCATGACAACTACTACAAAATTTATGAAAAATGTTTTACAAAAAATATAAAAAAAATTATTAGAAAATAAATATAAAAAGAAATTTAAAATTATTATCAGAAAAAATAAAAATCCAAACCAAATAGATGTATAAATAGGATGATGTGTCATAATCTTAGGGGTTAAGGTAATCTAATCTTTTTACTATAGTTAGACAGCCCTTATCCACCTTTCATAATGAGATGAAAATTCACTAGCCCTCTTTAAACCCACGGCCCTATATTAAACGAGGTTTTGAAATAACAAAATTTGTGGAATTAGAATAATTTTGGTAGCTAGTTTTTTTTTTTTTTTTTTTTTTTTTAAGAAACACACAAAATTCATTAAAAGAAAAGGTCATTACAGATTCCAGTTAATGGTTCTTCCCTCAAAACATTTTGTAAGAAATGAGGAGAAGAAAACCAAATGTCTTTTAAACTAAATCGCCTAGCTCGACGTGCAAGTCGATCGACAATCTTATTCTTAGCACGCTTAAGGTAAACTATCCTAGAATACACACAACTGGAAATTGAAATCCAACATTCATCTAATAGATCCTGACACCTCCAATCAATTTCACCCTTCCTATGATTAAGCAGATCCACCAACCAAGGCGATCATCGACAAAGAGGACTCTGGAGAGATTCATCTCACTCACCCATGAGCAAGCCAAAATTAGGGCCATTGCCTCTGCAGCAACAACACCTGGAATCAAACCAAAATCCGCTCTGCACCTTTTTATCCTTCCTGAAGTGTCACACAAAATAAGACCAATACCCATGTTAAAATTTTTGAAAGACCCATCAATAAACATAATATGGTCTATCTGCTAAATAGGAGTCCTTGTCGCCAACAAAATTACACTCTGGGGCTTAGGAGAAGTAACAATATAAGTATTTATAGACCTTCTAATGTCCATTATAGTAGCACTCCATATTAATTTTAACCTTTCTAAAAATAACATCACATCTAAGCTTCCAGATTGACCACAGTACCACTGCACCAATACTTGGCCACTCCACAGCATAAGGAGATCTACCCAAATTTTATTTTGGTAGCTAGTTACATCCTTAAAAAAAATATTGATAGTCACGGAGCCACGTTGGTCCAAGTGGGGACTGTACAACCTTCCCATGAGAAAACAATATCTTCTTAAGATGCTAGATAGAGTACTATATAACCAGTACATAAAGCATTTTAGGCATAGTTTGTACGTGAAACAGATATTAATAGCTATCAAAAAGAAAAACGAACCAATTTTTCCGTTTAATGTTTTTAGAATGTAATATATCTCGTTGATCTATTGTAGTTGCAATCAAGTGGATTTATTTATCTGGAAAATTATCACAAAGATCTAATCATTTTATAATATTGTATTTTAATTTAAAACATATATTCAATTTTTTTCTCTCGAACCTTAAAAGTTCAAAACCTAAAAGTAGAACACGCCCCATAATTAGTTTAAATGTTGGATTTTAGAAACTTGGTTCGTAACCAAATTCACTGATTAGGGTTCTTATCTCATGGTTTTTAATTTGCTCCAACATCCCATAACTTTATCTTACAACATATAACCTTCGCATTGGGAATTACTTTGAAACCCGGGATACAATTTAATCGATAAAACTTTAATTGCATTGACGTATGAATAACTTTATGTGGAAAGCTTAGACAGATGAAGTAACTACCAACACTTTCTCATTTGATTTAGGCAGCCTTCCTATATAATCTTCGATCGTATAAGAACAACAGTGGTGGTAATTCAAGTTACATATAGCTTCCAAAATTCAAATGATCCCCAGAGAGCAATGTAGAATCATCTCAAAATAACATTACTTGCATGTTGTTACATCATTCATATTATAAGTTTAATCCTCGATAATTCTAAGTTGTGGCATCATGAAAACCATGAAGAAAAAAAATCACACAAAATAGAAATTTGAGCTTTGAGCAAAACATATTTTGTATTTGCATAAACTTAAGATGGTGATGCGCTTGTAGTTTTCAATAAGACAAATATTTGCATTTACATATAACAAAACACCTTGATTTAATGTAGTTAATTTCGGCCATCTCGGGCCGAGTTTTCGCTGAATTTCCGATCTTGGAGGTTGGCCAAGAAGAAACCCGCAATCTGGATGAAAAGAGATATTGAAGGAAAAACTGTTTATCTTGGCCGGTTTTAGCCGATATAAAACACAGAAACATGAATATAACTGCAACTTAGTGACCCCTTTTTTTTCGCCATTTTTTTTTGTTACAATTAATTCTGATTTACATGTATTTTCCTATTTCATCTCCTGTTTTCTTTCTTCTTTTGATCAGAGATGGTGTTTAAATTTTTTTGTATGATGCTCATAAAACTCATCTTGATATTAATCTTTTGATAGAACTCATATTTGATCAGAGGCGGAACTAATAACTCTTTGATTATTCAGGTGGTTATGGTGGTTGGCTTCTTTACTAGAGAAAAGAAAAGAAAAGCCAAGGATCAAACCAAGGTTATTACAAAGAAAGTTACATATACATTAGAGTGTCCCAATTAATCCAAATTAAACTAGCATCAACATACATAAAAGTATCGTTGTCGCAAGACTATAAGACTAACAATTGCTTAACCAAATCAATATTTTATTGTACACTCTTGTGTCGACCTCCAAAACTCTTGCATTCCTCTCCTTCCATAAAATCCAACAAATCACATAATGTAAGATTTGCCGAACATCCTTTCCTCTCCCTTGTAACATATTGATAGACCACGCTTCGAACAGTTGAAGCGAAGTGCTTGGCATTGGCCAAGCTATCTTGAAAGCTTTAATGAAATATCTCCAAATCTCAAAAGAGAACTTACAATGCATGAGCATGTGATTTGTTGACTACCTATCATCGTTGCACAAAATACGCTGCTCGCTATCAATGTTTACACCTAGATGGCATAACATATCCCTGGTAGGAAGCAAATCATATGGAAAGTAGCCCAAAGGATGATGCTCACCTTGTTTGAAATATTACCTTTCCGAAGAAACTTATCGAAGCCGCACTCTTCAAGTTTGCGAACCATAGAAAGTAGCCCAAAGGTAGAGAGATCATTCGCTCGTATTTGGTGAAGGAGAATTTGAATTTGGGGATTGAAAATGTGATTGAATATAAACAAATCCATGTGTGAGTCATAAAAGTAGAAATGAAGACATATTGACTCCTGCCAATATGCATATCTTCCAAATTTTCTACATATTAATCCAAGGATTGACATAAAAGTAAAGCTTATCTTGTCATATGGGTGCCACTATTCAACTGATATCACAGGATCCACGGCAGACATATAATAGTTTTTTCCTTGGTGTCTCAAACCCAGCTGAGACAGTCCGAGATACGAGATTGACCATATTGGTTAACACTCATGGACCTTATATTAGTACAAGAAATTACGTATCTAATGTGAAAAATGTTTGTTATAAAGATTATAGCCTTATAGGTTTAAATATCAAACCGAGATTTGGAACCGAAATCTCCCCGATACAAAGTTGGGACCGAGATAAACCGAGATCCTATATTGACTATATTGGTGGGATTAGCAGTAAGAGAATTTGGTTGTTAGCTCTGTAGTTCCATCTGTACAAAAGATCAATCATGATGGTACCACATTGGGACCAATGGGACAGTTCTCCTCTCAAGATTTATAAAATCCTAATTGAAAACCTTTTCATAAATTTTATGCAATTAAAGATCTTTAAATGCAAGTGTATAAATTTTGAAAATTTCGTAACTAACTATGCTTGATAATTGATACACAAAATTACAAAAAAAATACAAAAAAAAAAAAAAACAACGATTGTGCGCCTTCTACCGCCTAGCCGAATCTAAATTATGTCTTTCGATTTACAAATTTGACCCCTGAACAGAAAATACGGCTCTGTCCCTTTCCGTAATAGAATAGTTAGAATTGAGACTTAGAGCGTCTACAGTCACGACTATATTCCCAGACTATTATCAAATTTAGTCTGAGAATTAACTACAGTCACGAGACCAAACCAATTGTAGTCTGGGATTTCTAGGGTTTCTTTTTGAGAGATCAAAAGGGCAAATTGTGTTGAAAATAGAGCTTCATCAAAGAGATGAAACTATAAGATTACAAAATTTTGGGATTAGCTAATAGTTACCAACAACTGCCTCCCAATTTGAGATTAAGGTACGCAAAAAGTATCCCTCAAATATCTTTGAATTCAAAGACCAGTTATATAGAGTACATATAATGGAAGTGATAAGATGATCAAAATTTCTCTGATATCCCATGTATAGCCGACTGTGGTGCTCATTCCATACATTCCACCAAATCGCAAAAGGAAAAATACTCCATAGTTGTCAGATGAAACTTCTGCTCCTCTTTCTTGACCACTCCCAAAAATTTTTTCTTAACTGTCTTCGAGAATACCCATTGAATCTTGAAACTATATAGAAAGTAATGCCATAATTTTCTAGTTACGGTGCAGTGTAAAAACAAGTGATTCTGGGCTGCGTCGCTGAACAGAATAATCATTGAATAGATTGTACTCATCCATCTCTACGAAGCTTATCTAGAGTTGGTGTTCCATCATGGCCAACTGTCCAAATAAGAAAAGAGACTTTCAAAGGTACGTACCTTTGGATTCCATACCCTGCTTGTGGGGAAATATAAGCAAACCATCCACATCTAGTGCCTCGTAACAACTTACGACTGAAAAATATGTTCCATATATAAGCCCATTTCCTTGTATCCTCCACCGTATTGTCTTGAGAAACAACAATATCTCCTAGCATCTGTAACATCTCTGCCACATCACCCACTTCTTGTTCATTTAAAGCTATTTTGAAATTGAGATTCCATTGTCCATTCTCGGTCATAACTTTGTTCAGAACAACATCTTTAGATTTTGATAACTTATAAATTCTTGGATATTTTTCCTTCAAAACAACATTACCAACCCATTTACCTGACCAGAAAGCAATTCTCCTTCCATTTTTAACAATCAGACTAGCCCCATCTTTGACAAATTTCCTAGCTTTAAGAATTCCATAACAAAGACTTCGACCCACTGATTTATTAGATGTATTAAGATAAAAAAGACTCATGGTTACCTCCAAACTTTTCACGAACTATTCGTCTCCAAAGTGCGTTCTTATCCTCACCATATCTCCAGATCCACTTGCAATGTAAAACCTTGTTGACAAGCTTCAGCTTCTTAATATCGATACCCCCTCTGGATTTTGGCATTGAAGCTTTAAACCATGAAACCCAACTCATTTTCTTTTGAGTATTTGAAGAACCCCATAAGAAGTTTCATATAATCTTCTCTAGTTCTTTAACAACAACAGTAGGCATTTGAAACATTGATAAATAATACATCGGAAAGCTTTCCAAAATACTATTTATTAAGATAAGTCTCCGACCTTTTAAAAGATATCTTCGTCTCCAAGTGAACAAACGTTGTTGGCATTTTTGTATTATCACATCCCAAACTGCTCTACATTTGGAATTGCTTCCCAGCGGTATCCCTAGCTAGTTAATAGGAAATTCATCTAGTTGACACCCAAAAACATTAGCACGTATATCACCATTATAAGCCTCCCCAATACCAACTATAGCACTTTTCCGAAAATTCACATTCAAACCAGCAACAAGCTCAAAAGCAAATAAATTATTTTTCAAATTAACTAGTTTCTCCTCAGAATCATCTAAGAATACTACTAAATCATCCGCTAATTATAAGTGATTGATGATTTTACCATTTTCAGCCACCCTGTCTAACTCCCTTTTGACTTCTAAACATGCTTTTTGCTTCGCCATTTATCAAAATTGAGAACCTAGCATAAGAAATACACTAGCTAATCCAGTTTCTCCAAACCAAACTTCTCCATTAATATATCTAAGAAGTTCCAATTGATATTGTCAAACGCCTTTCCAAAGTCCCCTTGCATACAATGCCGAAATTTATTAGCCCTTATCCTAATTTATTAGCCCTTGCTTTTCTAGGTAGGCGTGTTTAGAAGTTGTCTCAAGGTATCAAGATTTTATAGGTAGGCGTGTTTAGAAATGGTCTCCCCGGTATCAAAGCACGTATTATAAACGTCGATGTTGGGTGCATGTTATAAGTTCGCTCAAGGAGACGAACGCTATACGTATGCTTGTCTCCGGGCATAGTTATTAAGTATGCGCCTGATTGAGGCATGCCTACAATGTATTTCTGGATTGGGAGCTATGAAATAGTGGATTTGGATCGGCGCACTTAATACATGCGTTGGTCTCTAGACAATCGTAAAATCAGCGTCCCATAACGTGCCTAATACGCGCGCCTAACACCAAGGATTATTAATATGTGCGCCTCATCCAGATGTAAGTTATACGTGTGCCCAACCATCACATGCCACTTAAATTAACACATGTTTTTACAAGATTGTTAATAGGGGTACCAGATTAAGTGGGGATAAACCAAAATCAAGATAAGACAAAACAGGTTTTCATATAGGACAAAACAAGTTTTACCTTGTCTTGGTACACCCCCGCTTAACCTGGCACCCCATTAGCAGCCTTGTGTTTTTAGACATTATTTCCGCCTTGTGTTTTTAGACATTATTTCCATTTTCTCCTTGATGTTAAAAAATATGGTCTAGCATCTGGTCTTTTGTCCGCTTCATGGCGGTGGGCGCTCTTAGGCTACATCATTTTTCTCTTTTCTGATCACTTTGTCAAAAATAATATAAATAAATGGGAACATTATTTAAATACCCTTATTATAGGGCCCCTTCCAAAATACCCTCATCATCTTTTACAAATACCCCTAGGCATGAAAAAGCCCAAACCCGAATTGTAAGATTACCAAAATAACCTTTAAATAAATGGTCGACCATTAATTAATTTATTCTTATTATCCTCTTCTCTCACTCTCTTTCCTCTCTAATTACAGATCCAAGAAACTGAAAAAATTCAAAAAAAAAACTGCAACGAATCCACTACAAAACCAGAAAAAACTGAAACAAAACAAATTAATTCTTACGGAAAAATAGCAAACTAGATGAAGGAGTAGATTAGTTCAGATATTTTGCAAAAATCTAACCACAAAAACGAAGCAACAGATCAAACGAAGGTAATCAAAAACTTGCAGAAGAACAAACAAAGAACAAGAGAATGCAATCAAAGATTCTGTGTTTGAATGAAGTTTGAATTTCAGTTGATTTCAATTTTTAGGGTTTAATACATGATTTATCTTCAAACAAAGAGTTCGATTCATTTGATTTCAATTTTGAAATAATTCGATACTGATATCTCCTAGATTCAAACTGATTTTCTTTGATTTTGTTGGATGTAATGAAAGAAAACAAAATCAACTGATTCTGTTGGTGTTATTGAAACTAATTTCATTCAATTTGATGTTGCATGTGATGAAAAGACAAATCGAACTGCTTCCCTTTGTTGGTATTTAAGGAATCGAATGCTTCTGCTGGTGAAAAGAAATCAGTAAAGGTAATAAACCTGCTGGTGATACTAATTTCACTCGATTTACTTTGTTCTACTTCATAGGTACTTTGTTATGTAGGAAAAAGGTATTTACTACAGATTTGGAAGCAACTGGTAGTAGTTGCCTTCATATTTTACTATTGGTTTTCAACTAATGCTAGTTGTTCATATATTTTAAAGCAACTAGTAGTATTTTCCTTCATATTTTGAGTCAGTTGTGCATCTATAACTTATAAGTTGAAAACTAGTACTTGTTGTATGCCTTTGAAATGACTTATGAATGCAACGGAACATGTTAAATGGTTCTGAAAGACATCATGTACTATTTTTAACTGAACTTATGCTACGTGTTCCCATTATGATATGAAATAAAATGATGACTGATGACTGAAACATGTTAAATTGTGCTTTTGGAAGCAACTGATACTAGTTGCCTTCGTATGCTTTTAATGATGACTAAAACATGTTATTAGTCCATTTTGCTAGTTTTTGACTCTATTTAAAGAGGCAACTCCTTCTAGTTTATCCCATATTTGGAAGCAACTTAAGATAGTTATGCTAGTTATTCTCATATTTGGAAGCAATTGGTAGAAGTTGCCTTCATATGGTTCTGAAGACATCCTATACTAGTATTTGTTGTATGTTGTTGAATGCAATGTAACATGTTAAATGGTTCTGAAGACATCATGTATTACTGGACTTATGAAAGTTGTTCCCATTATGTTCTGAAATGAATTGTGATTTTGGAAACAACTAGTACTAGTTGCCTTTGTATTTTTGGAGGCAACTTATGCTAGTTGTTCACAGTCTTTGTGATTGTACTTCTTCTATGCTTTTATATTTATATTTATAGAGGCAACTTTTGCTAGTTTCTCTAATATGTGGAAGCAACTTAACATAGTTTATCTCAATTTCCTAAGATAACTTAAGATAATGGAGTCAGATTTTGGTAGTTCCTCCTACATATGGAGACAACTTGAATTAGTTAGCTGTATTGAGATATCATGCTAACTATTCCTATTGACTGAACAACATTAGTATGAAGAGGACGTCGCCAAGATTGAAGGCAATGGCAACCAACTCTGCAAAGAATGCTCCCAGCAACGAAGCAATAGAAACTGTTGATATAGTTCAACACAGAAAAGGTATGAAAAGAAAACTTATAAATCTTCTTTTAATTAGGTATCTGTATCTGTGTAATAGATGCTAATTGGATAGCTTGCATGATCGCAGGTAAAAAGAAGAAGATAGAAACAGCGATAGCATATAAATTTGGATTATTACCATTGTTAGATATGAGTTACTACCTGTATAAAGTATTGAAAGACAAGCCAGCACATGTGAAAGCCCTAAGAGAGTCTCCGTACTGAGGTTTAGTTGAACCATTCTTTAAAGAAGAACAACAAAACAGGCCTCCAAAAGACGTAACGGCTGAAAGAGATGTATACACTAAGATTCCTCAAGCTATAGAGATGCTTCTCAGTCGCCATGATAGTGTAGTAGTGAGGAAGAAGGTGTAAGTGGGATTTGTTTTTAATAAGAAGGTTTATGTTCCAACAGCAGATGATTTTGTTGTTTTCTTCAATGTGCAAAGAATGCCTGAAGATGATGAATTGAAGAAGAAATTGAGTAAAGTAACTAAAGAGCGCATAGATTTCTTGCATAAACATTTCCCCCCAGTACAAGGCAAAGACTACAAGATTACAAGGCAACAGATCGATATGGTGTTGAGACAAGAAGCTGAAAATGGAAAGGACCCGACGTTGTTTCTGATTTTCTTTGGCATGTGGTTGTGCACCGTGTTCTTCTTCACGGATACTAGTGGGGGCTACTTTACCCAGAGATGGTTTCCATACTTGTTCTCCATGCATAGAGTGTCGTGGCCAGACCACATAGTGAAATATTTGATGGATAATATAAAGAAACCAAAAGGAAAAGATGGTCTTAAACGTGTACCTGGGTGCATACCATTTTTGTTGGTAAAAAAAGAAATAAAAAATTGTTGACAAGATAATCTTGATCTAAAATGTTTTGAGAAACTTAAATAACATTTTAATTTTTTTGTTTGCAGTATTGGTTTTTGGAGCATAGAAACTACCTACCAAAGCGACAAGGATTTGAACATTCAACTCCAAGATTCACCGGGTGGCACCAACTAGATTTGTGCAACAAGTTGACGGTAGAAAGGAAAGATAATGACGGGAATATGGTATTCCCAGAAGAATTTACTATAAGTAAAAATCTTATGCTACTATAGTGAATCTCAGAGTTGAATGTTATGAAACAACATATGTGGAAGCAACTTGATCAAGTTGTCTTCATAAAATGAAAGCAACTTGCTCAAGTTGTCTCCATAAAATGAAAGAAACTTGATCAAGTTTGCTCCATAAATGAAAGCAACTTGATCTAGTTGGTTTCAGAAGTTGAAGCAGATAGTTTACTCAAGTTGTATATTAACTTGCGACTGATTTTCAAGGAAAAAATGCTGACTAATTTGGAACTCTTCAGTTGACAGATGGCATTCAAGACGAACTGGCACCACATGAGCAAAGACTGACTAGTTGAGAGAATTGGTAGAAGAATTAGAAATAGAAAGGGCATTCAACAACCTGTTGTACGGTTTACTTGAAGAAGAGAGGCTAAATGCCAAATTCCTTGAAGCCGAAAACTTTCCACTCCAAGAGATCTACTATAGGATTGAAGGGAGAGGTGAGTTCTTAAGAAAGTTCATTGATGACAACGAGTCCCTTCAAAGCGTTTATGAAGCCAACAAGGATAAAATTAATTTGACAGATGATCAAAAGCAACACATGGCTGATGTTTACAAGAACTTGCAGGATTGGGAGGATTTGAAAAACACACCAGAAAACCTCTCAAGGGAGAAGAAGTACAAGCAGTGGAGCTCAATATTTTATGGTAGAAGAATCAACCGACAGTCATACGAAAATGTAACTGAGCAAGAAGCTAATGTAGGTGAAACTTCAGCAATAGTTCAAGAAGAAAATGTTGATAAGAGAGTGCAGGTGAGCGAAGAAGAAATCGCTCAAGATGATGAACAACAAAATGAAGATGTTGAAGATCACCAACAGTTATCAGGAGATGAATCTGAAGTTTCTAAAGATGATGTAGTTGAAACCGAGAAAGAAGAAGATCAGCACATGAACCAAACAAAAAATGAGAAAGAATCTGTACCAGAAAATGAGGTTGTTGAGGAAGTCAAGGAGACAGAAAATGCAGATGAGACAATGCACATGAGCGAAGAAAATTCTGTTGCTGAATCAGCAACACCACTAACTGTAGTAAAGCCAACATTTGACAGAGAAGATTCAACTGAGGTAGCCATGCCCGATAGTTTGGATGAGTTGATGCAGAATGTGGATATAGACGAGATAACTGAAAAATATTTTGCTAACATAGAGAAAGACCAAAGAAATAACGAAACACAAGAACCAGTTAGAGAGGAAGGAGAAAAGAGGACTCCAGTTGCACAAGTTGATAAAGAGTATGCAGTAGAAAGGTAAGATGCATTTACTTTAGTCTTATGTTACTTTAGACTTGTTAGAGTAGATTATTCTTGAATGCAACTTGTTAGAATTGTCCAAGTTTATTCTTGAATGCAACTTGTTAGACTAGATTATAATTAGCACATGACACTAGAATGCAACTTGTTAGATTAAGTTGATCAAGTTTGCTCAATATGTTAAAGCAACTTGATCAAGTTGTATTAACTTATGAAAGCAACTTCATGAAGTTGCTTTCAGTTGTATCAAAATATTGGAAGAAACTTGCTCCCAGTTGTGTCCAAAATGTGAGATCAACTTCCTCATGTTGCCTCAACTACTTGCTTTAGAATGTTTGTTGTGTTTTAAATGAAATTTTTAATGAATTTGCAGGGAAGTAACATACTCTCACACCGCACCAAGCAAGAACAAAGAATGTGCGCAAGACAACTCAAATGAAAAGACATGTCCAGTTGCACCAGTGGATAAAGAAAATACATGTCCAGTTGAAATTGAGGAAGAGCATGAAAAGACAAGTACAATTGCAATGGAGGAAGACCAAGTTAAAAGAACAAGTGCAGTTAAAATGGATGAGTAACCAGTTGGAGATGATAAAGAAAAGACAACTCCAAATAATCAAGAAGATTTAACAGAAAGGTATATTGATTCATTTTTAAGAGTAGATTGCTAAATTTAGTAGTAAATAATTCTTGGATGGAAGCAACTTGCTTCAAGTTGTCTCCATATGTTTAGGAATCAACTTGCTTCAAGTTGTTTCCATATGTTTATGAAGCAACTTGCTTCAGGTTGTCTCCATACGTGGAAGCAACTTCCTTAAAGTTGTCTCCTCTCCTTGTTTTCAGTGTACTATGTTTTTAATGAATTTTTTCCTTTAATCCAAATTGTAGGCAAGTAGCATATTCTACACAAGAGAATGAGGGTGAAAACAAAAAATCAGATGAAATGGTTGTTGTTCAACACACTCCAACATGTGTGCGAAACCAATACTTTGAAGGTCCAACTTTTGATTTGCATTTGGATTCTCCGGCAGCACCAGTCCCATCTTATCAGATAATTGAACAACCAAAAGCAGATGAAGATAGTGATGAAATCAGAAACTGAAGAGAAAGCTGTTGTTGGTTCTATTATTAAAAGAGTCAAGAACGATCCAAGGGAGAGGAAGAGGAAAAAATTAGGAGATGGATTCACTGGAACAGGTTTACACCGAAAAAGAACAAGAAACAACGGGACAAAGCGAGCTTATTGACTTGGAAGCAATCGAGTACATCGATCCAACACCTCCTCAATCAAAACCACTCAAGCGTGCAGAAAGTCTTAAGCTTTGGGGAGATTGCAGCGAAGATCAACAAAAAATACTCCAAGAATTCTGCGAGGATGCCACAGAAGGGTAATAAACACTAAGCCTTTTATACTGCTAGTTTTAGTATTGACTTTGGGTATTATTTCCCGCAGTTCCTTCAATTTTGCAATATTGATGTTTGCTGCCAGTAATGCAATATCACATGATGTTTGCTATGTAGTTGGATTATGCAGGCAAACGGCTTGTTCTGCGCCGAATAATGAATATCACATTCAGAAACAGTTCATCCAAAATCTATTGAATGATCTCTATATCGATAGTGACATCGTATAATTCTACACCAAAGATTCTGAAATCGAAGATGGAAAACGTTTCTGTCGATAATCCATACAGCAAGCATGTAATACTAAATACCAATCTTTTGGTAAGTCACTTTTTTATCTGATAAATTACGCACTAGTTAGTATTAACAGATTGCATGTTATTTTGACTTGTAAAAACTTTTTACAGAAATAAAATGTATGTATCTTTTTATTTTTTAAAAACTTTTCCAATGATGCAAAGATACGTGCAAATATACATGGACAATGGAGACGAGAATGCAATGGAAACAAGTTTAGTAGAAGATTATGTGAGGGATAATTACAAGTTGGATGCCAAGAACAAAATGATGATGTTTCCACTGTGCATGAACTCCCACTGGGTGTTGCTGGTATTACATGAAGGAGTCTGGAAGATATGCAACTCTATGAAACAGAGTCCATTGTTGTCAGGTCAGCTGCATACACTTACAAATCCACTGAGCAAAGTTCTAAATGAGATTGGACATCGAGACAAAGGTGGTAATGAAATTGTTCACACATTGAAGGTTCCTAAAGTGCTTCAACAACAAGAACACCACGATCAAGCGCAATATTTATTTGTGTTTTTATGAAGATGTTGGTGAAATACCAAGAATTCGGTATTACAGCGAGGAGGAAAGAAGAATCAATATATTGGCCACTTTAACAAAAAAAGGATCAAGATGGCGTTCCGTATACAGGCTGCAACTGATGAATGGAAGAAACCGAAAGTCACAAATTCGAGTCAGATTGTGATATATTCCCATTAGTACTAAATGGCAGAGACAACTTGTTAGTATTACCTAGAATTATCTGATTGAACTACATTTGTTAGTATTATCTAGTACTATTCTGATTGAACTACAGATTACTATTGGTTGTTAACATTATGTTGGTATTATCTAATTAAAGTACACTTCTTAAAAATTGTCTAGTTAAAGTTTGAATGGTTTGATTATTTCCCTTGATTATTTTCAGTGTTGCAATGTTTTTATATGCTTACAGGTTTGCATAGGTAAAAAATACAGAGAGACAACTTGCAGAAGTTGTTCCCAGAATGGAATCAACTAGAACAAGTTGTCTCCATAAAATGGAAGCAACTTGAACAAGTTTCTCCTTAAAATGGAAGCAACTTGCAGAATCTGAGAAAATAACCAACAAAGCAAATAATATTACAGACCAAAATCATTTGTAAACCCTTCCATTCTTGATTATTTTCAGTGTTGCAATGTTTCTATATGGTTACAGGTTTGCATAGGTAAAAAATACAAAGAGACAACTTGCAGAATTTGTTCCCAGAATGGAAGCAAATAGAACAAGTTGTCTCCATAAAGTGGAAGCAACATGCAGAATCTGTGGACATATCCAACAAAGCAAATAATATTACAGACCAAAATTATTTCATAACAACTGCAGAACAACTAAGAATGTAAAATTATCAATTAAAAAGACAAAACTAAGTTCACATAAGCATGAATCACAAAGTTCAGTAAAACATGAAAGAAAGGTTCAGAAAAACATAAAACAGACTACAACAAATGAAAAAAGATGACAAGACAAATACAGTTGATAGATTTCATAGGAACATCATCCTGTAGAACCTTCCAATCCTAGACTGATTCTTGAATACTGGTGGGCGATGGGCCAATGGAGCACTACAGCATGTTCTATGATTATGGTATACAAGCATTCCACAACGACCACACCTTCTCTTCTTGCATATTTTCTCACGGTAAATCGCGTTTACATTTAACAGAGTTTGGCCTTCCAACTTGCGGTCCAACAGGGGAGGCATGACGTATTTGGTACGAGAAATCTCATCAGGCTTGTCACCATCAGGAATGGGATAAATAGGTTTTGAGTACAAACCTCTGTAGCATTCAGTGGGTTAGTAAGGTGAGATGTGCTTGTACACCTCCTCCTCACCAATCTGCACCATAGCTTTCACCGAATCACTGCAGGGGAGTCCGTGTTTTTGCCACTGGATGACAAGTACGGGTATGCGAGTCCAAGTCAACAAGATGCTTCAGCAGTACTAGTTATGATCTCAAATACCTTTTCACTAGCTCTACGCACCTTGTATCTACGACGGTCAGTTATCATCTTGTCTAACCGTTCTTGCATCTTAGGTGTAAGTCTTGTAGTCCAGCTGCTAGCTTCAACCTTCCTCTTTCACATTGTCTCCATTGTCCGAGCACGAATACATTCAATCAACTCGATGGCTTTTAGACGCTTTTCGCGCCTAATCAAGCTGTTAAAGCTTTCAACTATATTGGATGTAAGTTCTCCATACCTTTCCCCAGGAAACTCATGAGCAGCCCAGTTCTTCAGTGGGATCTTGTTCATCCACTCAATAACAGGGAACATCTTCAGATTGACCATGCTTGAAACTGCCTTCAGAAATTTCTCCTTGGTGACAGCACTGTAGCATTGCTCAAACAACTTAATAGCAGTCTGTCTACTCTTGCCTTTGACAACTGGAATATTGCCTTTCATATGGTACGAGCAATACGAGTGACAAGCATTCAGAAATATTTCAGGAACAGTATTCAAAAGTCCAGTTCCACGATCAGATATAATGGTCAACGAACGATCAGCATCGACAATTCCCTTCAAATTTTCAAGAAGCCAGCGCCAATTATCACTATTTTCGCCAGAAACAATCCCAAAGGCAACTGGAAATATCTCTGCAAATAAAAAAAAAAAACAAAAAAATTGAACACAAAAAATGAGTAGCATGTTTCGAATTACACAGTGGAAGAAACCACGACAAGTTGCCTCCAAAAGAATGGAATCAACTAGAACAAGTTGTCTCCAGAATATGGAAGCAACTGGAACAAGTTTCCTCCAAAATATAAAAGCCAAACTACAAGAATGAAAACAACTAGCACAAGTTGGTTCCATATTTTGGAGGCAACTTATGCTAGTTGTTTTCATTCTTGTTGAGGTTGTTCACAAGTTTTCGAGTTTGTTCACAAAAATCTAAACCTAAAAGGTTTGTTGAGGTTGTGCAATTACATACAGTTGGCTACAAAAGTTTTCTACTCAAAAGGTTTGTCATAAAAACAACACAAAATAAAAAGAAAATAGTAAAGAAGATGCATAATACCTTGGTTTCCAGTTTTCCCACAAGCTACCATAAGACCACCCCTGAACTTTCCAGTAAGAAACGTAGCATCTATTATCAGCATAGGATGGCAATACTTTTTGAACCCTGTGATGCAAGATTCGAAAGAAATGAAAAACCTCTCAAACTGCCGGTTTTCAGCATTAAACTCAAAGTTGATGACGCTTCCAGGATTATAACGCTTGACTGCTTCTTCATACCACAAGAAATCAGAATACGACTTGATATCATCTCCCCAAATACATTCTTTGCAAAATTTCAGTCCATGATATGCTTGATGGTAGGTGAGGTCAACTTGATACTCCCTGAAAAACAAATCTTGAATGTCCGCGGTTGTTTTCTGCTTACCTGAAACTCTAATATCGTCTTTTATAATGTTCTTTATAAAATTTTTCGTCATTCGAAGCTTTGAAGGATCAGAGCAAGCCAAACCACAAGAATGATCCGATATAAAAGTCTTGCACTTAAAAGCATGGCCGCCTTTGAATGCCAAAGAAGAGTGGAACTTCCACTTACATCATTTTCTTCTTTGAAAAGGCAATGAACTATATAACTCTTCCGATCAGTCTTCTCAGGCTTGACTTTTTACCCACTCTCCACTTGATATTTCAACAAGACATCAACAACTTCATCTTTCCCTCCCTCAAACATCTGACCAACACCGGTAAGAATTCCAGCCCAAGCATCACATTTTTGGTTCTCTTGTGGATAATTGATTCATTGAAACGTCATCAGTCGTGTCTTCAACAAAAGACAAACCTTCAGTTGAAACACAACTTGAAGAAGCTGAAGAAGAAGCAACACATGAAGAAGAAGAAGAAGAAGAAGAAGAAGAAGGAGTTTCGAATTGAACACTGAGCTTCAAAACTTGTATTCCCTTAGCTTGGCAGTATATAACAAGAAAATTCAAATCTAAATCAGACCGAACGATTTGAAGTACACCGTTAACATCAGAAAGAATCACATAAGGGACTTGAGAAAGAATACTACAAGAACGCAACACAAGACTTTGCATCTCCTTGAAGGTAGTTGATTCATAGATAACATGAGAGATTCTTAAGTTGCAAAAGTTGATCTCTGCGACAACCATATTTACCTTGCAAAGAGAAGAAAATCAGTAAATTTCAAAGGATAATAAGATACAAGTTGAAAGCAACAAACCAAAGTTGTTTCCAAAACTAGAAGTAACTACCACAGGTTTTTTATAGAAAGTATTGAAAGCAACCAACCAAAGTGGTTTCCAAAACTAGAAGCAACTACCACATGTTGTTTATAGAAAGTATTGAAAGCAACCAACCCAAGTTGTTTCCACAACTAGAAGCACCTACCACAGGTTGTTTATAGAAAGTATTGATAGCAACAACCCCAAGTTGTTTCCACAACTAGAAGCAAGTAACACAGGTTGTTTTCATAAATAGAAAAAACTTGGACAATTTGTCCCGAGATTCTATATAAACGACATTCTATATAAATGAAAGAAACAAACCAAAGTTGTTTCCAAAACTACAACCAACTACAACAGGTTGTTTTTCAGGATTAAAAGCAACTTGGACAAGTTGTCCTGAGATTCAATATGTGTTTGCAGTACATTGACAAGCTACATTGACATTCAAATGTAACCTACAACATGTCCTGAGATTGCTTTTTTGGTGGTACTACTCAGTCCTAGCAATAAACGGATTGACAAGCTACATTGCTTGTATTCACTAAAATAAGGCAATCAGGTTGAACTACTACATTGTTGGACAACAAAAATGTAACCTAGGGCATGTCCTGAGATATAATATGTGATTCAGCATGTCATGTAGCTTAAACTTTGGTCATGACGCAAATCACTCGGGGCTGCGCCCCTCGTGAGAAGTATATTCAGGGTAGTAAGTGGAAAAAGATAAAGTATACACATCATAAACCACTACATTGCTGTTAGTGAATATGTGATTCAGCATGTATCAGGTTCAACAACTAAATTGGAACACCAACAATACACATCAAAAACTAATAATATGAACTAATATTTAGTTTCAGAAACAATATGACTTGAAACTACATGAGATTTGTTTATTAACAATTTATGAATAATTGTTATCAATTTCATTCTGATTCAAAATGATAATCATGGACTGAAAAAACGATTTATTCATTCAAAAGGTATAAACCTATCAAATTCACGGTATGCACACAACAAAACAATTTGTGAATTACATTATTCAGAACAAAATGTTAAACACAAAAGAAAGATTATGGTAAAATCTTACCTGTTAACGAGATTAAACTTAAATAATGATAGGAGATCAAAATCGGTGTAGATATTTTATAACGAGATTGAACTTGAATAATGAAGTAGACCTATGCAATCGATGATTCAATCAAACTCAAACAATGGAAGAAGCTTACTGAAGTAAATCTTCAGACTCAAATAATCGATGATGCAATAGAAAACTGAAGTAGATCTTCAATGATTCGAATATACAAACAACTTTGATTTCACTTGAATTGAAGAACAATTATCAGAAACTTCTTCTTCAATGGAGATTGAACCAAATCTGACTCTGAAATTCCGTCACCGATTTCGATTGATTACTCTGAAATTCCGTCACCGATTTCGATTGATTGAGAGTAGATTCAAGATTCAATGGTTCTCAGCTCTGCAACTACTCTCTGCTGGAATATTCTCTCCGTTTTTTTTTCTTGAGAAAACAGATTGAACAAAAACCTATTTAATCTCCGACATAATAAATGTTGTGGAGGTTAAAACCGGACTTTAAGACGTTGATGGATATTGAGCCCGTTGAAAAGATACCCCTGAAGGGTGTTCGTGCAAAGCCCATGGATACTAGGGGCATAAATAACATTCCCACTAAATAAATTGGTTGGGTGTTAAGGAAAAGTACGGATATGTGTTAGAATACGGGCATCCAACTCAAAACCAATTGGCAATGAGTGGAGAGGCCCTAAGAGATTATAAACCGCAGGATCTTAGATTGCCCAACAATATGGGACTAATAATCTCAACACGCCCCTCACGTGTAGCCTCGTTGGGTCTAACACGTGGACAATTAAATCGGGTGACGCGGAGTAAAGGCACGGTCAAAGACTCGTCGCAAAATAGCCTGCTCTGGTACCATGTTAGAATATGTACATCCAACTGAAAACCAATTGGCAATGAGTGGAGAGACCCTAAGAAATTATAAACCGCAGGATCTTAGATTGCCCAACAATATAAGAATAATAATCTCAACAATATGCCATTTGTCTTTCCTGTTAAAATGATTTCAAACCAACTAAAGTTTTGATCATTAAAGATAGAGTATTTTTGATGTGTCAAATGAATATTAATGTAAGACCAGTTAAAGCTTAGTTCCCGCAATAATTCCCTGCTCATTAAGAGCCTCGGATTGAAAACGCATTTTATACAATCTTCTTTTCTCATAATTCGTGCATTATACGAATTTTTGAATGATTTAGTCATTTAATCCGTCTGACCCCATATGGTCATACGGTCTAAATTAGTACTGGGCACTCGATCCATTTTTTGTAAATTGGTTCTTGGCGGCTGCAGCTGCAAACAAAATACATGCAAATTTTTCACAAACTATCCTCAACTGGGCATCTGTAGTTTTTATTAACTTCACTTCTTCAAGGTTTTAATGATGCCAAAAGATTTGGTTCTTTCAAGGTTTTCATGATGCCAAAACATAGAATTATCGAAAATGGAACTTACTATATGAATGATTTACAGCATACAAATAAATGATATTTTGAGATGATTCTACATTGCTCTCTCTCGGAGTCATTTGAATTTTGGAAGCTATATATACATTTATGCCTATACGTACAATGAATTTAAGCAGGCTGCTGCTAAATCGAAGATTATATAAAATGGATAAATCGAAGTCCCTTGAGATGATTTGAATTTTATGGTCCAAATCGAAGATTATATAGGGTGATTCTGCATAGACCGCCTCTGCAAACCACACCAAAACTGAATTCAACTTTTTCTCACACTAAATTTTGGGTGCGGTTCCGATGGGCCGCAGAGGACAGCATGGGGTCCTATTTTATGGATTTTGCTGTGTCTGGTGGTTTTCGTGTGGTTTAATCACACGGTTCACCAAGAATTTTTGGATTATATAAGAAAGGTGCTACACGTAAAAAGGCCACCTGAACCAGACAAGAAAGTGTTAACTTAGTAGTTATCTCATATGTTTAAGCTTACCACATGAAGTTTGTTCTATCAATCAATCGTCGGGGTTTAAGAGACCAAGAAACATGAATTCTTGGATTTCGAAATTTATAGTAGCTATAATTATAGGAAAATAGGTCATTTGTCTAAATATTTTTAAAACATGGTTCAAATGGACGAGTAAAAATTAGTATGGGTGAAATGGACACAAAAAAATATATCATGAATGAAACTGGAGTCATCCTGACTTAAACTTAAAAAATAGCAAGGATGAAACTGGATGCATCCTGATATAAATTAAAAATAAGAAAAATATTTGAAAATTGGTAGGATGAAACTGTTTACATCCTGGCTATTTTTAACAATATCTAAATTTAAATGTCCTTTTCGCCCGGGATTTGTTGATTTTAGTCTTTTTAACCAATTTTGTGTATAATTAAGGAACAAAACGCGGAAACATCTAAATGTTCGAGAAAGGAATGGCTCTACTATTGTGATTAGTAGTGGGCACTGGGCAGGATCGGAATGATCAAGGGTCTAAATTTTCCATAAAAAAAAAAAGGGTCTAAATTTATAGGGACTGACTTGTTGTATACTTGTACTTGTACCATTATGAGTCCCTTGGGTCCACAAGTCCTAGATGAGAAAACTACTACACGTAGTCCCTTGGATCTTGATTCGACCCTAATAATGTTAGTACGGTACGAGTCCCAAATTTCATGTATTTAATCAACAATGATACTACGTTGACCGCGATTTCTATCGCACCTCAATCCCGAGTGAGAGAGCCCTTGGGATCCGTTGGAGTTGGTAGGGGTGGGCATATAGGTCCCATTAAAATTTGTGAGGTGCGGTATTATTTGGCGGGATTGAGGTGCGGTAGACTAAGCATTACTATTTAATCAACATTAATTTGTTGTTGTTTTTTTTTTTATAGATAAGAAAAAAGTTACTGCAATACTGAGAGAGTAAAGGCACCTCTCACAATTGAGGGCTTTGAGATCTTCCTCCAATTGAAGATAGTTTTAGGAGGTTAGGCATAGAGCCATCTTTAATAGTTTTACAAAAGACAATTTTAAAGTTTTTAAGACACAATATAAGTTTATCTATGCTGGCATTTGTTCTTCAGATGGTGTTTCTTTTGTTTCCCTTCAGAACTTCCATGATGCAGTGATTGCTTCCTAGGAGATTGAAAGATTTGCAGTTCAGTTGAGAGGCCCAGTCTAAAGCGTCTTGAGCTGCTGTGCAGTCACCTTCTTCTTTTCCATGACTTCTGATTCCTCTTGTTCTTCTGCCAAGTGTCTCACCTGAAGGAGCTAGAATACACACACCAACTCCTGTTAAGCCTGTGACATGATCATGTAAAGACATAAAAGCAAAGGAAACTTTCCTTGAGAAAGTTTGTCCTATGGGAGCATAGCTTCTAGGAGATAGTCTATTGCTGCTAACAAGGGAGAGGTTGCTAGTTTCATTTAAGTGACTTAAGATTAAGTTACTGGTTTGCCTAGGGCAAGGGATATTTTTTTTTGAAATTCAGATCACATATGGCTTTCCAAATATACCAGCAAATGGTAGCACAAAGTTCAGCCCAAGTACCCCACTGACTCCTAGCATTGTTTCTGTCAAACCAACTAAGACACCAATCATTTAGATTATTGTAGTTAGAGCTAGAATTGTCAAGATTCATAGAGCAGTGAGCCCAAACAGCCTTGGCAAATTTACACTTCAAGAGTGCATGTTGACCAGTTTCTGCATGCTCTTTGCATAAAAGACAGATTGGATCAATATGTCTACCAAATCTAGCCTGATGAGCACTGTAAGGAAGAATATTGTTTTTCATCTTCCATCTAAAAAATTTAATTCTAGGATAGACATTCATATTCCAAAATTTCTTAGCTAAATGATCAGTCTGCTGGGAGTTCTTCTTATCCAATAAATTGTATAAAGATTTACTAGTGAAAGTACCCTGAGGGTTATCAATCCATCTCAGGGTGTCCGTATTTTCTCTATTTGGAGTTATCATGAGAATTTGGTTAACAATTTCCTAATCAAAAAGGCTAGTAAGAATAGCAACATTCCAACCAGTTTCAGTCAATAAGTCATTTACCATGTTAAAATCACTATTATTAGCATAATTCTCTAGGATTAGAGAGTTTCCTAAGGAATCAGCAATCCATCTATCATTCCAAATATTGACAGACTTACCATTTCCTATTTGCCATATATCATACTCTTTAAGAATCATAAGACCCTGGTGGACACCTTTCCAAGCCCAATAGGATCCATCATTGCTGATATAATGAAACGGATTAGTGTTGGGGAAGTACTTCCCCTTCATAGTTTTAGTGACAATAGAATTTGGTTGGTGGAAGAGTCTCCAACCATTCTTGGCAATAAGGGAGATGCTCATTAAGTCAAGTTTTTTGATACCATTCCCCCCTTTCTCCTTACTTTTACATAAGCCTCTCCAACACTATACATACCTTTCTTAGTAAACCCCCCCCCCCGGAGTCTCTAATAATACCCGTGATTCTGTTTTTCGTAGTTTTAGGAAGGATAAAGGTGGACATAGTGTAAACAGGTAGGGATTAAAGTACATTTGGCCATAACTTCTCTGCCAGGAGGTGACATAGATTGACCTTTCCATCCCTTAAGAGTATTCCCCATGTTCACAGCCAAGTTATCAAAGCATTGGATTTTAGACTTGTTAGTAAAGAAAGGACCACCTAAATATCTGTCATTCAATCTAATCTTTTTCACCTTCTAAATATCAATAATATCTCTCCCTAACCTACCATGAATATGAGGAGTAAAGAAAATACCAGATTTAAAGTAGTTAATCATTTGGCCAGAGGTTTTACCATACTCTTCTAAAACAACTAGAAGATTCCTACTATTGGTAATGGAAGCTTTCGTAAAAATTAGGCAGTCATCTGCAAAGAGAAGGTGACTGATAGAGGGGCAGTGTCTATTTATTTTAAAGCCAGAAATGAGACCTTTTTGTTCAGCATTGGACAAGGTGCGAGAGAAATACTCCATACATAAGATAAATAAGTAAGGAGACAAAGGGTCTCCTTGACGAAGACCTCTAGTAGGTTTAAAGGGTTTGCAGGGAATCCCATTCACAAGGATGGAGGAATGGGTAGTACTAATGCATTGAAAAATTAGAGAGCACCAGGCTTCACAGAAGCCCATTTTCCGAAGGATGGAAATCAGAAAATCCCATTCGACCCTATCAAAGGCCTTCGACATATAAATTTTTAGACCCATAAAATCAGTCAATCCTTTTCGTTTCTTTCTCATAGCATGAATTATCTCATGAGCAACAAGATTGTTGTCTGAGATAAGTCTTTGCTTGAAAAAAGTAGATTGATAAGGGGAAATCAATCTATCAAGGAATGGATTAATTCTATTAGCAATGACCTTCGATATAATTTTGTAAACAATATTGCACAAACTTATAGGCCTATAGTCACTAGGCCCATTGGGATGATGGACTTTAGGAATAAGAGAAATGTGAGTTTGATTCAGTTGAGTCAGCATATGACCATTGTTAAAGAAAGCTTGGACAGTTTCTATGACATCATTTTTGACAGTACTCCAATTTTTCTGGAAAAAACAAGCCGGAAATCCATCAGGCCCTGGGCTAGAGTTGGGAGGCATCCCAAATAGGGCATCATGGATATCGTCTTCAGTAGGGGACTATCAGTCTCAAATTCTCAGAGTCTGTTATAGAGGTAGGAATTAAGTTAACAATGTCATTATTAATGACAGGCCTAGTCGTAGTTAGAAGAGTTTCAAAATAAGTGTTTAAACAGTGAACTATCTTATCTCTACCTTCAACCCAAGTGTTATTTTGATCATAAAGACCAGTTATTCTGTTTCTTCTTTGCCTAATAACATCATTATGGTGGAAGTAGTGGGTGTTTTTATCTCCTAACATAATAGTGTTTTCCCTACCATTGATTCTCCAGAGTTCCTCCTCATAATCATGAAGTTTTTGTATAGAAACTTTAGTGTCTAGAAGATTTTGATCATTTAATCTAACCCTAGGGTTGGACATAATTTGATCAAGTTTCTTATTCATCATAATATTAAGATTATTTTTAATATTTCCAAAGTATAGCCTATTCCATCGACTTACGTTTCTTTTAACAGTAGCAAGTCTATTGACAAGGACAAAAGCTTTAGAACCATGGAAATTGGTCTCCCAGGAGGAGGCTATAATATCCCTACAGGATTGTTCCTCCTGAAAGAGACCAAACAATTTAATGTCCTATGACCCTCCTGGCAAGGGATGCTAGTATCCAGAAGGATAGAGCAGTGGTCAGAGCCCCCATGATTAAGGTGTCTAAGGATGGCATTGGGGAAAAGGGTAAGCCAAGAGCCATTGGCCATTCCCCTGTCTAGTCTTTCTTCAATGAGATCTTCTCCTTCTTGGTGGTTATACCAAGTAAAAGGAAATCCCATGAAGCCAATATCATTCAAACCTAGAGAGTTGAACATAGAGGAGAAAAATATAATGTCAGTGTCACTAGCAGGATTGCCTCCTCTTTTTTCATTGTGGTTCGGGATACCATTTAGGTATCCTAAAACAAGCCAAGGCAAGACCATAATGGTCCCCATCTGGTTAACAACTTTCCAAGAATCAATTTTCCTATGGTCTTTGTAAGGACTACCATACATACAAGTTAGAATCCAATCAAAATTGGTTTTGTTATCCCAAACTTTACAGTTTATTTGGTTATCATCTTGATAAAGCACTTGAACTTTAACACTGTTATCCCAAGCAAGCACAAGACCACCAGCTTTACCAATAGGGTCTTGACAAATAAAGTTCTAATAGATGGAGGTATGCATAGTTTTTCCTACAAAATTATGGAATTGTTTTGTTTCATAGAGAAATAAGATATTTGGTTCATGTGAGTTTATGAGTTTCTTCAAGTTCTGTCTAGTATGAGGGGGACCTAGACCTTGGAAATTCCATGACATGATCTAAATGAATTGCCAGAAGTAAGACACTGTAAGATAAGGTAGTTTTATGAAATTGTTTAAAATTATAGTAGAGATGGTTATGCAAACACAGTGTAATCTAAAATAGTTGCTCTGTAAAAAGCTTGTTTTTTGGAGGAAATCATACTAACCTGTCTAGAGTCAATCTCCAAATGATTTGAAGGCAAAGAAGCAGCATCTTCAACCACTTTATTTCCAACATCTCTTACAAGTATCCTCCCCTTTGCATCCTTGACTGCCTTTTGAGACTTAATGAACTTGGATCTTTTACTCATAATTAGGGTATTATCAGTAGAGCCTTCTTGAAGGGTTAGGGAAAGCTCTTTTGGGAAGTTAGGGTTTGGGTGAGTTTCATCAATTAGATGGAAGGTTGGGATCAAATTTTGTTTTGGCTTCTTCTGAGATATTTTGAGGGTTTGATCGACTTCTCTCTTTTGTTTATCAGAGGATTTAGAAGATTCTAATAAGATGGGGTTTTCTGAGGATTTCCTAGATTTCGATCTTTTCCATTTATTTTTCTGAGAATCGAGATTTGGATTTTGAGGTGAAATGGTTTGTGGGTATTTAGGGAAAGGACCGAAACCTGGTGGATAAACCGAATCAGAAATGGGTATCTCAGTTTTGGGCCTGGATTGAAAAGGGTTGTAAGCGTATTGTTCAATATTTTGAGAAGGGAGCAATACAGACTTGTTGTTTACTGTGACACAATGATGGTTTTCAGAATATCCTCGAGTAGAAGGATTTGAGACCTGGATCATAGCCTTGGTGAGCTTTGACTTGTCAGCTGGCTGATGGAGATCAGCTTTCTTGGTGTGCACATTCTTGTCATAGCTGATTATCAAATCCTCCTCCATCTGACTTAGAGCAGCAAATGGGTTTGTTGGAGGCTTACTTGTAGAAGGTTTTTTACCATTGAGGTTGAAACCAGGAGAGCTGAAAGCTGGATTTACCAATTTAGATGTTGACATAGCTCTCTTAGCTGCTAGAATCTCCCTTATTTTTGGTGTGCAACTATTCTTAGAGTGATCAAGAGAACGACAGAACTGACAAAGCTTGAAGGGCTGTAGAGCATAATAGAATTCTACCCATGTTTTAACACCATCTACCAAACAATCAGAGCCAAAGGAAAGTGTTTTTGTGACCTCCACCTCCACCATTGTTTCAACATTCTTTTCATAATAATCTCTTCCATAAGGATCCTTGAATAGCATTAATCGACCCGGTTTTTGGGATTCCTTCCAAGGCATTGAAGGTGATATAATTATTTGGAACTCTCTTCATTGTGATGCTCAATCTTACTCTTTCGAACTCTTCATCTTTCATTTTATGTACTCCTTCAAAAGGTATTTGGATCATGGCTAAAATGGAGTCATAAACCAGCTAGGGTTTGGGGTAGTTAACATCTAAGATATTAGCTGCATGGTTGAAGCGAAAGTGAAATAAGTTCTTCTTCTTATGGAAGGGGGTAACTATTACATCTTTCTTCAGATTCCAGTATTTCCTTGCATAAGTTTGTGCTTCCTGGTAGTTGACGTTTGTATTACTATGAAGTTTACCCACATCACACCAGTTATCATCTTGAGGAGGACTTGGTTTGAGAGAAGCTTTGCTTAGAATAACCATGGGCCTTAAGGGATCTTGGATAATTGTGTTTGCTTGCATAGCTTCAGTGAGTTCATCCATAGAAGAGGTATCCAGAGTAATTGACATTTTAATGTATTCTGTCAAAGATGATTGGTATTTGGGATATGACCTTGAAACTAAGAGGGCTTGAACTCTATGTTTAACAGAGCTTAAGAGCAGGAGAGAGTGAGATTTCAAAGAGGTTTGTTGTTCTTTTAGGATAATATAATTTTTGGTGGTGATGCAAATTTGAATCCCAAGTAATTGTCTGTGACTTCTGACTATCAAAGTACAAAGATGCTTTGAAACCCTTCTGCATGCTAGGTAAGTTCTGGCTCCATATTGTCTTGTGCACTCACTGATGGTATATGAGAACAGTCTCCAGATAAAGCTGATGAAGTTGTATTATTGCTCCTTATTTGGTATGACAAGGAATTGGTCAAGACAAGAAGAGACACTGAATAGGTACTTTTGAGGTTGGATAGAAAAGTTCAAGGTTTGATTTACTAGGATAAGTATAGCACGTGGGTGAGATAGAAGATAGCTGTTTAGATTGAATAAGACACCAAATTGTCCATATCTCAAGGTCCAAATTCAAGGTGGTTCTCAGGGATAAAGTACATGGGTCCCAGAGTAAAGTGGTTTCCGGTGATGGTTCAATGCCTGAAATCCAAAAGAAATCGACAGTCAGTTTAAATATCCGGAAGATGAATCGATTCAAAAGATAATCAATTAAGGAATATGATGCATATATTTTGAAGTTGAAAAGTTTCAAATGTAAATGCAGAATAAATTTTGAAGATACATAATGTATTTTGTCAAAATTATGCCTATATAAAAGCAAGGGATGTTTAGAGGTTTTGAAAGTATCTAAAAAAAACCAGAGATTGAAATCAAAAGTTAAGATGCAGAGATATAGATATGAGCATAATCCCAAATACACCGTTCCGATATATAAAACATGGGTTCCAGCTGAGGAGATTGATGTGATTGCACGACCCAATGGTGATTTGATTCTTGTTATATGGCCAACATTCATAACTTCTATTGTGCGACAGCAGGAGGTGATTGATGTAGAGACCGAGCCAGTAAATCTGCCGGAGAGGGAGAATGAAGATATACCATCTTGTGTAGCACCTTTAAAAACCCAATCGACAAAGAGAAAGAGAGGAAGGAAAAGTTCTGCCATTGATACGAGAACCAGTGCAGCAGAAGCAAAGAACCAGGGTTTGGCTGGGAAGAGGGTGAGGAGGGGAGCTGCAAAAAAATCAGTCTCCAAGAAGTGATATGGGTGATTGGTTTTCTTTAATCGCACTTTGATTCTCTTGGAAGAAAGGTTATTTGGGTTGCTTTGTTCTCTTCTATTTTCAGGGTTTGAGATAGCTATTTGGTGTTTTTTTTTTTTTTTTTAGATTTCCATTTGAGAATGACAAACAGAAGAGCTTGTTCTTGCTTTCATTGTTGTTTGATTTTGTGTTTCTGTAATTTCTATGAATCTGGAGTAGAATTGATGTTTGAGTGATGTTTTGCTTAGTTATTTTTGCGTTACAGAGGGAGTTTCTATACGAGTCTTTCTCTCTCATAGTTGCTCTAAGGACTTTAACCATCCCATTTATGTCGATACGGTCATGTAACTACTACTGCATGCTACCACTGCTTTAACTATAAGCATTTGCGCACAAGGGTGCAATACTGCAATCTAAGATCCCACCGTGGAAATAACTACATGTAACAGTAACACATTCCATTTGTCTAGGTGAAAATTGTTCAAATGAAAATGGCCCTTGGTTGGAGAATAATCATTTGACAAACTATACAAGTTGGTTAAGCATTAGTAGCGCAGGGTTGGCCGGTTGAGTGTTGTTGTCCGCAATCACTCCACCGGCCCACAGGTCCCATATATATGGCTTTCTTATTTTCTCTACAGTGTACCATAGATTATCAGTGTGGGTCTTACCCAAATTAGTGATCGCAAAGACTTCAAAGGTTATCCTTTTCTGTTTGAACGTCTAGAACACTTAACTAAATTAAACCTTCATTTATATATACCTTTTTAATTTCTCTGCAGATTTTGAAACCTCTAAATCTGTACATGTTATGGAGACGAAGTTATTACCACAGCACCAGAATTCTTCCGTCATCAATACGATACAATTACTACTCCCTCCGTTCCTAATTAATAGGATGGTTTTTTTTTATAGAAAATTAAGGAAATTAAGAGAACTAATCATTGAAAGTGGTCCTCATGACACTTGTTAATAAAAGAAGTGAAGTGAAATGGTCCCCATGACACTTATCATTAAAAGAAGTAAAGTGAAGTGGTCCACATGACACTTGTCATCAAAAGAAGTTAAGAGAAAAGTGGTCCCAGAAAACTAAAGTAACATTTGACTTTCCCAATTAGGAAACCCGCCTATTTTTTTGAAACATCTATTTATAGAAACCAGCCTATTATTTAGGAACGAAGGGAGTATTATGCAGCCTTACTCTCAGCATTTCATATATGTCCATGGACATTAATTACTTTGCTACAATTAGCGATGGCATATCAAATGAAAGTCTGGCGTTAATTGCTTTTAAGATCGAAATAACACAAGACGCATCCGGAATATTGAGTTCTTGGAATAACAAGAATGATTCTCTTCATTTCTGCGAGTGGAGAGGAGTTACATGTAGTCGGTATCATCGTGGTAGAGTCACCGTGTTAGATCTTAATTCCCAAGGATTAGTAGGTACCATTTCTCCACACGTTGGAAACCTCAGCTTTCTTAATAAACTCATCCTCCACGACAACAATTTAAATGGAGAAATACCGCAGCAAATTGGTCGTCTTTTTCGATTGAAATGCTTGGGTCTTTCAAATAATTCCTTTTATAGGAACCGGGATTAGTTGTATTGATTCAGTTAAGTTTACAAGGAGAGAGGAAAGAGATACTTATAGTATCTGATTTACAGAAGAAAAGCAAAGCAGAAAATAAAGATACAAGTTCTGTTACAATGAGCTGTCAAGGTACAGTAATGAGTTGTCAAGGTACACATGTCATAAGTACATTAGTTGATAGACTGTATGATGAGTTGTATATGCTGACTGTATAGGATGATGAGCTGTATATGCTGACTGTGTCTTGTAGTGACAGGCTGTAGATGATGACAGTCTCTGACATACCCCCTCAAACTGATCACTATCAAAGTGTAACAGTTTGCCCTGTAATCTGAGAAACAAGGTCTTGGACAAAGCTTTAGTAAATAAATCTGCAATGTTCTGAAGTGAAGGCACATACTTGACTGTCAAGAAGCCAATCATGAATAGACTTCTAATGGAATGATAGTCAATTTCAATATGATTGGTTCTTGCATGATACACATGATTGGTAGCTAAACTCCCAGCACCAATATTATCACAAAATAAGTTACAAAGATATTATCTGATAGGAGCACAAAGTTCATCCAAAATATATGAAATCCATCTAATTTCTGAAGTTGTAACTACCAGAGCCTTATATTCAGCTGTTGTAGAAGAATGAGACTGTGTTGGTTGTTTCTTTGAGGACCAAGCAACCAAATTCTGACCAAGAAATACACAGTAACACAAGTAGATTTTCTTGAGTCAGGGCAACCTGCCCAATCACTGTCAGTAAAGGCTGTAATAACAGAACAATCACCTCTCCCAAGAGTGATACCAGTACCTAAAGAGCCTTTAATGAACCTCAAAATTCTCTTGACCAATTGTAGATGTATATCAGTAGGCTGATGCATAAACTGTGCCACATAATTCACAGCATAACTAACATCTGGTTTGGTTAGAGTGAGATACTGTAATCCTCCTACCAAGCTTCTGTAATAAGCAGGATCCTCTAATAAAGTACCATCATATAAAGAAACTCTTCTGCCCTGAGAAACAGGTGATTTGCAAGGTTTGCAGTCAACCTGTCAAATTTCTTCAATAACTCAATAGAATACTTATTTTGAGTAAGAAGGAAGGAATGTGTGGATGCATCTAGTTTAGCTTCAATACCCAGAAAGTAAGACACATTACCTAAATCCTTCATAGCAAATTCCTTCTTTAGATAAGAAATAAAAGTTGATAACTCAGCATCAGAATTCCCAACAAGTATAATATCATCAACATATACTAGGAGAATCATTTTGATACTCCGATCGAAGTGAAATAGAAACATTGAGTGATCACAAGTCGACTTGTTTGAAACCATAAGAAATCAGAAAGCCACTGAATTTATCAAACCATGCCCTATGAGCCTGTTTAAGGCCATAGAGAGACTTCTTGAGATGACAAACATGAGAAGGAAATTGAGAAGAAACAAAACCAGGAGGCTGTTCCATATATACATCTTCAGTGAGTGTTCCATGTAAGAATGCATTTGATACATCAAGTTGCTTCATTGTCCATTTGTGTTGTAAATAAAGCTAAACTGAGAATATATCTAATAGCATGTTTAGGACTCAATTTATCCTTTCTAGTTGAACAATATTTGGAAAGCACAAAAACCCAAAAATCTTTAGGAAAGCATAGTCTGGTATTCTGTCAAACAAAACTGCATAAGGACATTGATAGTCTAATAAATTTTTTGGTGTTCTGTTGACAAGGTATGTGGCTGTTAAAAAGGCATCAAACCAAAATCTCTTAGGTAGAGAAGCTCTAAAAGATATTGTTATTGTATTACCAACCTCAGTAATCTGCCTGTATTTTCTTTCAGCAGCCCCATTCTGTTGATGAATTTTTGGAAAAGAAATTCTCACAGAAATACCATTAGAATCCAGAAAAACTCTAAACTGTCCCTTAACTAGTTCATAAGCACCATCAGTTTGAAACTCCTTGATTTGAATAATTTGAAACAGGATAAACTATCAGATTTACACTTCATTGGAAAAATCCAATTGAATTTATTGTAGTCATCTACAAACAAGATGTAATATCTATATCCCAAAGTAGATTGAATGGGAGCAGGTCCCCAAATGTCACAGTGGATAAGAGCCAAAGGCTTATTAGAAATAGAACTAGAGCTAGAAAATAGTAAACATTTGCTTTTCCCAAGATGACAAGAGCTGCATACATTCTCAAACAATTTACTGGAGAGCTTGATAGTTGATGGAGAGTCAAGTTTCTTGATTATTTTTGCAGCTGGATGTCTTAGTCTTTGATGCCATATGTCAGGTGAATCTAAAACTGAAGAAAGAGCTAAAGTAGTTATTGTCTGTAGAAGATGTTGGTGATATGACTTCATAGGATATAGATTGTGCTGCATCAAACCTCTAGACAATACTTATTTATTGAGAATTGACTTTATTTCATAACCCCAAGGAAAGAATTCAAAAGAACATTTATTGTCAGCAGTGAATTTTGCAATGGAAAGAAGATTATGTTTGATATGTGGCACAAATAAAACATTATCCAACACAAAGGACTTAGAACTAGTGGAAGGAGCTAAAGTAGTTTTACCAGTAAGAGATATTGGTAGAATCTTACCATCACCAGTGAATTCCTCTGAAGTTTTGAGAATTGTAGAATAATTGGTCATGTGACTTGTTGCACCTGAATCAGGAATCCAGACAAGACTAGTCTCATCATCTCCTCAATTACCGATATGATTAAAGTATTCACCAGAAGTAACAGGAGTTGTAGTATTTGCAGAAGACTGGGAAGCAATAGCAGTCCAAGGATTGAAAACTGGAGATGAAATCTCTATTCCAGCAAAAGCTTTTTGAACAGCTGAATTAGAAGTTTTCTTGGAAGCGGAATACCTAAATCTACATCTACTAGCAAAGTGTCCCAGCTTATTACAGATTTGACAAGAAATAGTTGAATAATCAACTCTTTGACTTGTATTAAATTCACCTCTTTGAAATGTTGAACCACCATGACTATTGTGAGAAGATGAATTTCCAGTAAATTTTGCAGGAGCAGGTGTATGATGAGTAGATGTATGATGATTTCCAGAGCTATTAGAAGAACTACCATGAGAATGTTGAGAATTTGCAAAATTTCTCACAAAAAATGCAGAATTAGTTGGATCTACAACTAGAGGAGAGTAAGATTCATGATCTTGATATTTAAGCCACTGCTAATGGTGAATTAAACGAGCTTTAAGTTCAGAAAACACAAGAGGAGTTTCACGATTTTGAATAGTAATAACAAAATGAGCAAGCTCTCTTCCTAAACCAGATAATGTGTACATTACTAAATCTTCATCAGTAACAGGTTCACCAATTCTAGCCAAAGAGTCAGAGATAGACTTGATTTGCTGAAGAAACTCAAAGATAGAGTTGTTACCTCTTTTGATTGTATGGAGCTGAGATCTCAATTGAGACTTTCTTGCAAAAAACTGTTGGGTAAAGATTCTTGAAAGATGATCCCATTTGTCTTTAGTATTGGTCTTTCCAAGTAATTCAGAATCAAGACAAGGTAAAACTGTAGCGTTGATACAAGAACTTACAAATTGATCCATCGATCGCCATTCAAGAAACTGCGAATTAAGTGCTTGAAGATTGTTCTGCATCAAAAATTGAGGCGGTTGAAGAATAGATCCATCTACAAGACCGTATAAGTTGGTTCTCATCAAGATTGATGATAATTGATCTCTCAAAAATAAAAAATTGGATCCATCGAGTTTTGTTGACACAAAATTTGAGATGTACTGAAACGGAAGTTGAGGACAACGAAAAAGAGATTGAAATTGTGGTTGTTGTTGTGAATTTGGAGGTTGTTGTTGTTATTGATTCATCAAAGGTGAACCAGTAAGAGGTGGAAAAAAAGATGAATTTAGGTTAGGAAAGGTAATGTTTATGTTGTTGTTGGTGTTGTTGTTTGGATTTGATGGTGGTGCAGCGGAAGAAGAAGAATTGTTGGTGGTTCTAGGCATGATTGCTCAAGAACAAGGTTGTAAGGATCGATTTACTCAGATTTTAGTGTTGCAAGTTGAAATTCCACTCTTGGTATCTGATACCATATAGGAACTGTGATTAGTTGTATTTATTCAGTTAAGTTTACAAGGAGAGAGGAAAGAGATACTTTTAGTATCTGATTTACAGAAGAAAAGCAATGCAGAAAAGAAAGATACAAGTTCTGTTACAATGAGCTGTCAAGGCCCACATGTCATAAGTACATTGGTTGATAGACTGTATGATGAGCTGTATATGCTGACTGTGTAGGATGATGAGCTATATATGCTGACTGTGTCTTGTAGTGACAGGTTGTAGATGATGACTGTCTCTAACACCTTTGAAGGAGAAATTCCACAAAATATTTCTCGTTTCTCCAGTCTCGTACACCTTGATATTTCTCGCAAAAATCTTGTGGGAAGCATTCCAGATGGATTAAGCTACTTATCAAATCTGCAAATGGTGTTACTTGGTAATAATAATCTTTCAGGAAAGATTCCAACTTCATTGGGTAACCATTCATCTCTTACTCATCTTGCTCTTCTTTATAACAATTTGGAGGGAAGAATCCCAGACACTCTAATCCAACTAATTAATAAGCTTAAAAAATCTGGGTTTGGATTTGAATAGATTATCAGGTATTGTCCCTCCTTCACTCTATAATATTTCATCTCTTGAAATCTTTTCATTGGTGGATAATCAACTCCATGGTAGTATTCCTTTTGATATTGGTTTCAAACTTCCAAACCTCACCTTTTTTTCGGTAGCAATGAACTCTTTCACTGGAACCATTCCAAGTTCACTTTCCAATTCGTCTAAACTTGAGAGTTTGTATTTAGATGGAAACCATTTAGTTGGATCAGTACCTTATAACCTTGGTAACTTAAAAAGTCTTGAAAGTTTACAACTATGAGAAAATAAACTTGGAAGTGGAAAAGATAATGATCTAGACTTCATCCATTCTCTAGTCAGTTGTACCAATTTTAGGTATTTAATTGTATCAACGAATAACTTTGGAGGAGTTTTACCCAGCTCTATAGAAAATCTCACAACAAATCTTCACACACTAAATTTCAGAAAGAATCAGATACATGGAAATATCCCTCTAGGTATTCAGAATCTTCAAGGTTTAACGGAACTCCTTTTGGGTTCAAACAAATTCACATGAAGTATTCCTCCAAGTATTGGACTCCTTCAAAACTTGGGAATATTGGGTTTGGTTAGAAACAAACTCTGTGGTTCAATCCCTTCTTCATTTGGTAACTTAACACGATTGATCGAACTCTATTTATCTCACAACAATTTAACAAGTTTAATTCCATTAGTGGGAATTAAGTGTTTGGCCCTCCCCTCACTCTCTCTTATTCAAATGGCCTTTGACTTAAAATTCATTTTTAAGAAAATTAACCCATTTTGTTGAAATGACCCTTAAAAAAGAAGGAGGGCCATTTGGATAAAGATGTTTGATGATGGTATAAAATAAACTATATCCTTTATTAAGGGTATAATCGTCATTCCAACTTGAACATAACATGTCTCACGAATCATACGTAAGAATTCGAAAAATTTTATATATTTGGAAACCTTTTTGAAAGACCACACAACGAGCGTAAATACAACTATCAAATTTTCATTTCACATAATTGTTTATTCTTTAAATATTTTCTTAAAATTTTCTTCATATTTTATAGTGTGCAAAGAATATGCACACTGCTTTTATGTGCAGGAAATATGCACACTGATTTGTGTACATAATTTTTATAATTTTCTTTATATTTTATAGTGTGCAGGCAATATGCAGACTGATTTTTGTAAATAATTTTTAAAATTTTCTTCATATTTTATAGTGTGCAGGCAATATGCACACTGATTTTATGTGCACGCAATATGCACACCGGTTATTTTGTTAACAATATTTCAGGGCCACTAGAATAATTTGCGAATTTTATTAAATAACCCTGGATCAAGAGAGTAAAACCCATCATTTCTAGGGTCACGAGAATAAATTACTCATTCCATTAAGTCTCGGAAACTGTACATCTATGCAGCTATTGAACCTGCAAAGCAACAGACTAAGTGGTATTATACCCAAAAAACTTTTCGAACTTCCCTCTTTATCGATTGCTCTAAATTTAGGCGATAACTCACTTACCGGCACGCTTCCTATGGAAGTTAACAAGTTAAAAGAGCTTGGGATGTTGTACCTGTATAAAAACAAATTATCTGGTGAAATTCCAAATACCATAGGTGAATGCTTAAGCTTAATAAACTTAGTTTTGGATGGAAACTTCTTTCAAGGGAACATTCCTCCAGCTATTACTTCCTTAAGAGGTCTAGAAAGGTTATATCTTTCGCGCAATAACTTGTCTGGTATAATTCCGAAAGGCCTTGAGAATCTAACGGCGCTCATTGAATTGGATTTATCATACAATAACATGGAGGGGGAGGTACCCAGAGGCGGAGTGTTTGGGAATGCAAGTAAATTTTCAGTTGAAGGGAATAGTAAGCTTTGTGGTGGTATACCTGCTTTGAAGTTGCAGCAGTGCTCCATGCCATTAAACCTCAATACGAAACGAAAACACGGGAAACCAGTGCTGAAGAAACTTACTATCATCATCATAGCTGTTGTTTTGTTTCTTTGTTGATTGATTGTGCTTTTTGTCGCTCTTTACTGGAGAGAAAAGTTCAAAACAAAACTTCCTTCGACTGCTTTAGACGTGGGTAAATGGTTCAAAGTAGTTTCTTACAGTGAGCTTCTTAAAGCTACCAATGGATTTAATAATTCCACCAATTTGCTTAGTGTGGGAAGTTTTGGTTCCGTATATAAGGGAATTCTTCCTGAAGATGAATCAAAACTTGTTGCAGTCAAGGTTCTACATCTTCAGAAAAAAGGTGCAACCAGGAGTTTCATGGCTGAATGTGATGCCCTCAGAAAAGTTAGACATGGAAATTTACTCAAGATTGTAACTTGTTGTTCTAGTACTGATTTTCAAGGTAATCCTTTCAAAGCTCTAGTTTTCGAGTTCATGGTTAATGGGAGTCTAGAGAACTGGTTGCACCCGGATGAAGGTGATGAAACCAATGACGATCAGTTACATGCGAAGAATTTGAAGCTGGAAAGAGGATTGAGCATTGCGGTCATTGCTTCTGCATTGAATTATCTTCACCATGATTGTCAGCCCCCAATTGCTCATTGTGATCTGAAACCAAACAATGTTCTTCTCAGTGATGATTTGATTGCCCATGTGGGTGATTTTGGCCTGGCTAAGTTCCTTTCCAATCATTCAAGTTCTTCTCGGCATCTGGATGAACAAGATGCAAGTTCAATTGCAATAAAGGGCTCCATTGGATATGTTTCTCCCGGTAAGAAAATAAAATGGATTCACAATTATTGTTATCTATAGTTCAATTAGAGTCGATTATGTTTTGTTCTTAATTAAAGTCTGATTTCCGCTTTGCTTAAACAGAATATGGAATTGGTGGTACTACAGAAGGGGATGTGTACAGTTATGGGATTCTTTTGCTAGAGATGTTTACAGGAAAGAGGCCAACTGATAGCATGTTCAAGGATGGTTTAAACCTGCATAAGTTGTGTAAGATGCATGCATTGCCAGAGAAAATTGAGCAGATAATCGATTCACGTTTGCTACTGGATGTAGAAGGAGAACATCAAATGGTCATGCAAGAGATAAAATAAGACAAATCATGTCTACTATAATTAAGATTGGAGTTAAATGTTCTTCAGAGTTACCTTCAGATACAAGCAGCATGAGTGAGGTTCTTGTGGATGTAGAAGCGGTTAAGCATCGGTTTCATAGTATTGGAATGTGATCAGACAAAATAAGTCTTTTCAGAATCCATGTGTTCCTCTAATAACAGTTAATCTGTATTTGCATCCCCGGACAATTTCGATAATTATACAGCAAAGATATTTTTTCATACAGCTCTACAATTCAAATGTATATCATTTTGACAGGTCAGCTCAAAATGGCTAACAGTAAGCATACCAGATGTGGAACATGTGGTTGTATTTTCCTAGTCAGGTTAAAGGAATTGAGGCATTCTCTCTGTGCACGCCAACTTGGTGTCCATGCTGCGGGTGGTAGAGTTGTATGTATTGCTGATGTTGCTAGGATTGCTGTGGGTAATGGTTATGTTGGCATTGTCGTGGATGTTGGTGATGCTGATGGCGTCAGTCATGATATTGCAGCTGTTATTGGTTAGTGATGGTGTTACCATTCTGATGCTATTGATATGAATTTTCAAACCTCGGCACTTCCACTTCTTCCCACCAATAACTTTGCGTTCCTGCTTCCGGTTTCTTTTGACAAAAGGCATTTGTAGCTTCAACTAACATACTCAATGCATTTTTCTTCAAGTTTGTTTCAGTAAATTTTCTCCTGGAACATTTCTCGACTTGTTGCCTTGTGTTCTCAGAGCAAATTTCAGACCTTTTATCACCCAAAGCAAAGAAACTATGCATTTCTTTCCTTGCACAGTCATTTCCATTAACAATGCCACTATGCCAGTACTTCCGATTTCCATCGTCATTCTCTGACTACTACTACTACCCATTCCCCCCAATTAATCTCGTCAGAATTAATTCTGGAGTAGTTTTCTTCTTGTCTAAAAAAAGATCCCTTTGCATGGCTTTGTTGTAGAAAGTGATCTGAAGGAATAGAATCAAAGACTTTCTCTTTTTTGATTGCTGGTTTCAAATGGGCAAATTTAGAAGAATCCATAATAATGGGTTGTTGGATTTGTTTAGACATAATTGTGCATTTGAAGCCGAATTAGGATTGGGGTTTGAAAGAAATTGTTTGAATAGAGAGTAGAAAGAAAAGGGCTGGGGTTAGGGGTTCAGAGAGTGAAGTGATGAAGAAGGAATTGCTGTACTACACTGTCACTACCCTTATTCCCTTAGTCTTGATTCGACCGTAAGGTAATGTTACCACAAAAAAGAAGGCCAATTATGATCACCTTTTGGTACGAGTCCTATATATATATCACGTATTTAATCAGCCATCCCATTTAGAGCCAAGTGTATCATCATCTTGAAGTTAATCCGAAAATCCAAATATGTTGTGCTCAAGCTAATACATATCTACACAAAATCATGCCATTTTGTGTGATTTGGTTCTTCTACGTACATATAATGAAACTTACTAAAATGAAGCATATAAAAAGTGTTTTGAGATGATTCTACGGTGCTCTCGGGATCATCTGAATTTTGGAGCATAGAATCATGCATTCTATTATCAACCCCTTTGTGCCTATAAAATTGAAGACATATTTTGTTTCTCATTTAGAAGATTATAGGCAGACAAAATATACCTAGCAGAAAATAAAGTTGCACAAACAAGGATAGCTGTCTAACAAGCTCAAGTACCACAAAGTGCGTTCATTGATGTTTCTATAGATCACTTTGCAATATGATTCCACGATTTTGAAGGTTAGTGTAAAAGATTTATGGGATGTTGGAGTAAATTGAAAACCAAAATATTATAAGGAAAACGGCTAGATAAGGTTAATAAGGAAGGTTCTAAAATTGAATGGCGGCACCATATTAACTTTATTTTCGGATCTATGTTTTAGAAAAAATAGATTATAAATATTAGAGTATATATCACGTCAGCATACAAGTTGATATGTTATTCATCTTCAGTTGATACTGAGATGGATTTACATTTACATTAGAACTCTTATTTATAGAGTAAACTAACTCTGGGAAGATAATATCAAATCTTAATTATCTTTGACTAGTTAATATATATCAAGAAATTAACGGCATAATATTCTAGAATTAACTTTTGATTTGGTCTTCACTTCAATAGCACAATCACTTGATTTGGTCTTCATTTCACAGTAAAGTTGCCTCGGTCCTTCTTTGCACCTCGGCTACTTGTATGCTGAGGTGATATATACTCTAATAATAAAATAGTTGCATTGTATTTATAGTATCCCAACTCCCAAGTAAATAATAAATCCACTTGATTGTTATTACGTTGGATCCAACATGACTACGTCAGATATTTTGTCTTTTGAAAATATTCATTCTTAGGTTCGACATGGGATCAAGAGTATAATCGCCTCGGGTACCTTCATGACTGCATACTTGTTCTCCTCAATCAAAGATTTGGCACACCGAGAATATGCATGCCATTATTTGTGATTGGTTCATTGAGGTTCTCATGACTCCAAATCATCTAAAGAAGCTAAAAATGCATGATCTTAAAGACAATGTACTACCCTGCTGAACCGACTAGTCAACAGGGGCGGAGCCATCCCATTGTAAGGGTGTGCATTTGCATCCTCTGTCCAGCTGGCTCCAAATCCTATTTTAGCCCATTAGAATTGTTTTCTTACATATAAGCCTACTTTTGGTTTTTTGTACCCGTAAATTCTTTTTTTTCACTACATAGTAATTTTTTGCACCACCATCCTATGATTCTTGGCTCCGCCCCCGCTTGTCAGAGACATGCGTTGACACACATGCTCATCAATATGTGCTCCATCAAACCAAATAAAATTTCATTTGCACCCTCTTTTTGAAACAGGTAGCAGTCAATGTCGAATGCTTATATGTACTTCGATTGTTTCATATTTCCGCAAAGAATGTTCATCACGCCACTATTTTGATATGATAAGAATTTGGATTTACGCCCATAATTCAGAATGTTTTTCTTTTTTTTTAACCCTAACATTCAGAATGTATCAACAAACTGATTCCAAGCTAAGAATTAGGCATATTCGTATGCACATGCCAAAACATGATATTTGGCATATATGCACCCACTATGGGTATGCCAAACTGCCAAACTCATATGCCAATATGTTTTTCCTGGCATATAGGCATACACGACAGAGTTTCCATCGAGCGATAGAGTCTCGGTCGCTCGATGGTCAATTAATCTCTCGATGGTCATTAAATCGACAGCGACAGCACGCTTCTATGATAGTCACTTATCAGCTTTCATCCAACGGCTACCATTTCCCCCTATAAATACCTGATTTCAATCCCATTTTAACTCACATCAGAATTTCTAAATCTCTCTAGAATTTCTCAATCTCCAATTCTTTTCTGATCTTCTAATTCCTCATAGAGCATGGCTGATAATGCGAGCATGGCTGATTTCATAGCAAACCAACATGCTGTGGAAAATCAAAGAGTTCAAATTAGGAGAAGAGTACCAAAATTTACAATTGCGGAAGATGAATGTATTTGCAGAAGTTATGTTCATTGTATTGAGACTTTATTCGCAGAAGAATCTCGTCAAGTTATTTTTTGGGATAGGGTTTTGAGGAGATTTAAAGAACAAACAATGAACCCCAACCAACGTGATGTTAAAGGGTTGAGTAATCGCTTCACTATAATCGATGTGATGTTACTAAGTATCTTGTTTTACTTCAAGCAAGAAGGTCCAAATCTAAGGAGTGGTGAAACCTATTTGGAACTTAAACAAAGGTGTCGTGCGGAATATCGTCGCATCTACGAACATGACTTCGAATATGGAAGTTGTTTCGAGATTGTAAGTTGCTTGCCCAGATATTGTCCAATTTATATGTGGTAAAAGTTATTTGTAAAATTTCTTAATCATATCCTAAAAGTTTTAATATTTTAACTCAAATTAAAGTTCAAGATTGGATTACGAATAGAATTAAGCTTAATTTTCAACAATACTCAAATTTTCAAATTCAAAATTCAAACTTCAAATTCAAGTTTCTTAATAGTAATTTTTACAAGACATAAAAACTAGACAATATAAGTTCAAAAATAAATATAACTAGACTTTAAAAATAAAAATTGGGGACAATGTTCTTCATCTTGTTAATCTTCTTCATTTCACCAAATTTCCAATCAATGTGCTCATGAATGGAGTCTCCTTTGTTTATCTTCTTCTTTGGCTTCAAATTTGTTTTGCCTTGATTTGCCTTGCCTTTAACCTTTCTTTGCCATCTCTTAGTTGCGGTTTTGACTTGGTTGATATCCAAAACTTAGAGACTTCTTTGCTTCTTACTTATTTCTTTAAATCTACATATCTTCTCAATGGCACCTTCAAGCACTACTCCAGAAAAATCAAGTTGGGTTAATTGTGCCATTTGGAGAAAATAGAAGAAATAAATTAGATTGAGAAATAGAGAATAGATTGAGAAGAAGAGAAATTTTTTGTGTAAAAAATTTGGGGTAAGTTTTGAGTTTGAAAGTTACATATTTATAGCGATGAAGAACTACCCGTTGGCGCTAGAGTCAATAGCGCCGGCGATAAAGTCATTATCGCCAGCGATATTGTGAATATCGCCAGCGATATTGTGAATATCGCTCACTAGAAAGTCCGTCGCTTATTGGTTTTCCCATAGTGGAGCAAATGGTTCGCCATGCCACCTGGTATGCCAAACACCATTTTTTTGGCATGTGCATAGGAATAGGCCTTAGTTATCGTCCAATATGTCACTATAGCAGATCGAGTAGAGAGAGAGAAAAACGGGTTTAGGGGTTCATAGAGTAAAACGAAGAAATAAGTTCTTTTTCTACAGCTTGGAGACTAGTATCGTGTTATAGGGGCCCACATGTTGTACAGGTATGATTTTCTTGGCCTTGGGTCCTAGTCTAGCAGTCCTAGTAGTCCTAGATTAGAAGGAAAAAAAAAGAAAGAAAAAAACCGGTTCCTTGGGTCTTGATTTAAGGTAATGTTAGAGCAGTTCCTATGGACTCAACAAAACAAGAATTTGTTGATTTTGATCCCACTATGGACTCTACAAACATGAAAAACGGATGGACAAACCAACAAATTTGTTGGTTTGCTGAGTGAGGTGGAAGAACAAGCGCACGAGTAAAGGAAGGCTAGGCGAGTGTGGCACAAATGCTGGCAAACGATGGCGTGTGAGCCAAAATCGTTGGCGTTTGTCCTTAAACTGCCCGTTGTTACTTCAAACACCAGCGTTTTTGGTAAACGCATCGTATTTTTTAGAAAAGCGCCAACGGCTCCTCCATCCGACAGTTGTTGCTTCTTTTTGTTTCCCTATAAATTCAGTTCATCTCCAAACTTAAAACTCACACCTTCTTCATCACTACATCAAAATTACACAATTTCATACCATCTCTAATTTTTCTTTTATTTCAAACAAAACTATTTATATCAACTCAATCTACCAGAAAAAATCTCATCTCTATAAATTTCATTTCTAACAAATATGGCATCCTCACAACAACGATCACAACAACAAATACCATAACAAACACAACAACAATCACAACAAGAAACACAACAAAATACACCACAATCACAACCAAGAAACACAAGAGTATATGATGGATGAAGACGAGTCACTTTGTAGAAATTATGTATTATAGACATTATATGAAATCAATGGTATTTATCAAGAAAAAAAAAATTATGATAAGATTTTACAAAATTTTTTTAAAGAAACCGGTAACATGAATAGACGTGATGCCGATGGGTTGTGTTATCGTTTTCACACAATTTCAGCATCCGTTAGTGAATATGTAGCTTTGACCACTCAAATGTGGTGCAACAGAAGAAGTGGTGATTGTGAACCGGATGTGGAACGAAGATGTCGTGAAGAGTGGCAAAGATCGCACAAATCGAGCTTCCAACATGAAACTTGTTTCACCATTTTGAGGGTGCTTAACAAGTTTAATCCATACTTGCTGGAAGGTAATCAAGTGCCTGCAAGATCACCACATGGTCCAATCTCGCATGATTTTCAGAATGGATGGCCTGCTTCCTCACCTGAAGGAACTAGATCTCCATATATCGGGTCTCCGAGTAGTCAGAAACAATACAACACTAATCTAGACGTTAACACCAATGTCAAGAGAAGAAGAGGAGGGGGTCAGAAAGCTGCAAAAGCAGCGAGAGACGCAGCCTAACGAGAATTATAAGGAGGTTGAAACGAGTTCAACTATGCTGAGCACAAGGAATTCGAGATGAAGATAGAAGCAGATAGAGCCAGGGAACGTGGCATTGCTACAAATCAACATCGAAAAAGTCGTCTTTCGCGAGAAAAATACTACAGGGATTGTAAGCTAAACAAGTTACTCGCCTTGAACACTTCAACAATGAATGAACGACAACTCGCTTCATGGACTAAGGAAATGGATGCGGCCGAACAACAACAACAAGTCATGGACGAACAACAACAAATCCCTGAACAAACTAGTCAGTATGTGAATGTGGAAGAAGACGAAGATGATTCCTCGAAAGAAAACTAAGATGAATACAGTCTTGATAACTTATTTTAATTCTTGTTTAGTTAAGTTTTATTACTTTTAATATAATTGCCTTAATTTTAATTTGAAGTGTAGTCGTTTAAACAAACAACTTTAAACTAAAAAACATATAAATTAAAATAAATAACACTAAAATGAAAATAACATCTATTTGCCCCTGCCTCGCTCCCGCGCATCGTATCTTGATCCTTTTAAAGTCCAAAGGTGCTTAGTTAGATCTTGTATTAGTTGTCCATATATTCCCCAGTTTTGGAGTCTGTCAGTGGCAAGTCTACATTCTCTTGTCGGACGCCCATGCTACACCACAAGATTCGGCCTCAAATCTTCATCTGGAAAATTAGTCAAGTTTGGGTCACGTCTGGTTTCTTCAATGACCATGTTATGCAGAATGATACAAGTCATCATAATTTTGTTCATTTCTTGAAGATCAAAAAAGCGTGCCGACCCAGCTATGATGGAAAACTTCCTCTTCAGTATGCCAAAAGCGCGTTCAACATCCTTTCTGCATTTCATTTGTTGGGTGTTAAAGTACTTCATATCCTTCGAAGTCGTCGGTCCAAAACCTACTTGACTATAAGCTTGAACCATAGTTGACCATTCTAGATAAATTCCGTCTGCTAGACAATAATCCTGAATGTATTGAACATTGATGGTGAAATTACAGTGCGGCGCGATCCCATTTTTAAGATTTTCAAACAATGGTGAATTGTATAAAACATTGAGATCGTTATTTGAACCCGGGAGTCCAAAAAAGGCATGCCAAAACCAACAATCATAAATAGCTGAAGCTTCCAAAATTACAGTTGGTTTTGCATAATAACCCTTGTATTGGCCTGCCTATTCAATTGGACACGCATGCCACGTCCAGTGCATGCAATCAAGACTATCTAGCATTCCTGGAAAACACCTCTCGGTGTTTTCTACATTTATTCTTTGAACATATTCCTGAGTAGGCTTTCTTAAAAAGGTTGGACCAAAATGATCGATTATTGTTTCGCAAAACAATTTGAGATACCTAAAGGCGGTTGTTTTCCCAATACCGATGTAATCATCCGTGGAATCCGCCGGTACTCCGTAACATAGTATATGGAGGGCCGCAGTGACCTTTTGTTCGGGACTAAAGCCTCTTACATGTCGTGCATCATACTGATAATTAAATAAAGGTTGTACCTGGCAAATCTCGGCAATAATCCTTTGCGTCAAGTTGCGGCCCATGCGGAATCTTCGCTGAAAATCCTCATCGGAATAGACACAATCATGATTAAAATAATCATGCATCATCTTTTCGTGGTAAAAAATGTCGATCTCGCCACGTCCATCTTCTAGTCGTAACTTCATATGGCTCTAAAGGCTTTGGTATGATCCCGGTTTGTAATTGCAACATAAAATTTCGCTTTCTTCTATCTTGAATTGCATCTTCATCCATTTGACGCAAAAAATCCATATACATTTCTTCCTCTTCTTCATACAACATTTCATCCATCTACATATCTTCCTCAGAACAATCAAAATCAGAATTCATGGTTGAAAATCAAAAGCAATTGAAATTAAGAACAGATTGATCGGATGACAGATTGTTGCGAATTTGTGAGATCAAACTCGAGCCGTATTTATGGAGCTAGAAACTAGTCATTCCGGTGACCGTTTAAAAGCAGTCGTTGGCGGTCTTGATTCAAATGCCAGCGGCTCTGCTACGCACGCTCGCGTTTCTACCAGGAGCACCAGCGGTTGTACGACGTGCGCCAGAGGCAGCATTTCGTCCTGGCGCTGAACGGTCAACCGCCCACTTCTTTCCCATAGTGCAAAATCTCATTTGACCATCCACCTGGCTGAACAAAAAATTTCATTTGAACATTGCCATAGGAATTGCCCTTACCCCCAAAAAAGAAGACCAATTATAATCCTTTCGGTACAAGTCCCAATTGTCACTATTTAATCAACATTTGTCGTTTGTCTTGTGCTTCAGGCTTCAGCCATCCTATTGAGAACCAAGTGTATCATTGTTTTGAAGTTATTGCAAATATGTTGCGTTCATGCTCAATCAGTCAACATGTATGCACACAAAATCTTGTCGTTTTTATGTGATTTGGTTCTCAAAGGTTTTCATGATACCAAAACACACAATTAAATGGAGGATAAAAAGTCACTAAATGAATGATGTAAGAGCATGTAAATAGTGTTTGGAGTTGATTCTGCATTGCTCTCTAGAGATCATTTGAATTTTGGAGGATATAAACATGCCTTTTATTGTCCAGCCCCTTTGTGTCTATAAAATCGAAGACCTCATATTTTGCATCTCATTTAGAGGATTCTAGGCAGCAGCTATACAAAAACCTACAAGAATGTGTTACAAACAAATATAATAGTTATCTGTCTTCAATCAAGTACCAGAAAATATGTACATCGATGATGATGTCATGCGTGTAAATTGATAACCATGAGATATCAATATTATCCAGCTTCTGGAATCCAATATGGAACCCATGCTGAATGAATCGAAAGTTATAGAGCTTGTTTTCTCGAGGGTTAGTACGACTAGGAACTAAATCGACTTTATTTTCAATTTTGTATATGTCTTTTTGCAATGTCCGGATCTTTTTGTGATAATTTTGCATATAAATAATAAATACACATTATGACTATTACATTGGATTAACATAGGATATTTTGTATTAAAAATAAACAAATAGCATAGTGTTAAAAAAAACTCATTCATTTTTGTTTTGAGAATTATATTTTCTTGAATGGGTCTTTGGAGCTAATTATAATATATATTTTTTTTGTTTTTATGATTCAAAAATCATTGTATAGATAAAAAATGAAAGATGCTAGTAAATTCATTCTAGGTACACAAATGCGGCTTAAGTATAAATTAGGCTGAAATAAAACGTTGATATTATCTCTTTTGCGGAAACTAATATAGTATTATATAAGAGCACATTAAAAATGCTTCGAGATGATTTTACTTTGCTCTCTTAGAATCATTTTGATTTTGGAGGAGATAAGCATGCCTTCTATTGCAAACCAACTCCTTTGTGTGCCTATAAAATTGGAGACCTTATATTTTGCATCTCTATTAGAAGAGTATTAATTATAGGAAGTTGGACGTATATCACCACAAAAACAAAGTATAGAGTAGTTATCCGTCTAAGCTCAAGTACCACAAAGTTTGATCAATTTCACCGATCATTTTGCAATTCAAATCCATGAGTTTCATGATTGTTTTGATTTTGAAGGTTATACTGGTAAGTTAATGGGATGTTCAAGTACATCGAAAACCATGAGATAAGAACACCAATTATTCATCTTTATAAATAGGGTTATTTAACGTTTGGTCCTCAGTAAATGTCCAATACCTAGCTTTGATACCCAACATTTAAAATATGGCTTCTCTTAAATTTAGCCCATGCTTTTAAAACCATAGCCCAAAAAGTTTAAGTTCAACGAGAAATCAAAGTTATCAAACAAGTCTTAATTTTTGTACTAACAATCCTGCTTCCCCAAAATCCAATTATAAACCCTAACTTCTCCCTTTTTTTTTTAATCCAAACTAAGTTATATTTCAAGTTATCTCTAATTTTTTTCTCACTATTCTTACAACTTGCCCTATCATAAACCTTAATTTTACTTTTCCCCTATAACAAACTAAACACAAATCACCTTAGCCAAATCACCCTTTCTCTAAAATTATTTTATTTTTCCTAAATCATGATTAGGGTAATATTAATTGAGGTTATATATTCTAATTATTTCTTTTAAAATTGTCCACAATCGAAAATCGAAATGAAATCAACTAAGGTTTTGGATCTTTTACTAAAATCAATTTTCTAAAACTCCATAAGCATTATTATTCTATAAAAAATTATAAGATGATGTTCTTTATTCTTAATCATGATTACCTTAAATTAAGTACTTTTTTAAATTCATCAATGATGTCCCAAATTTTACATAAATTTAATTAAGAAAATTATATAATTAACTTTATGATTAAGGAGAATTATAAATGAAGCAAGGAGAGATAAGAGGAAGGAGAAGAATAATCTTATTAGAAGATAAGAGTAGAAGCATTACATAATTTCCTTTATATACAACCCTAAGAATCTTATTGGACCGCACATCACTCCCCCTTGTGCGGTTTGTTAGAGCACTGCTCGGTCGAACTCGCAAACGTTGATATCTCAAGCTTGTTTGTCAAGTTTAGTTGCCAAAACTATAAGTCTTTATTTCTAGTCTACTTATAGCTAAGTCTCGGATTAGGATAGTAAGTGTAGTTGAGCTTTAGACTCCATGTCGTTCATCGAATGAAGACGAAGAACTACTCAAGGGAACTTGTGGAACTTCATCAACAAAAAGGTAGGTGGATACTTGAACTCATCTATTACTCAAAAGTCTATCTGCTCTATCTCCTATTTGAGACAAAAGTTGTATTGCTATATAGACTTCATTTATACACATTTGGTATTTCAAGCCGAGTTTATCTCTCTTATCTATTTCTCGAAATATGTGTTGGTAAGCTTTCACTTTAACCAAGTTCATCTTTTATTCTTGACGCAAGACAAAAGATGATCATGTGAAAATCGCCTTGTAACATCTTACATGATTTGTGTGAGACAGTTATTTGATGTAGACTAGGAATGTTTCGTATTGATCATTATATCACTTGAAATAATTATGATGCATCTGAAAATATTCTACAGGATAAGTATGTGTACCGGGTACGTGTATTGTATTCCTGTTCGTGAGTATTTTTTGTCATGGTATGTGTACCTGGTTTGTATACCCTTAAGACAAAAACGGGTTCAGCAATCTACAGACTTTTTCGGTTTACATACTGGGTATGCACTATCTCAATAAACGTACCACCAGTCTTCGATGGCTCGAATTACTTATGGTGGAAAATTACTATGTGTGCCTTCCTTCAAGCGCATGATTTTCAATCATGAGTATATGTTGTTAATGGCTATAATCCTCCGTTTGTTACAGTATGCGATGTAATTGTTCCAAAGGATATTGTTGATTATGATGTTGTCGAGATTCTTGTTGCAAAGCAAAATTCTGACGGATTGAATGCAATCATCCGTGCCATTACCCCAGATCTTCAGCACCATGTGACTACGTGCACTCGATCTAAAGATGCTTGGGATATCTTAGAAACCGTATTTGAAGGGAATACCTGTGAAAAAGAAGCTAGGTTTCAAAACCTAAATTCTGATTGGGGAAAACCTTCGTATGGCAGATGAAGATTCTTTTGATGAATTTAATCACAAAGTGTCTGAAATTGTTAATGCATCTTTTGCGTTGGGTAAGACTATTCCTAAAAAGGACATTGTGATGAAAATTCTCAGATCTTTGCCATCTAGGTACGATTCTAAGAAACATGCCATCGTTGAAGGAAATAACCTTGATGTGCTTTCCAGAAATACTCTTGTTGGGAAGTTGAAGATCTTTGATCATGAGCATGTATCCAAATCTGGAAAGGATATTGCTTTCAAAGCACAAAAGAACACTAAATTACTTGATAAAAGTAAAAGTGTGGGCATCTCTGAAGATGATCCTTCTGAGACTGATTCATCAGATGAAGCTTGACAAGTTAGTCTCTTTTATCACAAGACAGTTTAGATATCTTCTTTTGAAGAGAAGTAAACGGTTTTCAAGAGATAAACCTAAGTCATCAGTTAAACCCCATAATCGTGTTCCTCCTAAAAACATGGATACTGACGACACTGATGACGAAGATATTCCACAGTGCTTCAAGTGTAAAGGTTTTGGTCAATTTTCCAATGAGTGTCCAAATCGTAGAAAATACACTGGGAACGAAGGTCTAGCTGCAACTCTTGATGAAATGTCAGATCATTATGATTTGAATGAAGATGAAAAATCAAGTGTTGCGCTCCTTACTGAAAATATTAATTTATATAACTGTAGCAATACTCACATCAATCTTGATATTTTTTCTGGAGAAACTTCTTCAACTATCTTGGAGGATAAAATGGATTTTTCTCCATCCACTGGAAACCTTTTGTCTGATGTTACAGGTACCACGATTTTTCTAGCAGCATGCTTCACTATGGTATCTGAACTATCCTCCAATTTGATATGTTCTTACTGTACTCTTAAGGGTCACGGACTTTCTTGTTGTTTCAAGTACAAGCATAAAGTAAGATATGTCAACAAACTTTAACTGAGAGCAAATCGGTTAGCAAACAAGCTTAAACTTGTTCAGAAATCGTCCGAGGTATGTAAACTAAATTCCTCTCCAAAAAGGTTAATTTCTAAAGAGCCAATTAGACCTCTCCGGAAAAGAACAAGGTCTAAGCATTCTGTGGAACAAGTAGTTAGGAGCCCCTTCCAAAAGGCTCATGGTGGACAGATCATTGTTTACCCCAGTACAATTTAATTGTGTTGGTCATGCGTCTTGTTTCAAGTGCATGATTTCAAAGAAACAAGAGTGATGTACTTTCAGGTCTTAAAAGAAAATTAAAAGAAAAAAAACTTCTTTCTTTGGTTGTTTTCTTTTGTTTGTTTGGGTTCAATAAAAAATGGTTGATTTTTTCATATCATAAATTGGTATTGAAATGGTCTTTCCCTTTTCATTAAAAGAAGGGTTAAAGTTGACAATTCTACCCTCTTTAGAGATGAGAATTGGGCATACGTGAATCCTTAGTTTATTTAAAGATTCCGTAACCCTGCATTCCTTTTTCCTTCTCAAAAAACTCTTCTTCATCACAAGTTTGCTTGTCGAGCTTGTTCAGTGATTTTCTCTCATAAACCTATTTTTATGGAGACTCCAAGCATCATTACTTCTGATCGAAAAGATGTTAATATGATTGTTAAGCCGTCAATCATGAAAGAAAAAGATAAATATGTATCTCCCTCACCCTCAAATTTGAAAAGAAAAAGGAGGAATGTGAGAAAACCAAGGGTTGTTCCTTCAAATCTTCAGAAGTTTTTTGGTGTTCTTGAAGAGTTGAAGGAAATAAGAAAGCAGATCCGGCAAATAAAGGCTTTTTTTTTAGGACTCTTAAAATTCAGAAGACCCTGGTTCGGCATCAGTCAAGAAGTTTCATTGAAATTGACTCCTATCTCCATGAACCTTATGTTCCAATGACTATTGACGACAAGGAGTTCGGGGACGATAAAGAATTTTTCAAAGGTCTTAATGTCTAGGAAACTTCTTATGAGAATTTATTCTTGTGTTTTAAGAAGGATAACTAGGGTTTGCAATAGCCATTATTTTGAGTACACATAGCTATTTCCAACGATTTTCATTTTGCAATGTTTTTAGATTTATATATTTAAATTCTAAAGTTAATTTGGAAGATGATTTTGCAGTATTAATCTTTATGATTCTATATATTGCAACTTGTTATAGGATATGTGTGTTTGCGTCCGTGAACTATGATTGTCCCATCCGTGGTCAAAAGTTAAGTCTTTCATATGTCATTATGCAAGTATTGATAAAAAGATTGAATGAACTTTTGACAAACAAAAGTTAAGCCTATTATGTCATTATGAAAATATTTATGAAGATAGGATGAACTTTTGTTTACAAAGATTAACTCTATTATATGTCTCTATGCAAATAGTGATGAAAGATATAATGAATCTTTGTTTATTCTGCAGTATTGATCTTCCCTGATCCATATTTTTTTGTAAATATTGTGCGGCTCCGTAAGTTTTCTTATGTTGAGCAAATTGCTTTAAAGCTAAAAGTTTGTGTGAGACAGCTATTGTCATCTTACAAGAATGTTTCAATGATTGAAATGAGGGTTTAGAACATGTAACCATGATTGGAAATAAACATAGTGTGTATTCACATTTGTGTCAAGTCCAAAACATGGAACCATAGTGTGCGTGCCCGTACGCGTACTGGTTGGTTGATGGAAGTCCGCGAGCTAAGTATGCGTACCCGCGAAAGTACAAGTCCCGTGAATTTCTGCTGGAGTTTGAAAGATGAAATGGTATGCGTACACGTACGTGTACTAGCGTAACCAAACTCAGTCCGGCTACTTAGGTATGCGTACACGTTTGTATACTTAAGTAGGTTACATTATAAAATCGGTTTTTTCATGAACCAATACATTTATATGTTAAGTAATGCAATCTTTTGCAAACCATGGCTATAATGTTCATGAAATGATTCGAGTGAATCAAAATCGATTTTGCTTCAATTGTGTCTTATATACTTCTATAAGAATATAAACAATTAAACAACTCTCTAACTAGTTTTATTTGATTCATTTGAACTAGTTATGATAAAAATTAATAAGGTTGATATGAAAATACTCATATGGATAACCATTGGTTAACTATTGTTGAACCAACTAAGTGTACACGTTTAGATACGGTTACCTTTATCTAAATGACGGTACATTTCATTTGTGTATAACAAGCTAAGTTCGATCTAACGTTTGAAAGATATTAGCTTGTATCAGGTTTTCATCTAACTATGAATATTGAATGCTTTGCTACCAAGGTAGCATTGATTGCAAACCCTGATTTGGAGACTATATAAAGGAGAACTCTAGCAACTGGAAACCTAATCCCTACACCTCATGTGTGATACCAGTTGCGACTAGAGTCGATTCTCCTTTAACCTTAGGTTTTTCACGAAACCCTGTAGGTTAACGACTTAAAGACTTCATTGGGATTGTGAAGCCAGACCCAACTATTTCTCTGTAGTTGCGTGTTCTGATCTTGCTGTTTTCTATCGTGATTGAGTACTATCTTTTTTAAGATTTACTCGAGATTTATTCTCCAATAGGCAAGATTAAAAGTAGTCACAAACATCTTAGTCTCATCGTTTGTGATTCCACAATATCTTGTTTCGTTAATCGATTAAGATTATTGTGAGGTGATTGATAATACTAGGCTGTTCTTCGGGAATATAAGTCTCGTTTATCAATTGGTTCCTGTTCACCTTGATTTATCAAAATACGGAACAAAACTCGTAGGTATATCTGTGGGAGATAAATTTATCTATTCAATAGACTTTTCTGTGTGATACAGATTTGTTTAACAAGTCTTCGACTTTGGGTCGTAACAACTCTTAGTTGTGGGTGAGATAATCTAAGGGAATCAAGTGCGTAGAATCCGACGTGGTTCAAGAGGCGTAATGAACGCGACTGTACCTTGATCAATGTGAGATTGATTAGAGCTCAACTACATTCCAGACCGAAGTTAGCTTGGTAGTAGGCTAGTGTCTGTAGCGGCTTAATACCGTGTGGTGTTCAAATATGGACTAGGTCCCAGGGTTTTTCTGCATTTTCGGTTTCCTTGTTAACAAAACTTCTGGTGTCTGTGTTATTTCTTTTCCGCATTATATTTTGTTATATAATTGAAATATCACAGATTGTCCGTTGAATCGATCAATTGGTAAATCCAACCTTTGGTTGTTAATTTAAATTGATCCTTGGACATTGGTCTTTGGTACTGTTCAAGTTATTTCTCTTATATTCAATCAGGCTCGCAAATTCCCATTTTTTTTTGATTGAATTGAGAAATTGAGATACGAACTCTTTGATATACTTTTCTTGAGGTTGAGTTTAACTGTCTAGTTGATTCTCTCGAAAGTATATTGGAGTTTGTCCATACAGATTGCTAAGAGAAATATTGGGTGTGGTTGTTAGACCCTATTTTTTCACGGTTCAATAACAAAACTTTATACATAGTGCGCTTCAATATAGTTCTTCAAATGTCGTTCTCCTTGATGACTTGTGCCGAACCCAATTGCCTCATTAAAACTTTGACAAGGAAAAATCCAGTAGGACAAAACCTTGGTACAACTCTTCACATGTAGTACTTCACATGTTGTCTCGTATTTTACATGTTGTTCATCGCATGTAATACGATCTTCAAAGATCTCTGAGTCCAAGCTAATTGTATATCGTTAAAACGTCATCAGGATAACTCAGAGGGACAAAACCTGAACTAAAAAAAAGGACAATATTAAGTAAACTTAGAACATAGTTGGATGTGTATATGTTGGATGTGTATATGGGAATGGCCTAACAAGAAAGGGAAGAAGATGAAGAACAAGATTTTGGGCCTGCTTCCATTTGCCATTTGGTCGACTATTTGGGGAGAAAGAAACAATCCTTTGTATGGCACAAGGAGAAGGAATTGGAACCAATTGGTGATTGCAGTAGAATGCACTCTTTTTAACTGGGTTAGGCATACAAGATTTTTTGATGGCATCTCTTTGAGTACCATTATTTGTAATTGGAATGAGCTAACTTCAGCCATGTTGTACTCTGTTTTTGGTAGTTTTCACTCTTTGTGAATGCTATCTTTTAATCAAATTTTCCTTTTTGCGTCAAAATAAAATAAAATTAGACTGAACTATAAAAACATATTTAGCAGCTTAGTTAAGGTTATATTGAGATATTGGATGAATGTTTCAGTCACTATATGTTCATCACCGTCGGCTATTTTATCGGCCAAAAATCATATTTTGTTGTAATTGACAGTCCCAATGAAAATGTAAAACAATGGAAACCTGGGACATTGATTGCTTACCTACTGATTGCATGTATGTGCTGGTCAATTTGGGATAGTAGGAATACAATTGTCCATACTGGGAAAATTGAAGAACCATCTTCAATATTGGTTAGAGAAAAATCGATGATTTCGATGCAAATCAACCAACCTCATCTTTTAAAAATCTCTGCAATAACCCCGATCACGGAAAGATCTGATTGGATCTCTCCCCCTTTTGATTGGATTAAAATCAATCATGATGGGGCTTGGAATCTGTCATCAGAAACAGGGGGGGTGGGATTTATCTTTCGCAATTCTAACCACCAATTTTTAATTGCAGAAGCTCTATATATCTCTTGTTCGTCGGCGGAAGAAGCGGAAATCAGAGCAGTAAGGGATGCCATGAGAACAGCTTGGGAAAGGAAGAACCAGTAGATTATAATCGAACGTGATGCGGAAGAAGTAATTCATCAGAAGATAAACAGAAGGGATTTTTGTGGGAATCGTCGAACTCAATCGATTTTATTGGATATTGCATATCTAATCACCAAATTTAGGAGAATAAAATTTGCATATGTTAACCGCACTTGTAATACGGTTGCCCATAATGTAGCTCAATGGGCAAAGAATAACAAAAATCGTATGGCATGGTCTTCACCGCCAGTTTGGCTAACGCCATATCTTAGTGCCGACCACAGTCCCCGCATCTGAATGTGGAAGTTTAATGTATTTCTGGTCTCTATGACTTTGCTTAAAAAAAAAAAAAAAAAAGATTGCTTACGTACTCCAAAAAGAGGAGGGTGCAAATTAATTTTTCTTTTCCACGTATCGACTTATGGCTATGACAAGTCTGTTCGTGATAGTACATTATCTCTGGGATTCTCATAGAGCGATGTTGCATAATCATCTCAAAACACTATTTGTATGCTTTTACATCATTCATTCTGTAAGTTTCATCTTACGTATAATTAAATGCATCATGAAAAACTTGAAGAACCAAATCATACAAAATGACAAATTAAGCTTGAACAGAATATATTCCGCATTTGCATAAACTTAAGATGGTGGTGCACTTTTAGTTAAATGGGACAGTTATCAGCGTAAGATATTAGATACATGAGAAAATGGGTCATTTGTCCAAAAAAATTTAAAACACGGTTCAAATGGACAAGTAAAAAAAAGTACGGGTGAAATAGCCAAAAAAAAATAGCAAGGATGAAACTGGATTCATCCCGGCTTATACTTAAAAAATAGCAAGGATGAAACTGGATGCATCCTGTGTAAAATAAAAATAAGAAAAAATATTTGAAAATGGACAGGATGAAACTGGTTACATCATGCCTATTTTTAAAAATTTTGTCCATTTAAACAGTATCTTTTTAATTTTTGGCTATTTAAACAGTATCAAAACCTAAGTGTCTTTTTCACCCAGAAATTGTTGATTTTGGTCTTTTTGACCAATTTTGTGTAGATACATTAGGTTATCTAATATTTTGATATGACAACGATTTTTTCAAATAACATAATTTGCGAAATGAATCAGCAGTAAAAGAAATGTCGTCTAAAGAAGGTCCAGCATAACCAAACCTATAGTTGTCTCGATGATATCAATAAAATCCTAATTAAAAACTTTTTCATCTATTTTATGCAATCGAAAATCTTAAAATACAGTGTAATTATGGGGACAAACTTGAAAAATATCGAAAGTAACTAACTGTGCTTGATACGCATATTTGAAGAAATTTATGATTTAATGTTTTCGCAAACAATAAGATGACTATGAAAGCCCAAAAATATTTGTGCACTGCACCCTTCGGCCTCCTAGCCGGATCTAAATTATGATTTCCAATTTACGAATTTGACCCCTCAACCAAAGTTCTTGTTTTGTCCCTAGATCATACCGAACGCCCACCTTTCCACTATGGAATGGCTAGAATTGACATTTAGGCTAATTTTTTCTTTTGCTGATCACTTTGGCATAAAGAAAAGGGTTTTCATCAAAGAAATCCTAGGGTTTGGGTCATTGGTTATGGACGAACATGGTTTGAGTCTTTGAATATTGACGGACTGGGTTGAATCGGTCAACCCAGTTGATATCAAAAATACTTTTTAGCCCTCAAACTTAACTCAACCACACCAGAAAATGGGTATAGTAAAAATCCATACCCATTCATTAGAATCCGAATCGTAATCCATACCCAGTAAAAATCTTCGTTATATCTCGCACTCCCTGTTTTCTTCTCCCTCTCACTGACTGAACTCAAACTTTTCTGGTGGAGGAGAATCGCAGCAGAGATGGACGATAGTCCTCTAGGTGAGTGAAAATTAGTTTTGTTCTCCCACTTCTGATTATGTATCTATGCAGCGTGTGTCGATTTTCATGTCGATGTAGTTAGGTTGTTTTTATGGTAACCCTAGTTTGGGTTTCACACAGTATGGGAGGAGTTTATTAATTAGGGTTTTCTTGTAGAAATGAATTAGGGTAAGTGTGATAATGTGAAAAAGATAGTTTGAAGATTTATTTTTATGCCTAATCTAAATCCATTCTAGAATTAAAGAATCCAGAGTATAATGTGTTTTAAATTGGATAAGAAGAAAAATAACGAATGGGTGAATTAGATAGAAGATTGTGCTATTATATGGTTTTGAGCCAGTTGTTGAAGGTTTAATTTGAGTTTTATACCATGATTTTTGGCTGATGTGCAGGTTGAAAATTGAAAATTGATTAACCTTAGAATTTACTGATAATTAACAGAGAAGTAGCATATTTTTGCTCTATTACTTTCCATTGGATAAGTTTAGAGAACATGTTGTTGATTTTAGAAGCCCGTTTTGGTTCTTGATTTGATGTTGTTGTATCCGGTAAGTGTAGGAGGCCTATTGTATCCAAATGCAGCAGGGTTTGGACCCCGGGAAAACGATGGGTCTGGTCGCACTAGCATGTCCAGTACGCCCACAACCAATGACATATCAAGCATACAAACAGATGCCCGGGCTGAGGATGGGTTGTGTATTCTGGAAACCACATCCATACCCATTGTGCCAACCTGTGAACAAGGAGAATAATTTCCCGATTATGGCAACCTCAGTACTGGGGCTACTTGGTTGAAAATATGGAGTTGTTTAAGAGTCTGGCGCTTAGAACAAATGCCAAGGAAAAGATGGTCCAATGTATATAAATGAATGAATGTTCGGTTTTGTTAATTTTATTGAAACAGATGATTCATTCTGGTTATATTTAGGATTGAATTGTGTCGTGTCATTTCAGGGGCGGATCAAGCTAACGTAACTACCATACCAGAGACTGCAGGTTGTCTAACCCACCAGCCATTCGGAAACAAAGATCTGGGGAGCTGGAAAGTGTGTATTGAAGTGTGGACCTTATTTTGTTGGTTAATTGCTTAACCCGTTTGCTGATAAGGTGAATTGCGCAAGTGCCAAGGACAAGGCCGTGGACCGAAATTTTAAAGATCAACTGACTAAAGTACAGGCCTCGTATGCTACGGAAGAGGAGAAATTGAAAATGGAAAAAAACAGAAAACGACGAATCACGGAAGGGGGGGACAGCACTTCTACGGGTACTTATTAACCTTAAGTGAATACATTTCAGTAACTAGTGGTTTACATTGCTACCTTACTCGTCTGACCATATATAATAGGCCTAGATGCAGAACAAGTGGCTGCTTCAGAGGTGGAAGGATTAAGGCCAAAAAAAAAAAATTGCACTTGAAACAGGTAGGGCACCATATCTTGCATTTTCAAACTTTTTATTTACGGAGTTTCCTAAGTTGTACTGGTACTATATTAACAGGTATAGGGTTGTACTAAATTAGGGTACGTTATGTATCATATATGTACGTATCTAAAAATAGTTAAATAATTGAGGTACTTCAGTCAGTAACAGTACGATTGTTGTTTTTCCTTGATTCTATTTTTTTTTTATTGTCTCGACGTTTACTAATCATGCATTAGGTGCACCTAAAACAGCAAAGAGTAAGGCTGCAGTTAAAAAACCCATACAAAGAACCTCAACTAGGAGAAATCAATCACAAAAGAATCTGGGATCCTCACCACAATTACCAATCGATACTGAGGGTAAGTTCATTCGATGTATATTTTCGTGTAACCCATTTCAGATTTAGGTTGCAAAAGACACACGGTTTTATCTCACACAGGGCCATTACCATATGCAGTGTATGTAACCACCAATTTGGGACCTAGCGGAGAATTCATTGGGGGAAAAAACGTACCGAATATGGGAGGCAGCATCTTAGACGCCGGAATTATTACTAGCTAGACATACATTTAATTCACTTTGGTATTTTCTTAACATACTACTTCTTGGCTGCAGTGTGAATCCAACTATCCACCGGATTATTATGTTGCCAATGGGACGCTTTTCAGGTGTACATAAATGCGTCGATTTTTTGGAAAGCCTGTTTTTTTTTTGAAATATCAGGCAACTGATTAATGTATTAACCTCATTTTTTGGGACCTACTTAAATGTTAGCTAAACTGTTGCTATAGGTATATATACTAACGTCTACATATACGGGAAAAGGGGATTACAAAACAGGTGTAGGCCGTTAGACGGCTGTTAGAATTAAAACGATAGTTTTACTTTGGGAATGGCAGTATGTAATCGCACTTCATGTAAGCGCACTTCAATACAATGTCTGCCTGGTCAGATGAATGTGTAAGTACAAAAAGTTTGCTGGTTAAAGAAGTTTAATGATGTATCAAGATAGTTGAATCGTTTTTGTTTCAAAGATTTATATTGAGGTGAAACATCAAAAAAGCAATTGTTGAGGTCTTCCCAACACTTCACAAACTTTTCATATTTTTTTATTTGCACAATTTGTTCTCGTTGCACATTTCCAAACTGTAATCTTTAATTAAAAAGATCTGGACTCTGAATTATTCTAGTGTATTTTCAGTAGAGACGTGGTCAATATTTGTGGCGACAAACTACGGACATAATGAAGTCATGGTTGTGCCTTAACGGGCGTAATCATCTTTAACTTTTGAACTATTAGTTCTTTTTCATTGAAACTACATAAATGAAAAACGTTATGTACACGGCGGCACGCTTAATGCAAACAAAATTTCACCACCTCTTAAATGCGACTATTAAGCAATACTATGTATATACCGGAACCGCAATCTTGAATAGCAACATTGTCTTTTTTAGTTCATCATTCAAAATTCATGAAACACTGGTTGCCGCAAACCAAATACAAATTTCTCTTAATATGCCAGGGAATAATATGATGTGGTTTTCTTTAGTGTTTCCTGAAAAAACACGGCCGATTGCTGGTAAGTTTTTTACAACTGGAGAAGGACAATCGCCAATCCACTAAAGTCATTTTTACTGAAAGATTGGACAGCCGGTCTTGGGATGGACCAACAAAAATTATTGGGCATCAACTAATAATCCCGTATAAAATAAATAGGGTACTTATGGAAAAATGTACAATAAAATAAATTTGGTAAAAACATTTAAAGGGTCGCATAAAATTATTAGTTATGATGTTCTGATGACAGTACAAGTTACAATTGATACCTGATTTAGACGGTTGTGTAACTTCAAATGGAATATTCAGGTAATGTTAAAAAGAGTTTAGAACATTTTTTGGTTTAATAAGAGTCAATCCCGGTCAAAATTAATCCATATTGTTCTTACTTGTTTAGAGCATTAAATTGCACTATAAGAGTCATTTTTCTTTCTGATTGAGCATGTGTTTGAAGACCAACAACGATGCGAGAAAAGTTGGGAGAAACTTTTATTCTAACGACATATGGCAAACTAGAAATGGATATTTCTCTGCATCAACGATTAATTAAACTTATATACTTACTTTGTCGTCGAAGTTCAGTCGAACACGGGTACCTTATTCTTGGACTACAAATGTTTTTAACGTGTACTGTGTTGGACGGTCATATAAATTTTACTAGGTAGGACAGCCAGTCGCTACTATTAAAAATAATGAGACCTTTTTCTGAAAATACCTAAGAAGTTTTGTTGGGTAAATCTGTGGCAGGGTCGAATAATTTTTACTAGATACGTCGGTCAGTCGGTAGTATAAAAATTAGTGGGTGGGTTGTTTTACTTTCTTATGCTGGAGTATATCGCGTTATGGGTTAACCGTGAACTCGTTGTTGCCGGGGGTAGCTTCAGATATTCTCGGTACTGTTTTTATTATGAGATTCTATCGTAATAGGCGAACGACTATAGTGTTGTTATAATAGGAAGAAAATTAAATCTGTAACAGTGTACGGCTAATGCACACTATTAACAACACAAGTCTATCTCGGTAAGCAAATATCCCAATCGTCTAGTTAAATGGAAATATTACAGGCTTGGTTCAATGATTTTCCAACATGTAAGAAAAAATCAATTGACGATGTAACCACGGTATCAATGGGTTAGCATCATATGGTAAACCGTAATAACATACACTCAAATTAAATGGAAAATTTCATACTAGAATGAAGACTGGATTTGTCCAGAGATAAAATGCACCAAATGCAAGGTGATAAAATGTCATGTACCAAACAATCACTCGAAAACGCAGTTCACAAGGCCTTTCAGATCAAAATGTCAGAAAAACGGGTATCCGGCTTTTCAGATCATTATCCTAATGTCATCGCCAGCAGTCAACACTTCTCTTACACAGTCAGACCCCTTATTCATGTCCGAACCTTTTCTCATTTACCATTTCCCAAATTATCTATCGACAGTGTGGTATAGGGTTTCTGATGGTGCCTTGCACCCATCTACCGATAGTTGCATTTTCGTTTCAGATGTCTCCATAGGTAGTTTTACATCCATCTGCAATTAAAAAAGAAAATTTCTTAAAACAGGGTGAAGCCATAAACTGATTGTTTCTGATTTTATAACACTTCAATAAAACAAAGAAATTTAACCTGAAGTAGGGTCCCTTTATCCATCTTGGATAGAATTCCAACAATAACGTCAGGGCATGCTGCACTATCTTCAACGTAGTTCAAATATGACATATTCGGAATTCAAGGTTGATTAGCTCTGGAGTTTTAAAACGTCTATATGTTAAAAGTCCTAAGAGAATAGAAAAATGACATACCAAGTAAAAGATTGCTGTTAAGATATCTAGCACAGAAAGAAGTGGCGAGATCACGCATCGGAATCTTAACATCTACAAGTGCCAAGGTGCCAGCATTTATGCAAGCTGACCTTGTTCCTACAAGAAACGAAAACCATAAACTTCGTTCAATATCAAAACTATATCACAGATGTGAATGCATAAAACTTAAAGATAAGACAAAAGAAAAGCGGCATTTTGGATCCAAGAGAATTTAGAACCATTCCTAGAACAAAATTTGGAAGATTTATGCTAATATGCATAATAAACAAGCAATTGTCACGGGAGATGTGATTCTGCGCCTATACAAAAAAGCAAGTGTACAGTTGAGCTGTAATGGACAATTTCACAGGTACAATTGATAGCAGTTAATTTTCAAACTAATAACCATAAAACAACCCTACAAATTACATGCGGTTTTTAGATGTTTGATTGCACTTCCACAGCTTAGCAGTATGCACATTCAGATAATTAGACAATAAACGAAACAATAAACATGTAACTTATTAAAAATCTGAAATGGGTTTCAACACTAACTGGAAATGTTAAATTGGCAGCAAAACCGCGACTCTGAGTAACTTCATCAAACCTTATCCCTGGGGACTAAAACTATAGTGATTTCAGATTCCCATCCCAAAAAAATGCTCAACCGTTTCTTACAACCTAACTACAAAGACCTGGAGCAAAACAGGGAAGGAGGGCTTTCATTATCGCTTCGATTGACATTGCAAACATTATAAAAAATATTCAAATCAATATCATGGAACATAAGAAAATCGAAGTTCAACATGCAGTGAATCAACTGGGTAGTCCTGAAACTATGAATAATTTCTCCACCTCAGATGGGTGGTACAGTGTGGTTTAAAATTCAAGACTCAGTTCATAAAAACCAATACATTCCATTCAATTTCAACCCGAATAACTGTTGATGGGTGAAAACTACTCCTGCAGAATTTGGTAATTTGGGGTGTGGATGAGGAATGAATCTAAACCTTCAACAAATGCACTGCGCGGTGAGTGCTAGTAGATTCGAGAGATCAATGCAAGTGCAAGTCCGGCCTAAACCAAGAAATGGCCGTTCCCGGACTTGTTTCGGTCACAAAGTGAAGGAGATGGGGTTGATCTTAGGGAGGGAAGCGAAGAAGGTGTTGAGATTGTGAAGGTGTTGGCTTGCTTATGACTTGTAACGAAAGATGAGCAAGCTTACGGTTGATGCAAGCGAGGCTCGAGTGTTTGAATACGATGTTGTATTAACACTTGGTTTTTGTCGACCTTGTGTTGTTCTGTTGTCTTGTCTTGTCTTCGAAATAGGGCGGAGAACCTATTTATACAAGTCATTGAGCCTCATTCACGTTTCTCGTGGGAAGTGGAGGTAATGGAATGATGGAGTGGTGGAGTTGTGTGTCGGTAGCATACGACCGGTCTTGCCCACTTCTCCAGTTCATCTCTAACCGTCCATGACTTCCTAACACGTTCTTGTAATGGCGCGTTGCACGCTGCACGCTGTAAACCGCCAGACCAATACCCCAGTAAGTATCCCCCAGTTTGTGACATGATTGATGTCTGGAATGTGGATCGTGGATCCACGGAAGATAGCATGTAATGCTGAATTGAATAATTGTGTTATTCAGAAAGTCGATACTTGTGGAGTATCGTGTGTATTTTATGCGAGTCTTGCATTACGGTGTGGTAAAGTGATGGGTAATGACTCCTCACTAACCAAATAACTCCCCGGGTTGTATAACCAAGGCTGGTGAGGTCGGACGGATGAGATGATGTTTGAGACACTCATCTGCGACCGTTGATGAAATTAGGGTTTTAAAAGAGGTGCGCAAGCATCACTCTTCACTTGGTCGAAACCAAGCATGGGAAGGGTTTTGAAGAGGACCGACCATATGTGTGTGTTGACAACACGGCATGATGGTGTACGTCCATACTTCACTTTACCAAGAAGGCGCGATCTAAGCCACTCAATTTGACCGGTAAAGTTGAGTGGTTGAGATCAATTTGCGATAGGAGTTTGATGCCGCAAAGGAGCCGCGCGCCATACTCTCTTCCGGCGTGTTTTCCAAGACGACCTAGCTTGGTCGGTCTTGGCCCATTTGGTTGGTTTGGTGTGTAGACGGTGTAGGTGATGTTCACGCCTATGTCTTATCCTCATGAAACGTGATCTAAGCCACCCAATTCGTCCGGTGAAGTTGAGTGGTCGAGATCGATTTGCAATTTGGGAAGTGTAGCCACGCATGTTTGAGCGGGCGTTTTGGATTGGCCGGGCATGATATGCCTTGGCCGACCGCATGGAGAGGTAGATGGGCCCACGGTGGTCATGCTGGTATGACCGGACCTGCTCGATTTGATCTGTGACCCTCCATTCGTGCCGGAGAAGATGGACGCGCGTGATGGCTCGAACCCTATTTTTGGCTTTCAAAGCCGCGCGACCATGCTCTTTTGGGCGGACGGTTTTGTTGTAACCAACCATAGTTGGCTTTGACCGATTGGCCAAGTGTGTAGGAGGTCACATGGTGATTGTGTCGACATGCTCCGGGCCCTTTGAGTCTACATCTACACCCTCCATCTATACCTGCGAAGATGGACGGTTGAGACCGTTTTGCGACACATGTAATATGCCGCAAACCCTAATTTAGGGTTTTCCGCCCATAATGCTTGGTATGGACGGTTTCTTGGCAAGCGAAGGCCAATGGTCGACCATGCGGGTCGGCCGTGTGTATTCCATACCTGCTTGGGGTGTTGGAATTGATCTGTGGTCATCCAATCATGCTTGTGGAGTTGGATGACTGCGATCAGATCATATTCGGCAAGCTAAGACCGTGTGCATTCCATACCTGCTTGGGGTGTTGGAATTGATCTGTGGTCATCCAATCATGCTTGTGGAGTTGGATGACTGCGATTAGATCATATTCGGCAAGCTAAGACCGTGTGTATTCCATACCTGCTTGGGGGTGATGGAATTGATCGTGGTCATCCAATCATGCTTGTGGAGTTGGATGACACGATTAGATCATATCCGGAGACCGATCTGGTCCGGATGCTCAATCGGGCTAGTATAACACACCGAGAGGGGCTCAATCGGGCTAGTATAACACACCGAGAGGGCTCGGGCTAGTATAACACACCGAGAATCGGCACATGCGGGTATTTCATACATGGATTCATTATAGTGCTTGGAGGTTCGTGTTACTCGTAAGGGTAACACTCGGTCGTCATGCCACACCGATAATGGGTACAGGAAATACAAGGTTGATATGAAATTCACGAGGAAGGGATTGTTCTTGCATGCTCCAACTTTGGAGGAATTAAGTGAGGAGTATCCGTCACTTATAAACGGCTTTATCTTTTACAAGATGTCAGCGCATGATTTTCTGGTTACTTACGAATTTAACCTTAAACGAAAATCCACCATCAACATTAAGTCCCCTGCCTAGCACATAATGGTTACACTATTGTGTGGTAGGCATGAGATGGTGACATACAGAAATGACCAAGCTAGAGTGAATACATATTTACCGGATAGTTTCACATTGTCAGGCGTTTCCCTGGAACTGGTTGGTCTTGATTGAGGATGCGAAGGAAGTAGGACTTGATACGGTGAGTCGCTTTGGTTCCTCTTGTACATGTATGAGCTCGACCGCCCCTTCAGGTGTTTGAGTCAGGGATAGGATTCTTCTTCTACTGGATTCTGGGCGCGGGTGCTTGCACATTGCCGGTTGAATTGTTGTGTCCAGATGCTCTTCCGGTTCTTGATCAGGGCTCAAAAGAAATCCTGACTTGGTCGGCGTTGAATCCTCATATATCGGGCGCCGTAATCGTTTTAGGGTTTCCTCCGTATTTATGCGGGTGAAGAGATTTTTTGATCCGTTTTTACAGTAGAGCTTCCTTGCAAAACTCTATCATGTCTAGCAACAGTGGATCATCTTCTTCATACCATCCAGGATCTCCCGTTAAGCGTGTACGACCCGCGTCTGAGCTTCATGATCAGTCCCACGTTCGTGTTCTTGAGTCAAGAAGATCATACCGGTTTGTCTCTTTTCTGAAACATTGTTTGTTCTTCATAACGGTCAGGTGAATAATCCTTCCATTCTTGCAGAGATACCCTACCGGAACATGTGTGACGGTCATTGGTGATGATGACTTAACCATTCCTCTCTCTTCAAACTCAAACACGCCTACCCCTGCGAGCGAAGACGCTGACCTGGGTGTCTCATCTTATGAATATCCGAATGCAGGTCTTTCATTCGATGTTCGCATGAAATGCTTATCCTCCGAGCTACCGGGATGTCGGTGGATTCTTGGTGCGGAAGGAGTTTGTGGGTTTGTACACCAAGTTGTGGAGGAAGTACGGTCATATCGCAACCGGGAATGTGGTCCGACATTGCTCCTCTTGCCTTGGTTACCGCGATGAACTGCCTTCTTCCCATGATTGCGGAGATGGAGAGTATTTCTATCCGCAACGTTCTTTGAATCAAATCTCGAAAAGTGGGAGAATATGGTATCTACCTGTGAATCCATGAAGTTCAACGTGGGCTGGTTGCGGCAACGTCTTGATGTCATCAAGGTTGATCGAGTCGGTATCCTCGCAAATGTTGTTCCTGCTACGAAAGCTATCTTGGAAGAGGAGAAAGCTCGGCGCGAGAATCGAGAGAAGGTGGAGCAAGGCGTGCAGGACTTGAAGAAAAGAACGGAGAGATATCAGGCTAGACTGCAGATGATGCTCTCAAGGAATTATAATCTTCTAGATGGCCTCTTCTAAGCTGTACTCCCTTATTGTTAATGACGTTTATGTCAAGAGTTTTGAACATTTTTTGCGGAATAAATTGCATTGGGTTTTGATTGGTGAAACAGGTTTTCATTGACACATCTCTGAATATAGTTGATGATTCAAACATGTAATGAAAATAAATGCCTGTATTGTTGACACAGCAGATAGTGGTCAGGTGTAATATGCCTTGAGCCACTTTCCATTGATGACTGCTTCCAGCTTGCCTCCGTCTACTTTAACGATCTTGTAGTAGCCGGTATTGTAAGCCTTGGTGATTGCGTAGGGACCTTCCCATTTTGGTGAGAATTTTGGTGCAGACATGTCTTGTTGGATGTGTTTGGCTGTTTTCAAAACCAAATCTCCTACCTTGAAAATGCGTGGTTTCACAATTTTGTTGTATGCCATGGAAATTCGATTCTGTACACCCGAGCGCGCTCCTGCTTTATTCCTTCTAAAATCCAGAGTGTCTAACTCTGCGATTCTGGAGTTAGAGATTTCGGCCTCGTCCCAGTGGATCCCGGTTGCTGCTGCAATCCTGGCTGATGGGATTCTGATCTCTGCTGGGAGAATTGCATCCGTTCCGTAGACGAGTGAGTACGGCGAGACCCCAATGGAGCTTACGGGTGACGTACGGTATGCCCATAGTGCCATTGGTAACCGATCATGCCATTCTCTCGGGATTGTCGTGTACCGCTCGACGATGATCCGGATCAATGTCTTGTTGGTACTCTCGGCTTGCCCGTTCCCTTGAGGATAGTAGACGGTGGAGAAGACACGTTTAATGCCGTACTCCTCCGGTAGCTCCCGTACACCTTGTTGGCGAAGGGAGTGCCATTATCGATGATGATATGCTTGGGCACGCCAAAACGACAAATGATGTATTCTTTAATGAAAGCCGCAATTGTCGCTCCCTTAGTCCCCCGTAGGGAATGGCCTCTACCCATTTGGTGAAGTATTCCGTTGCGGTTATGATGTACTCGTCTTTGCTTTGATGACGGCGGATTGATCTTCCCGATAATGTCCAGTCCCAGCAGTAGAATGGCCATGGGCTGCTTATAGAGTGCGAGAGGGTAGAAGGCGCATGAACGAGGTTCCCATGAATTTGGCATGTGTGACAGCTTTGAACGAAAACGGCTGCATCATCCTCCATGGTAGGCCAATAGTATCTCTCGTGTATTTGGAGAAAAAGTTTCCTCTTCCCTTGATGTTCTCCTTCGTGTGTCTGTTTCGATGCGGCTGGGATTTCTTCTCCGGCCCGAGCGGCGTAGCATATCGCCTCCGAAGCTCTTGCGGTATAGGATCCCTTCATGGAGTATGAACCGCTTGGCTCTCTGCTTCATCTTAATAGCGTCCTTTTGACCGGCAGGAATTATCCCATCACGTAGATAACTAATGTAGGGCTCTCTCCAGTCCCCGGTGCGGTTCACATTAAAAATCTCCAATTGGTGTGGTGGTGTCTGGCAATTCGAGCAGGACTTCTGAAGCAGTCTGGATTGAGCCTCCATTTCTGGCCAGTAATAACCCAGGCGTTGAAGTCGCCGGTAAAGTGTTACCACCAATGATTGCCCACAAATTTCATTGTGAATACGATCCAGCTGCAGTTGCGCTTCGTCACCTCCTAGACATCTTGACAGGGAGCCGTCTGGATTCCGATGATACGAAGATACCATGAAGCATGAAGAAGTTTTGCGTGGTTTTGAGACTGACCTTTCCTTGGGAGAGTGAGCTGTTGAGCTCTTGAATGATTGGAGTTCGCCAATCGTCGGTCTTGGTGTCTTTGTGTTGCGGTAGCCATGTCGATTCTATGGTTCTCCTTTTTACCGTCAAAGTTTCTTAGCCCCCTCGAACTTCAGTTTGGAAGCCAATGTTGCTAGACAATCGGCGTGTTTGTTGTTGCTGCGACCGAGCGTGGGTTATGGTTGCATCGGCAAAGTAGTTTAGTAACCTCTGTGCTTCTGATCGGTACGGGGCTAGTGTTACTTCTTTTAATGCATATACTCCGTTCATTTGATTCACCAGTAACTTGGAGTCACCTCTTATCTCTAGACGTGTGACTCCTGCTTGTTTAGCTATTGAAAGCCCTATGAGGAAAGCTTCATATTCTGCAGAGTTGTTGGTGCATTCGAAGTCTAACTTGAAGGAATGTGAAAATACTTCTCCGGTTGGAGAGACCAACACTACGCCTGCTCCTCCGGTATTACTGCTAGGGGTAGCGGAGCCGTCAAAATACAAAAGCCACACCTCTTCTTCCAGAATGGAGACGTCTGGGAATTCTCCAGGGAGTTCTTCATGCGATCCGTAGTACCTTCTCCGGAAATACTTGCGATAAGTCCGCAAGCTGCTTGACCCTTGATAGCTCTAGGCGTGCGCATGTTATGTCTAGTTCGACATTTGGAGAAGCCATTTTCCCGTCCTCCCCGTCGGGGCCGGCTTTGAAAGCAAAAACTTTGCGGGATCGGATTTAGACACGAGTATCACCCTGTTGGATAGCGAGGTAATGCCTAAACTTCGAATGGAATGGATTAAAGCTAAACACGCTTTTTCCGCTCTGGGATATCGGAGTTCGACATCTCTCAATATTCGGGTGAAATAGTATATGGGACGTTCGATTCCCTCGTCGTCTTCCTGAGCGAGTAAGGCCCCTACGGCGGTGTCACTGAAGGCGGTGTAGAGGACCAATGGTTTCCCTTGTACAGGAGATTTCATGACGGTTGGAGATGATAGTATTCGTTGGACTTTCCGGAAAGCTTCCTGTTGAGTTGCGGTCCAAACAAAGTCGGCTCCTTTCTTCGACAAGGGGGTGAATGAGGCGGTAAGTTGGGCTAAACCCGGGTATGAAACGTCGAATGTAGTTTACCTTGCCCATGAAACTTTGGAGCTCTTTCACGATTCGGGAGGCGGCATTGTGAGGATAGCTTTGAGTCTTGGACGGGTCTACTTTTATTCCTTCTGCGGTCACTTGGAATCCCAGAAATTTACCGGAGGAGACACCGAAAGCGCATTTTAAAGGATTCATCCTCAACTTGTATTCCCGACACCTCTCAAATACTTGCCGTAAGACGTTGGTGTGATCAGCTCGAGCCTTTGACTTGACCACAATATCATCCACATAGTCTTCTACTTGTTTATGCATCATGTCGTGGAAGATTGCCGTCATAGCACGTTGGTATGTTGCGCCGGCATTCTTTAAACCAAATGGCATAACAGTATAGTATAAATTGCCAAGAGGGGTTCGGAAAGTCTGTCTTACTTGCATCATGCTCATACATCCTTATTTGATTGTAGCCGCCGTAGCCATCCATAAAGGAAAACATGCCGTGTCCGCTAGTGGCGTCTACTAACATGTCGATGTTAGGCGGGGAAAGTCGTCCTTGGGGCAGCATTTGTTCAAGTCTCTGAAATCCACGCAAAGATCGAATCTGTCCGCTTTTCTTTTTTACCGGGACCACATTGGCTAGCCGGTCGGATGATGAATGGGTCGATGAAGCCAGCGACTAGCGACTTACGAATCTCATTCTTGATTTGTTCTTCTACCTCATGTCTGAATTGCCTCGGAGATTGCTTTATTGGCTTGGATCCAGGCATGACGTGTAAGTGATGGGTGACCAATTTTTCATCTAGACCGGGCATTTCTTCGTATGTCCAGGCGAATACATCTTGGTATTCCTTGAGTAGTTGAACCAGGCTTGTACGTTCGTCTGTGGATAGAGTCGAACTGATAGAGACCGGTCTGGGAGATTCATCAGTACCGATGTTAACAATCTCGAGCTCGTCAGTCGTGGAATTGGTTCCGTCTTGTAGCTGTCGCGGGGCGTCCAATACCTCCTCTTGTATTCCGTCGTCCTTGCAGCATCCAATTGGGCGGAGAGACTGAATGGTCTCCCCTGCTAATTGCTAACAGCGGCGCCGGTATATTGTCTTCCCCTTCTGATCACGGCTTGCCTCGAAAGAGCGCTCCCTTTTGGCGTGAGGATGGGCTGAAGTTTCACCGGTTGGAGATGGACGTCTCGTCGGAGAGAGTGTGTCGTGGTGTTTGGCCCCCAGCGATGTAAGTCGGTCTTCCTCCTGGATTGAAGCCCACGTGGGTAGTGGAGTGCACATGATTTTGTCGGACTTTCCTTGCGGGGCATCTTTTGACTCGAACAGCTCCACTCCGCATATTGGCGCATACGGAGACAATGACGCGGGAATACGGACGACCTCCTCATTTAGCACGGTTTTCAGGCACTGGTGATACGTTGAAGGAACGATCTTGTTGTGGTGAAGCCACGGTCTCCCCAGTATCATGTGGTAATCCGGCTCCTTTTCTATGACTTCAAACTTTGCTCGTGACTGAACAGGTCCTACCGATAAATTCAAATTGACGTACCCGTATGTGCTGGTTTGATTCCCTTCGAAGTCCGTCATCGTGGTGGGCTGTCGTACAATCTTGCATGGGCTGACCTTGGCTGTCTTGAGAGTCTTGAGAGTAATTACGTTCGAAGATGCCCCTGTGTCGACGAGGGCTCTCGGAACTCGAACCCTTGATGTGTGCGGTAACATGTAGGGCTCGGTTGTGACCTTCCTCTGCCATCATGTCATCTTACGTGAATGTAACATTGTTTATGGATGTTTAGACGTAGTTGAGACTCCCCGGACGAGAAGGAGCAAGGTGTGCGTCCGAGCTATTTTATTGACCTACGACAAACGTCTCTGCCCGTTGATCTTTTGAGAGGTGCAAGAGTTCACACAAGTCTTCCACTAGAGACACGACTTCGATCTACCGGCCTCTGGTTCGTAGTAAAGCTGTTGATCCGAGGGGAACTAGTCCCCGGTGTAAAGGTCTCGGCACGCCTATTTCCGACGTCATCTTGATGAGGAGGTCAAGTATCTTAGTTTACCGCTTCTTTGATCAGCTCCATGTTCCTTGTCCGAGCCTCAAGCATCCGAGCCAACTCGCTCATAGTTGGGGTTCTTCTGTTGCGCCGGCCCAGATGCGCCGTTGGGAAGAGAGGCATCCTCGTTGGAGGAACTTCGACCGGGATTTGGATTTGTTGAGGAAGTCCTAAGACCAACCATCTCGGAACTTAGCCAAACGAGTTGGGTATTGAAGAAATTGATTTCACAACCGAGAGATTAATCTCCCACCGTGGTCGCCAATTGTTGATGGGTGAAAACTACTCTGCAGAATTTGGTAATTTGGGGTGTGGATGAGGAATGAATTTAAACCTTCAACAAATGCCTTTGCGCGGTGAGTGCTTGTAGATTCGAGAGATCAATCTGTGCAAGTCCGGCCTAAACCAAGAAATGGCCGTTCCCGGACTTGCTTCGGTCACAAAGTGAAGGAGATGGGGTTGATCTTAGGGAGGGAAGCGAAGAAGGTGTTGAGATTGTGAAGATGTTGGATTGCTTATGACTTGTAACGAAATATGAGCAAGCTTACGGTTGATGCAAGCAAGCTCTGGGTGTTTGAATACGATGTTGTATTAACACTTGGTTTCGTCTTGAACTTGTGTTGTTCTTTGTCTTGTCTTGTCTTCGAAATAGGGCGGAGAACCTATTTATACAAGTCATTGAGCCTCATTCACGTTTCTCGTGGGAAGTGGAGGTAATGGAATGATGGAGTGGTGGAGTTGTGTGTCGGTAGCATACGACCGGTCTTGCCCACTTCTCCCGTTCATCTCTAACCGTCCATGACTTCCTAACACGTTCTTGTAATGGCGCGTTGCACGCCGCACGCCGTAAACCGCAGACCAATACCCCGGTAAGTATCCCCCGATTTGTGACATGATTGATGTACTGGAATGTGGATCGTGGATCCACGGAAGATAGCATGTAATGCTGAATTGAATAATTGTGTTATTCGGAAAGTCGATACTTGTGGAGTATCGTGTGTATTTTATGCAGTGCTTGCATTACGGTGTGGTAAAGTGATGGGTAATGACTCCTCACTAACCAAATAACTCCCGGGGTTGTATAACCAAGCTGGTGAGGTCGGACGGATGAGATGATGTTTGAGACACTCATCTGCGGCCGTTGATGAAATTAGGGTTTTAAAAGAGGTGCGCAAGCATCACTCTTGACTTGGTCGAAACCAAGCATGGGAAGGGTTTTGAAGAGGACCGACCATACATGTGTGTTGACAACATGATGGTGTGCACGTCCATACTTCACTTTACCAAGAAGGCGCGATCTAAGCCACTCAATTTGACCGTAAAGAGGAGTGGTTGAGATCGGTTTGCGATAGGAGTTTGATGCCAAAGGAAGCCGCGCGCCATTTCTCTTTTGGGCGCGTTTTCCAAGACGACCTAGCTTGGTCGGTCTTGGCCGATTGGTTTGGTGTGTAGGTGGTAGGTTGATGTTCACGCCTATGTCTTACCGTCTCATGAAACGTGATCTAAGCCACTCAAATCATCCGGTGAAGTTGAGCGGTCGAGATCGATTTGCAATTTGGGAAGTGTAGCCACGCATGTTTGAGCGGGCGTTTTGGATTGGCCAGGCATGATATGCCTTGGCCGACCGCATGGAGAGGTAGATGGGCCCACGGTGGTCATGCTGGTATGACCGGACCTGCTCGATTTGATCTACTGTGACCCTCCATTCGTGCCGGAGAAGATGGACGCGCGTGATGGCTCGAACCCTATTTTTGGCTTTCAAAGCCGCGCGACCATGCTCTTTTGGGCGGACGGTTTTGTTGTAACCAACCATAGTTGGCTTTGACCGATTGGCCAAGTGTGTAGGCGGTCACATGGTGATTGTGTCGACATGCTCCGGGCCCTTTGAGTCTACATCTACACCCTCCATCTATACCTGCGAAGATGGACGGTTGAGACCGTTTTGCGACACATGTAATATGCCGCAAACCCTAATTTAGGGTTTTCCGCCCATAATGCTTGGTATGGACGGTTTCTTGGCAAGCGAAGGCCAATGGTCGACCATGCGGGTCGGCCGTGTGCATTCCATACCTGCTTGGGGTGATGGAATTGATCTGTGGTCATCCAATCATGCTTGTGGAGTTGGATGACTGCGATTAGATCATATTCGGCAAGCTAAGACCGTGTGCATTCCATACCTGCTTGGGGGTGATGGAATTGATCTGTGGTCATCCAATCATGCTTGTGGAGTTGGATGACTGCGATTAGATCATATGCGGCAAGCTAAGACCGTGTGTATTCCATACAAGGGGGTGATGGAATTGATGCATCAATCATGCTTGTGGAGTTGGATGACTGCGATTAGATCATATCCGAGACCGATATCAAGTCCTGGATGCTCAATCGGGCTAGTATAACACACCGAGAGGCTCAATCGGGCTAGTATAACACACCGAGAGGGCTCGGGCTAGTATAACACACCGAGAATCGGCACATACGGGTATTTCGTACATGGATTCATTATAGTGCTTGGAGGTTCGTGTTACTCGTAAGGGTAACACTCGGTCGTCATGCCACACCGATAATGGGTACGGAAATACAAGGCGATATGAAATTCACGAGGAAGGGATTGTTCTTTGCATGCTCCAACCTGGAGGAATTAAGTGAGGAGTATCCGTCACTTATAAACGGCTTTATCTTTTACAAGATGTCAGCGCATGATTTTCTGGTTACTTACGAATTTAACCTTAAACGAAAATCCACCATCAACAATAACATAACAAACTAATTAAAAAAAAAATCGGATTCCATTCAATTCCCTAAACTTCAGCTATTATGAGGATATGATGTATAACCCAACGAAATCTAAAAGAGAAGCACGGGAATTTGAGTTTTAAGCAGTTAAAAGAGGGTTAGGGATTCAACCACAGGAAATTTCCAATTACAGTCAATCTACGATCTGATATAAATGAAAATTAATTAGAAATAAATACCTATAGACTGTTGATTTGATGAACTCATATCCTTCCGTCTCTGAATCTCTGCAAATTTACATAACAGGAAGAAGATGGAGGGGAAACTGGGAGGCGGAAGCTTTACACAGAGGCGTACAAGAAAATCACACAGACGCGGAAACTTGGATGGGATATAACTACCCATAAACTGGTATCCATTTCAAGGGTCGGGTAAACAACACAAACCCATATTACATTAACTATGGTTCCTAACTAACTTGGGTTAAGGGGTAAACTGGGGAAAAAAATTTCAAAACTTAACATATTGGAACGGACAGACTCACCAGTCCGTCTTTGAAGGTTGAATTCAAACTTGGACGTTTCGGGGGGGGAAAGGCAATACTATGGATTTCGGTGAGGAAATCCCTAAAGAAAAGAAATATGAAAATTTCTTGAATTTAGTAAGAATAATTGACGGATCTTTTTTTGATGTTGCGCAACATTTAGTGGTGCCATGAGGGGTGACTAGGAAGGTGTCATTTATTTTTCTGGTTAACGGTTTTAAACCAACCAAAGTTTTGATTATTCGAAGGAATGGTATTTTAGGTCTTCCAAACGGATACTAATAGTAAGGGGCATTTGTAACCGAATGTCTATTGCTATTATGAGGCGTATGTTTAGCTCCAAAAAAATAATAGAGAAAACAAACAAAATTGGGTTTAGTTCACAATTCCCCCTTGACCAACAATGTTGATGGATATGAATTACCGTTGTTCTTATCTCATGGTTTTCAATTTACTTCTACATCCCATAACTTACTAGTATAACCTTCAAAATCAAAATCGTCATGAAATTCATGGATATATTAGAATTGAAAAATAATTGATAGAATTTCACATACATAAACATCAACGAACGAAAGTTGTGGTACTTGAGATTAGACAAATAACTACTATACATTGTTTCTTTGTGTAACACTTTCTTGTTGTATGTGCAGCTACATATAATCTTATTTTAATAAGGATGCAAAATTTAAGGTCTTCAATTTTATAGGGTCAACAAAGGGGTTGGTACTTGAAAATAAAACCTTTTAACATAGTTATGGCATGTAAAAACTATGATTACAGCTCCAATCCGGAGTTCTGGAATCAGGAAAACTCGGTCAACCCTAATGGTGTTTTCCTAGCAAAACAGTTACTACTTTGTATTACTCTTATGCTTGCCTCAGATTTTGTATAAAAAAATATATCCTCCAAAATCAAAGTGATTCGGAATTTAGAGTCGTCTCAAAGCATGTTTTATATGCTCTTATATCATACTACTTCTATTTCTAGAAAAGATACACTATCACTTTTTCGTTTTAGTCTAGTTATACTTACACCGCATTTGTAGCTGAAATGAATTTCCTAACGTCTTTTATCTATGCAATGATTTTTGAATCAAAAACTAAAAAAAATGTAAACTACGATTAATTCCAAAAATTTCATGCAAGAAAGTATAATTTTCAATGAAAAATATATGGATTTATACAAAAACATCCTCTATTTATCCAATGTAATCAGCATCACGTGGATTTATTGTCCATTTGCAAAATTATAACAAAAAGATCTATACAGTACCAAAAAAAACATATATATATATATATATTTGAAAATAAAGTCGATTATTATTCCCAATGTGAATAATCCTATGTACAACAATATCTATAACTTTTAGTTTATTTGACATGGGTGTCACGTTGGATTTCAGAAGCTCGGTAATATCTAGATCTCAATTTACTCCAACATCCCAACACTTTGAAATACAAAATTCTGAAATGCAAATTGATTTATAGAACTTTGCATGTATCCATATCCATGAACAAACTTTGTTGTACTTGAGCTTATATATATAATCATTTGTGTAACACTTTCTTGTTGATTTACGTGCAGCTGTCTATAATCTTCTAAATAAGATGCAGAATGTAATTGTTTGTACCCAAAATAAATTCTAGGCACTAAACACGATGATTTGGTGATTATCATGATAAATTAGGGTTAGAAAACAATTGAAAATAAAAGAGAAGACACGGATTTAACGTGGTTCGGCAAGTGTTGCCTACATCCACGGTGGAACAGAGAAATATGTTATTGATTGTGGGATACAATAATTTTCACTGGGTTAGCTAACCTAAAATTCCATCCCCCATTAGGGTTTAGGATACATGTATTTATAGTGTTTATGTAACCCTAATTATGGTGTAAACTTAATGTGCAAGCAACTTGGGCAGCAAGTCTTCTGGAAACTTTTGGAATTTTCACGGGTAGACGGGCTAAACGGGCTTGAATAACGGGCTTTCCATGTATTTTAAACACGGTACAAACATCGCCCCCTCTTAAGCTCCAACTTGTTGGGGGTTAAGAAATTCCTTTATCCTTCCGCGTCGACCGTTGATGACGTAACTCGCCCCCAAGCGTGAGTAGAGACATTACAAAGACGCCCCCAACTGTAATTACCTGCAAAAAAATAAAAAATGCTCACGTGCTAGGCGAGACTTTTTGCCACGTGGTGGACTTGTGATGCTCGAGAGCTAATCGAGCCTTGAGTGAAATGTAATGTGCTTGCGGCTGGGGCAAGGCTTTTTGCTCGCAACGTAACAAGGCTGTAGCGCTTGTTGCTCGGGCAGGCTGGCTGTTGTTTGTATTGAGTACGAGTCTTTGGACCAATATCGGGCATTGGGCTCGTGGTTGAGACGAGACTTTATGCTTGCCAAGGTGCAAGTCTTTCATACTCGTGTGCAAGAAGAGGTTTTATGCTTGCGATAAGAGCAAGACTTATGTGCTCACGTGCAAGGTGAGTCTTTAGGCGCTTGCGATGTGATGCAAGGCTAAATATTGAAGGGTCTAAGCAATGCTCATCTTGAGCTTGATCATGTCGCTATCCACGAACCTCGAACTCGATCATGTCGTTATCCACGAACCTCGAACTCGATTATGTTGCTGTCCCAAGTGCATATAAAAGTTTCTCTAACACTGGAGTCTTTGTATCCATGTTGTAGGGGATTGAAAGATAATCCAACGAGCCAAAAATCACTCAATTCGGACTTAAAACGAAGAAGTTATTGACGAAACAAGATTTGAACGAAGCGCGTCTTTGTTGCATACGTGGCAGTGCTTGACAAGGATGAGTTGGCGACGTGGCACCGTGACGGTGTTGACGTGGCGAGATCAAGTCACTAAAATTCGGCCGACGTGGCAACCGACTCATTGATGACGTGGCGGCCGAGTCATTGATGACGTGACGTCGCCGATTGGAATATTTTGTCTTTGAAGTGGCGACACCCGATTGGACGTAAGCCTGCCGAGGTGGACCCACGTGGCTCGAGAAGCACTGGATCGTTGGTGTACGGAGGCTGGACATATCTAATGGTCCAGATTCGACAGATCCAAAGGATTGGATCTTCTGGAAGATGAGGCGTACGTGAGACTGGATCTCTGTAGCTGTACATGATAGAAACTTTTGTAAGGCTTTTCTGCAACATCTATAACTGTTACAGTTTTGTAACACTCTCTGATTCGATTTCGCCACAGCTTCTTTAACTGTTTCGCAACGGTTTTCTGATGAACCCTAACTTTTGTTTTTCGCTGATTTTTGCATGGAAATCCGTGCACGAATTTTGAGGTTTTTCCCGCACCTTTCTCAATGGAAAAAGACGATCTTTTTACACGAATCCCCTTAGTCGGCGCCAATGTTTGTACCCAAAATAAATTTTAGGCACTAAACACGATGATTTGGTGATTATCATGATAAATTAGGGTTAGAAAACAATTGAAAATAAAAGAGAACACACGGATTTAACGTGGTTCGGCAAGTGTTGCCTACATCCACGGTGGAACAGAGAAATATTTTATTGATTGTAGGATACAATAATTTTCACTGGGTTAGCTAACCTAAAATTCCATCCCCCGTTAGGGTTTAGGATACATGTATCTATAGTGTTTATGTAACCCTAATTATGGTGTAAACTTAATGTGCAAGCAACTTGGGCAGCAAGTCTTCTGGAAACTTCTGGAATCTTCACGGGTAGACGGGCTAAACGGGCTTGAATAACGGGCTTTCCATGTATTTTAAACACGGTACAAACAGTAATGTCTTCAGTTTTATAGACACAAAGGGTGCGTCTGGTAATAAAAGGCATGTTTATATCTTCCAAAATTCATATGACCTCCACAAAGAAATGTATAATCATCTCAAAATCATTATTTATATGCTCTTACATCGTTCATTTAGGAAATTTTATCTATTATTTAACAAAACAAGTATAAAAACCCAAGGTGACCAAACTTGTGGTACAATGTAGAATCATCTCAAAATCATTATTTATATGCTCTTACATCATTCATTTAGTAAATTTTATCCTTTATTAAATTGTATTTTTTTGTATCATGAAAACTCCGGCCTAGGTACGCGAATTATTCGGGCCGTTACATAGTTCGACGAATTAAAGCCCAAACAACAAACTTTCAAAACCAAATTGAGAATCGGTCTCATGACCCTAGCATCGTTGCACGGAAGCCTGATCCAATAGGCCAACCAATGCTGGTTGATATAATTTGACGATATCAACAACCTAAAAACTCAATACCATCCCTCACTCCAGAATAAAAGTAGCACTGGTGCTGCTTACCCTCCCTCCTATTGGCTGGTGACCGAAACCTCGCGCTCTCATTGGCTAATTGAGAAACCATTCGTATTCGTCGGATGAAATTTCGTTATATATGGTGCGTTGATCTGACAATGTGCGGTGTAGATTGGCTGGATTGGTGGGACACACGCGACGGACGGCCCCCATTGTTTAGAAAAATTGCTATATTAATTTTGTGCATTTATTTTGGAAATCCAAAAAATAAAAATAACTACTATATTAATTCTGGACATTTATGATTAAAATAAAAAAAAAATCAATTCAACATATTTATGGAATAAAATAATCTTTTATAATTTAATGAAAATCCAAAAAATAAAAAAACTACTATATTAATTTTGGACATTTATGCTTAAAATAAAAAAAATCAAATTAACATATTTATAAAATAAAATAATTACATTTATAGCTTCATGTAATTATTGTAAAAGATCTAGAGAATTAACAAAATACTATATTATAATTTTGGACATTTATGATTAGAATAAAAAATAAAATCGACGTATTTACGAAATAAAAAAGATTTATATTTTTTTTATCTTTTAAAAGGAAAAAAATATAGAAATAGCTATATTAATTTTTAGTATTAATGATAAATATCTAACAAAGGAAAAACCAACAATATATAAAAAATACTACATTAATTGATATTTAAATTACTATTTATATTTATGTTAACGATATCCATTAATATAAAAAAAAAATCTAATCATTTACTTGAACACAATCTAACAAGTTCCATTAATACGGTTAATTTACTAATAAAAACAAAGCCAATAGTTAATAAAGGATGGAAATCATTCTTCATCCCTATTTTCTTTATAACAAACCATATAACTGGATTTAATTCCATAACGATTTTAAAGATTTTTTTTGGAACTAAGTTTCTAACATCTATATAAAGAATGCAAATCACTCTTTAATTCTGGACATTTATAATTAAAATAAAAAAAAATCAATTCAACATATTTATGGAATAAAATAATCTTTTATAATTTTATGAAAATCCAAAAAATAAAAAAACTACTATATTAATTTTGGACATTTATGATTAAAAAAAAAAAAAACTATATTATTGTAAAAGATCCAGAGAATTAACAAAATACTATATTATAATTTGACCTCGCGCTCTAATTGGCTAATTGAGAAACCATTCGTATTCGTCCGATGAAATTTCGTTAGATATGGTGCGTTGATCTGACAATGTGCGGTGTAGATTGGATGGATTAGTGGGACACACGCGATGGACGTCCCCCATTATTTAGAAAAATTGCTATATTAATTTCAGAAAATCGGATAAAAATGTTTATGGGTAAAAAAATCATATTTATATTTTTTAGATTATTTTTAAGGTAAAATATCTATGAATAATTGTTAGGATCATCTCGAAAAATCTAATATGTGATAGAAGGTAACAAATCCAATAAATATAAGATAAAAAAATTAAAAATTTAATTTTCTAAATTTAATCCATAAATTATTTTTCTACATCACTCATTCTATATTTATCAGCAAAGAAAAAAAATCCGTGAACATAATAACTCTAATGTAACTAGCTAAAAATAGCAATATTCTAAATACATTTTCCTAAAATTGATTAAGAAAAAAAAAATATCACATAATATTAAATCGGCAATATACCTAACCAAAAATAACAATATTCTATATATATAATTTCCTAATTAATCCAGAGGCAAAGATAAAACAAAATGGAGAAGAAATTTTTTTTTTTTTTGATTTTTCTTGGTAAATATAATACATTAATTAAAAAAATAAAAAATTCTCTCTCCCTATATAAAAACGCTTGATTGCAAATCCAAGCCTTATTCTTCTTTTGATGTTTTTGGATGTTGCTTCTTTGCTATTTTTGTCTTTTGTTAGTGGGTGCTTACGATTCAATTTCATCGTTTTGCAGATATAATGAAAACCTTTAGTTGATTGACATTGCTCCTCTCATATGAAGACTGCTGCTTTGAACTCATTCAAGTCGGAATTGGTAGGATTTTACTCTATGGTTGTTAATCGCTTTGAACTCTTCATTAATGATTTGGAATAATGAGGACAAATTGTTGTGATGATTTTTTTAATCAATATTTATATCGATGAAATTACTTGTTTGATTATTGTATGGTAACATATGGCGCTATTTCGATTTTATTTTAGTCGAATAGGATTGCAAATACATTTGGATGTTGATTTTTTTGTTGCGGTGATGGTTTCATTTGAGGATCCTTATTAAGTTACTTTTATTAATTTGATGCACATTAAAGTTCCTACGAAGACAAAAAGGCTTTTTTTTTTTTTTTTTTTTTTTTAATTTTTCATTTTTTAATTACAGTATTAGTGGATTGTATTGTAAAATAGGGTGGTCTTTCATTCTTTTCATGTTACCTGCACTTTGTATATGAGCAGGCACATCATTTACAACAATAAATTTGGTACTTTTTTTCCTATTCTCTTTGTCTTGACCTTTGAATTCAACATCACGTATTAGTCCATGTTTATTCCAAATGTTTTATATATCAATATTTTTTTTAAGTAAATCCATAATCCTAGAATAAATAAATAAAATAACTTTTAAGTTTTAGCTTTAGAATTTTGACCCATGTTTGTTTGATATCATTCATCACTATCCTAATCCATCTTAAATTTATAATTGTGTGTGATATATATTCTTCCATTTAATTTTAAAGTGTGTTACTTTGGCATCCATTAAGAGTAGGCAATCGTTAATGGTAGTTATCGGCCTTTATGCAATCTTTGTTTCATATATAAGAATGTTTTTCCTTTTTCGGGCTTCTAAATACTTTATGTAAAAAAATGGTATATATGGGGATATTGAATATTTCCATTGAAATATGAAATGAATGAACTTGCGATTCTCGAGAGTTGCTAGGGCATAGTTTGGACAAGGTATGTTTTAGCTCACTAACAAAAGTACTAAAAGAAGTTGTAACATAAATATGTCAACTCAAGTTTTGAATTTCTTTTGTTTTTTGTTTGTTCCCGATGTTGCATAGAAACTGAGAATAGCTCTTTTGAAATCACATTCATTCTACACGGGACCTTATTGATACTGGCATAAAGTAGAGACATTTTAACTACATGACTTTCTGTGGTTTAAAGATATCTAATGATTGTTGTTGTATTTGGTTTTTAGGTTTCAGAGACGGGTCTAATGAGCCGGAGGGAGTTGCTAACACCCCCACCAATCCCAGTTGATATTTAATTGGAAAACCTCACATGGAGATTGTAGATGGAGAAAAGATTACGGGTAAATCGAGTGCAAATAAGGGAATTTTCCAGCCAATACTTCAAAGCATTAAGACGAATTTATATATTTTATTTCTTTAAAGAGTGGTTCAAAATATTTCCCCGCTGCAAATATTATTATAGATCTGGGAAGTTCTATACACAAACCCTCATTCTGACCTACTTTATAATCGTTCATTGCATCTTTATTTAATTTTTTTCTCATTAGTAACCTTTATCTTTGTTTGGGCCCAAACGTTTTAGTGAGATCTATTTGTTCGATTAATACATAATATATTTGCACAGAAATTTTGGTTTCAATGTTTTAAGATAAACAGATCAAGTTTCGGTCTTCTAATTCTAACATTTGAGTTCATTAATAAAGGAACACTTTTCTCTTTCCCTTACATTTTCTGAACCGGCCGTAGAACATATGCTTCAATTTTTAATCACAACTTAGAACATATGCTTCAATTTTTAATCACAACTAATCATGTTGATAGATAATCTTTGCAGTCATTTTTTCTTTTTAAAAGAAGATGGCTTATTACACAACCTGTGAGATACCAAATTATTTTTATAAGGGGTATTTATAGATGAGGACCACGTTTAAAGTTGCGCTTATCTTTATTCCCACATGCGGTCCACGAAACCATGGCTTATGATTGGTCTAAAAACTGTTTATATTTAGTTTGAAAGAGCGGGATTTGGACATTAATCAAGTTTGTTATAAAATGGGACTAACTATGGTTTCATAAATCAACTATTTTTAAAAAGTTAGAAAATAGGAATAATGTATAATGTATCGTACTCAAGTTGTATAATGTATAATTAACCTTCTTGGAGTACAATATATATATTCTTTTTCTACTTATAAGTTAATAATTATTAATTTATATACTGATTAATATTTTATTAACTTATAGATAAATTTCATATCACAAGTTTAGAAAATATCGATGCTTTCGTCATTGTAAACTTCGATCAATAGATACCACAAGTTTAGACAATTTGGATGAACATACAGACAGTGAAATCACTCACGACTTGCAAAATCTGATCGAGAAATTGGGATATCGCAATTAGAATGTCTAAGATGTCCTAAATTATCCGAAAGAAAATGAAGTTACACCGTTGTTGACTGATGAACAAATAATTGGGAGCGTTATGGGAACTGATAAAGATGTGGAACAAGATGAAGACAGTTCTTCAATATGGCCCCCCTTCAGGAAATGAGGTTATTTAAGCGGCAATCAAATTGAATAATTTCTTCCTGAGTTATGAGAAAACAATACCAAAAATTCTTACAATGATAAGAAAAATTAAAGATGAAATTCAATGCGATAATGATTTTAGCAAAAAACAGAAGACAATTAAATCATTTTTCAAAAATCTTCGTAACTCATTAATGGAATATATATATATATATATATTCGTTATTAATTTATATTTCATACGGGGTCTACATAGGTAATCAAAAATGTACTATCTTATAATTTTAGCGAATTATTAATTTGGCACGTTGTCCCAACTTGGGACCGGCCAAAAATATTATTTAAGAGAATTTATTAAATAATCGAGTATTAATTAAAAGAGTTTCCACTGTATAACTATTGATACAACTATATAGTGGGTGATTCTTTTTAGTGTTTCTTCTTCATTTAACTATATGAAGTTGGAACCTGGAGGAGCAGTTGAGTTGGCAGGATGCTTGATTATTAGCGCAAGTGTATGATTTATGAAGAAAGATATATCGGTGTATTTCCTTGATCATATCTTCTTCCACGAGAAACACTTCATATGTTTTTCCTTTAACTGCAACGTATGAGAGCCTGGAGGAGCAGTTGAGTTGGTGGGTTGATTCTTAACATAAGTATATGATATGGTTGTAAGGTAGTTGGGGAGTGTATAGCGGGTGAAGTACGAACGATATTTGGCCGAACTGGAAGCCAACATTGGAGTTTTGAGGCAAAATATTATTATGACTTTATTTCTTTACTTTTAAGTTGCAAAAATGGATTAAGCAAGAAATGAAAATTCTAAAATCTAGCAAGAATAAATGTCGTTGTAGTGCTACTGGATTAAAAGACTTCAAATCTATCCTTACCAATTATTTTTAGAGTACCGATGTTGGTAATGTTATGAACTAATTATTGATTTCAATAATCGACATGATTTTCCATAAGTATTTTCTTTTAGAGGATTTTTATTAATCTTGAAAACTTTAAACAGTATGTAATTGATGAATTTAGTTCCAACTGCTTATATACTATATTAGGATTGATGGTTTCGTTAAGCACTACAGTTATTAACTCGAGTGAAGCCCCGCCTCACCAAGTGGGAGTCAATTCCCAAAGTACTAGGTGTTTAGGTATCATGTTGGTTAATTAGTAGTTTTTAGATAATATTAATTATTTAATTAGTAGTTAAGAATTTATTTTGTTCAAGGTTTGTGATTAAATGTTTTGAATTAATTGACAAGATTATTATTAGCACTTTTGATTTATCTACCATAGAATTTAATAAATCGACCTCGATGTTCTTAGTTACTTCCCTGAGTTATCAAGGCTTGCAATGTTGAACATTTTATATTTGTTTTTAGTATGTGAGGTCAATCAGGTTTAATGTTTTAGTATTTAGAGTTTAAACTATTTTACTTTTGAGATTACTTAAATCTATTTATTTTAGTTTATTTGTAAAATATATTACTGTTTTATTAAATTGCTTGAAATTACGTGAGATCTTAAGATGATAATAGTATTATACGTTTGATTAATAGAAATTTTTAGTTACATAGTTTTAATTGTTATTTTTAATTTGGTGGATAGTTCTATAGTAGAAACTCTATAAATTAATGTTGTTGGGACCGCCAAAATAATTAAGTGAGATATTAATTAACCGATAAATTAATAATTATGAACTTATAAAGAAATTTATTATCAAAGAATTATTTTCTAAATACTGTAGAATATTAAATTCTTCAAAGCACCCTTCAATCTCCCGCTTTGCTTCATTGTAAACTTCAATTAACTAATAACACAAGCTTGGTCAAAAAGCTGGGTAAGTTCAATGAATGTCAAGATGTCCTGAATATCCGGTAGAAAATGAAGTTATGCAACTATTGACTGATGAAGATATAATTAAGAATGTTATGGGAACTGATAAAAATGGGAAAGAAGGTGATGAAAGTTCTACAATATATCCCCTTCACGAAACGAGATCGTTAAAGCAGTAATGACATTAAATAATTTCTTGCTGAGCTATGAGAAAACAATACCAGACGATGATAAGAAAAATTAGATATGTAATTTAATGTGATATTGCTTTTAATATAAAACAAAAGACAATTGAATCATTTTTCAAAAATCTTCAAAAATCATTAATATATTGAGATCATATTTCATATGGGGCCTACATAGATAATCAAAAAATATTATTTTTTATTTTTAGTGAATTATTAATTTGGCACGTTGTCCCCGACTTGAGACCGGATAAAAACATTGTCTAAGAGAGTTTATTAAATAATCGAGTGTTTACTGTATTAGAACTTGATTTCAGAGAGTTTAACAACATCTCATAATTAAGTTTATTATATTTAATTGGTGAATAATTTTTTTTCAACTGCTAATCTACTAAATGATAATTGGTGTTTTCATTATAAACTGCAGTTGTTAATTGGGACCCCTTCTTGGACGGGAAACACTTCATATGCTTTGCACTTTTTAGAGTTGGCAATCTATTTTATATTAATGTCTTGATTATTTTTTTCCCCTAATATTAGATATCGGTATATATATAATGGGTGTGATTTTTCATTTAACTTTTAGAAGTTGGAGCTTGGAAGATTAGTTGAATTGGTCCATTGATTCTTAGAGAAAATATAAGATTTTCAAGAAAGAATCAGTGCATTTTCTTGATTATATCTTTTTGACTGGGAAGCACTCTGTATGTTGTGCATTCTTTAGAGTTGGCAATTTATATTATATGAATATCTTTTTTCTTAGTGTCTCTAATATAAGATATCGATACAATTGTATAGCAAGTGTGATTTTTCATCTAACTACTAATAATACTGATATTGATAATGTAATGAACTACTTAATGATTTCAAAGGTTGGTATAATTTTTGAAAAGTATTTTCTTTAAGAAGATTTCTTAACCTCCAACAATATATATTAACAATATCTCCTCTCACTACTAACATTGTAAGTAGTAAATTAAATGTCCCATAACATAACGTAAAAAATAAACTTGAATGTATACAGAATATAATTAAACACACGTGAAGAACAAAGTACATTGTCCCTGAAAAAGAATAACTCAAGACACCATCTAAAAAAGACCACAAGAGAAAGCACGACATCATAAGCGTGATGATGAACATGATGGTGAATTGGGAGAAAGGGATCCTGAGATGCCACCATTGGTCGAAATAGATGAACATGGCAATGAAGTGCTTACTTATGAATACGACAACAGATAAGCGAGATTTTTTTTGTTTTTGTTTTTTTTTAGTATGCGAGGTTTTAATCAAGTTAATGCTTTAGTATAATGCTTTAGTATTTAGAATTTAAACTATTTTTCTTTTGAAATTACTTAGATCTATTTATTTTAATTTACTTCTTGAGTTATTTCCCGCTATATTAAATTGCTTCGAAATTAGTTTTCACAACCATAAAAAGTTTAAATTATAATTTGATTATCATAAAGTTAAAATTACATATTTTTAATTATTAATGTGTAGGATAATATTCTATAATAGTTTTATTAGAACTCTCATTAGGACGGGTGCGGGGCGAAGCCCCGCCTCAGTGGATAAAAACTAGGGCGTAATAAACTTCGTTTGTCCCGGTGCGTAGCACGGGTTTCCAACTAGTCTAATATAAATTATTTTTAGCACAAACTATTCTACCCATCCCTAAAATTTTATTAATTTAATAATGACGAATTTTGAATACCGAACTCACATTCTTAGAACGAATTATCCACGTATGTATCCGAACTACTCACCGAATAACGAATCGTTAACCGGCTTTTTCACTGAATCCAATCTATCCGAATCCGTATAATTCTCGCACCTATGCCGTCTCGAATTAGGATGGCTGAAGCGGAAGACAAACAACAGATGTTGATGGCTGATTAAATACGTGACTGACATTTGGGACTCGCACCAAAGGGTAAGAACTGTCTTCTTTGTTGTGCTAACATTACCTTAGGGTCCAATCAAGACCCAAGGGACATTGGGCAGTACACTATATTATATTATGTCTCTAGGACTACTGGACTAGAACCGGACCCAAAGGACTTATACCCGGTACAACAAGTCGGTCTGATACTGGTCTACAAAGTAGAAAAGAAGCTCCTTTTTCTTTTTCCATGTACTCTCCGGTCTGAACCCCTAACCCCCCCCCCCCCCTAGTATCTGGTTCGAATCAATTCTAAATTAATCTAACAACCCATTATTATTGATTCTTCAAATTTTACCTATTTCGAACTAGATATCGAAAATGATAAAGTCTTGGGTTTTATTCCTTCGCGGAACCCTGTGCATCAACGTCGTGCATGGGATCTTTGGGCCGGTGGAGTAATTGTGGACAACAACACTCAACCTGCAAACCCCAAGCTCCTAATACATGAGACCATCCATTGTTGCCATAAATTGAATCTTATCCAATGGCCATGTTCACTTTGAAAATTTTGTACCTAGACAACTGGAATGTGTTACTGTTACCTGTAGTTATTTCCCGAGTGGGATCTTAGATTGGACCAGTGGCGGAGCAACACTTGGACTAGGGTCCTCCCTAGCTTTTGCTAAAACTGAAATTAGTAGAGATAATTTAGGTGATCCAAATATTTGTCCCCCTATTTTTCGGTAGCTAAAATAAAATTTAGGTTAAATTAGTAAAGTTGATAACTATTTAAGGAAAATATTAGAAAATTAATTAATTTATCACAAATAATTAAAAATTATTCCCTCTGTCCTAAAATTTCTGACCTCTATTCTATTTTCGTCTGTCCTAAAATAATGGTCAGCTTCAGTTTATAGCGGTATTTTTTAGTAAAACTCTCAAATATACCCTTCAATTTTATAATTATAAGATTATTTTTAAATATGACCAATCAAAATCTATGAGGAAGTCTCTCTTGGGTTTCTTTCTGAGGATGGCAAAGATTTAAGGCCTGCAGATATCCTTGTTCTTAACTGGGAAAATGGGAAAGATGTTTGTATGGATGTCACAGTTGTCTCTCCCTTCACTGGTGATGGCGCTCGCTCTTTCGTCCCAGGCAAAGCTATTTCTAGTGCTGTTTCACGTAAACGCACTAAATACCTGGCCAAGTGTGAATCACATGGTTTCGGTCTGGGAGTTCTAGCTTTCTCTACACTAGGGGAACTTGGTGAAGATACTTTGTGTTTTTTCAAGCGCCTCAAGAATTGTTTAGTTAGCAATGACGCTAGTAGTGGTTTTGGTAGTTTTATTTATCATAGATTAGGTATTGCTATTTAAAAGGGAGTTGGAGCCCAGCTTGTTGCTAGGTTACCAACCAAAGCTTTGTAATTTATTCCTATTCCTATAACATTTAAAAGAATTATTTTTTTTACAAAAAAAAAAAAAAAAAATCAAAATCTTAAATGATATCTTCATTGATAGGAAACAAATCTACTAAATCAATCTGTAATTATTTTTATTTTTATTTTCTATTTAAACGTCTTAAATGATATCTTCCTCAATAGGAAACAAAATTATTAAACTAATCCATAAATATTTTTATTTTTATCTTCTATTTAAATATTTCTATAAATAATAAAATTACCAATTATGTATTTTTCTTACATGTTGCATATACCCCTTTTAATTTTAGTAATAACATAACATTTAATAGGGATAGTTTGGTACATTCTTCCGGTCTCCTTAATATCTTGACTTAGTCAAAGCGGACTATTAATTTAGGACGGATGGAGTATTTATTATTTACTGTAATTTAGGCAAGTGTAAGAAAGCTCGGCTGAGTCGATGCAGAAGAAACCTATTTTACATCACAAAAGCAAGGGTCACACGCTATCTCAAAACTAAATAATCAAGTTCATAATCAAAACATGTCTTTGACTACCTTGTTGCAATGTATGGATACCCTTCGGCAGTAATAAGTATGCGTGGTATCTGATTGAATATTCGATCCTCGACTAGCCTCTAAAATATAGCATGTTGCACGCACAAAACATTGAGTACATAAAAACATCTCATAAATCACCATTTTTTTGTTGTGCATACTACCTTTTTGACAACAATAATGGATCTCGCATCACATCTAATACTCATCTTCTCTAACAAACCTAAATCACCATTAATTGAATACCCAGAAGACTCACACATTGAACAATCCATTAATTCTCTAACAAGAGTGCAGCAGGATCCAAAAGAAGTTGGTGGAGCAGGCAACTTGAGGGGCCTGGTTGTTTTAAAGAAAATCATACAAAAATAATTGTACTCAACCCACAAAACTGAACATGCTTCACAACAAATTCGTTCTCACACGCATAAAACCAAATCTCAAATCATCATGTTAAACCTCAAATTTGTCCTTGTTAGAGCATTGCTCGGTCGACCTCACAAGTGTTGCTATCTCAAGCTTGTTGTCAAATTTAGTTGTCAAAACTATATCTTGGATTAGGATAGAAGATGTAGTTGAGAATCGGACATCACTGCGTTCTACCGTTTGAAGTCGAAGATCAACTGAAGTTGTTGGGAACTTCTTCAACAAAAGTTAAGTAAAGACTGAACCACTTATTTCTCAAGTTATATTCATCTTTCTATCTATGAGACTTTGTCGCATAACTAATTAGACTATAGTAAGCATATTAAGAATTTCGAGTCAAGTTTATCTTGTTAATTAGTTCTCGAAATATATATGACTAAGCTTAATGAACATTTTTTCATACTTGATGAATTTCGGTTAAGGAAAATTTATTGTTCGTAATCTAAATTATGATTCAAGATTATCATTCGAAAATAGCCTGGAACAATGATATGTGTCATTGATATTATTTGGGAATATTTCGAATTAATCTAGAGAGAAATATAGAACTACTGAAAATCTGGATACAGGACAGTATGCATACCAGTTTCACAAACTGGGAAAACTGTTATAGGTCCGGAGCCGTAGTACATGTACTCAATACACGTACCGACGTAGATATAGTTCGGCAGCGACTTAGTGGTACGCATACCCGATATCCATACCACAAAAAGTCTGTGAACTTGTGAACCTGGAATGGTACGCATACCGAAAAAGAATTTTTGGTTTTGAAACTGGTGTGGTATCCATATATGGTACGCAAACAGAAAAATTTATGTATGTTACAGAACTTATATTTGTCTTAAGGCTACACATACTCGGTAATGTACCATGACAAATATAGTCATGAACAAGGTTGAAGTACACCTACTTACCCTGTCGAATATTTTCAGATGCACATAAAATTATATCTATGAGATAATTAGCTTTTAAATAAAACTCTAAGAATACTGTATAGACATAATTGATCACATTATAACCTATGGTTGTGACTAAAACTTAAAAGTCTTAAGTGTTTATGTAATTGGTTAAGCTTATAGTTCAATCGGCTAGTTTCGGCTAACCATTTATATGAACAATGTCTTTGTACACGGTTCAGTTACGGTTTATCCTAAATGAGCGTATATCTTGATATGTCAATCCCATTTCAAAGATTCATTTAACTGTGGATATTTTTTGCTTGGTTCCAATGGTATCTTAGCTTAAACCTAAATCAACCTATGCTTTGAAAGTCTATAAAAAGGGAACCTCAAGCAACTGGGATCTTTGAATCCCGACACTATCTTTGTATATCCTAGTTGTAAACTAGAGTCGTCATTTTCCTAAAACCCTTTTAGGTTTTAACGACTAAAAAGAATTCATAGGGATTCGTGAAGCCAGATCCAGCTATCTTTTTTCTTGATAGTTCGAGTATCATGATCTTGTTTGATTGTTGAGCTTGCTCCATCAATCGAGATAGATAGAAATCACAAAATTCTCTTCATCTAAAACTTTGTTGATTCCACAAGTTTAATACTTGTGAGGTAAATAATGATCTAGGCTGCTCTTCGGGAAGCATAAGTCCGGATTTTGAGGTTAGCTAGACTTTGCCTATTGCTATCGATTTCTAGTCTCACCTTGATCTATAATCAAAAATGAAATCACCATATAGGCTTATCTTTATGAGAGAGATTGCTTTAAAGTCTTCAATTGAGTTGAAGCAACTCTTAGGATGTAAAGAACGTCAGCTAAGAGAATCAATTGTGTGGAGTCCTACTGGGATTCAAGAGGCGTAAGGAACGCGACTATAACTGAATTGTTGTGAGGGTTTAATTTGGTCTCAACTACATTTCAGTCTGAAGTTAATTAGTAGCAGGCTAGTGTCTGTAACAGCTTAATACAGTTTGGTGTTCAATCTGGACTAGGTCCCTGGGTTTTTCTGCATATGCGGATTTCTCGTTAACAAAATTTCTGGTGTCTGTGTTATTTCTTTTTCCGCATTATATTGTTTATCTTTATAATTGAAATATCACATGTTGTACGTTAATCAATCAAAGTAGATGCATCCATCCTTGTTTGTTGGATACGACTTGATTGATTCTTGGATATTGATCTTTGGAATCGTCCAAGTACTCTCACACACAAATCAAGTTCACGGACTTGTCCCTGTAAACTTTCTGATTGTGTGAGAAAGAGATATAACTCTAAATATTATTCCTTGATTGAGATTCATTAAGTTGAACTCTTAGAATTGTATTTAAGTTTGTCCATACAGGTTTCCAAAGAAAAAGTTTATGGTGTATTTTGGTACCCCAACGTTTTCAGTCCTCACAAGCATAAAACCAAACCTCATATTATCAAAAAGGAGTTGAGTGTAGGTGTAGGTGATTTCCTTTTTCATAGGTTGAGTGTGGTAGTTCAAAAAGGAGTTGGAGCTCAGCTTGTTGCTCGGCTTCAGACTAGTTTTTCTGTCTGATGAGAATTCTTTTGAATATGATTAGTTTCTTGAAAAATATTGAAGAAAAAAAATAATATAAGGTAACATCAATTCAGGATTAAACCCAAAAAAAAAAAATCATAATCTAAAAATTAGGTTTGTTGCATACCCCAAACAACATGTCATGTGCTTTGGGTGCCCCATATCGTAATTATGTCTGTCTTTAGTAGTTTAGTAGTTAATTATAATGGAGGGCTGTGATTGTACCACATGGTGTCTATCTATACGTTGGTTCTAGGGTAGTACTTGAGAGATTTATATAGTCTCGTGTCTGTAATGGAAAGGGCATTGAATTAAGAAATCAACAGAACTTTTGTTCTTTAGGCTGTGTTCAATTGAACTCAGAGAAGCTCGATTCTTCGGAATTAAGAGAGGTTTATCCTCAAATTATCACCCCAATCTTGTCATCGTACTTAGGTACATGACAATTGGTATCTAGATCCGTTTCGATTCTGTGAGTTTCTTCAATGGAGCTTGCGGATTTGGACGAGTTTTATCCAACAGAATTGACAGAACTTGAATTATTATCTGAGAAGATTTATAGTTTGGGTAGATGCCAAGCTGCAGTATCAGAGAAGCTGGAGGGTGAACTTATTCGACCTCCTAAGCAGGTAACTGCATGGATGAACATCTTCTCAACAGAAATAAAGGATATCTTAGCGATGGAGCGTAGACTTTGTGATGAGAATTCAGAAAAAAGTCTTGGATTACTCCAATCGGTGGTTAAACAATTGAAAACGATGAAGAAATACATCGCTGACCATTCTGAACCAACTCCTGTTGATTCAGATTTAAATTCAGTAAGTGATCCAACCAAGAAATCCTCAATTCCATTAGCTAAAGAAGAATATGAATCTGTCGATTGCAAGTTGATTCCGTCGTTTCTCTTTGAAAAAAAATGAGGATTCAACAACTATAGATTCACATGAACAAATTTTTTCCCCTAATTGGAGTATTTTGATGGATACTTCTCAAATAAAAAATGTTTCTGGTAAAGAGATGCTGATTTCTTACAAACCACTAATTGGTGAGTATTTTTCTATTTTTCTCAATTCTTCTCGTTGCATATATGACCGTGGAAAAGAGTCTGACATTAGGAAGGTTTTTTCTGATCGTGTTGGAGATTATGTATTAGATACTGTCACAACTAATTCTGGTTCCTCGCTACCTAATGTGTGTTCGATTCTAATGGATAAATATGATTGGAATTTTGTTTAAGAGTTGCTTTATAAACATGGGTATTGGTCAGATTCATGGTTCAGAGATAAAATTGTGTGTATGTTAGCTAATGTTCAAGAAAATACCGCCTGGAAGATGTTTGTTAAAATGCTTCCAATGGTTATTTTAGGTTTTGAGCACAATTTTTTTTTCAACCAGACACTGTCTACTGGGGTATTTTCTTGCCATTGTTTCCAGTCTGTTACGATCAAAATATATGATTGTGGTAAAGTAATTGAACCTGTTGGTGTATGTTATTCGTTTGTCAGAAACATTTTCAAATTCTTCATTAATCCTTGTTTGATTTTTCATAATGGATTGAATTTCAAGGATACTTACAATGACAAAACTGTGTATGAGATGAATTCGGAACTTGAGTTCCATTTCGAAGCTGTAATTGAGTCTGCGATTGTGGTTCTGTGTGTTAAAACTGGTGTCATTCATGATAGTAGTAATCTGTTTGAGAGAACGCTACAAAAAGATGGCGTGCGGAGTTTGACTAATGACAATACCTATTTTTATTTTCTTTGGGACCTTACTCATTCCTTATTTGATCGTGGTAAATGTCAAGCTATATCCAATTCTTCTTATAAGGGAAAACTGTTTCTTCAATGGAATTCTAGGCTTGGGTGTCAGTCATATTTGTCGTTTCTGATTTCAATTAAATTTGTGCTGGCTAATGATCGCGACTATGAAGTCAGTTTTGGTCTAGCAAAATTTTACTCAATTGTACTTGTGTGTTCGATTTGATGGTTTCTGGCACTGAGAATTTTGTTTCTGAACCTGTTTATCATGAGATGTTTCAAGTGCAACTTCAAGCTTCTCCTTGTCATGTGTTGCTTCCCTTGGATACTTCTGGGGTTTGTTCTATTCAACTGCTTAGGGAAGTTTCTTCTTCAGCACTGAAAGGTTATCTCAATTCTGGTTCCTATGACCAATTACTGGAAATGGTTTCAGCTCAACTGTGTGGATTAGTATATCGAGCGCTAGAAGATCATAGTCGGACCATATTTTTTTCATAGGCAGTAGAAATTCATGTCTCAACTGCTAAAGAAACTCAGCTCATACCTAGGGTGATTCAAATACTATCTCGTGAGGTCAAAAGTGGTGGGATACTTGTCTTTGGAAATTTAGATTGGTTCCACCTAGCTTATGGAGTGTGCGAGGTGTTACGATGTCAATTCATTTCTCAGTTTTGTCTTTGTGAAGAAATGGACTTCTCGACGCAATGTGTTCTGTAATGTTGAATCCCATAATCCACTTACAGCCATTTTCATGAGATTACCTAGTTGGCACTTTGCTGCTATGAGTGGACTTTTCAGTATGGGAAATGATACTGGTTGTTTGTTGTTTGATAAAGGAAAAGGGTGTGACTCCATATTATGGCCATCTCATTCTAAAAGATGGAGTTGTCCAAGTACTTCAAAAGACTTGTACGAAATCATTCAGAATCATGTTCGACAACGAATAACTAAGGTAATTAAATATTCCTATTGGATTGTTTCTCATACTTTCATATATCTTCGGGCATGCTGCGACCTGTTGTTATGGGTCTTTATAGGGTCAGACTATTTTGAAAGGATTTTAGACGAGAGACAGGCTGAAGGTATGTTGTTGTCTTTGCTCATGCTTAAGGAGTCTAAGTATCTTCCGATGATTATCTTCTCTGTTTCCTTAACTGCTAGAGCTCAGTTTTACCTCTCAAAACTTTTTAATTCTCACTACGACCAAATGGGGTTCTTGGCATGAACCAAAGAAGAGTCATCACTCGACTAGACTCCCTTCCAGGACATTGAGAACTCAGGTATTGCTTGTGGTAATTGAAATTCTAAAGGCGTTGACTGAGGTAGAGTGCTTGGGGTGTAATTTCAAATTCGTCTCAGCAGCGTTGTGTAATGTGTGAGATGATAGTGGTGCTATATGGATTCCCATTCTGTTACCTCGATCACCTTGTACTAAGGTTGTAATCGAGGGTTGTTTGACAGAGGAAAACCACATGAACTATCATCATGGGCTTCTCATTGGACAAGTTTTGATGTTGTTTATGTTTATAATTACACAGTCTAGTGGTGCCAATAATGGAGTCGCTTGTCTTTTGGAAAATAACACAAGAATGTCAAGTTCAATGGCTGATAATGGTATTCATTGGCGACTGTTACTTGTTGGGCCTGGTTTGCAATGTGTAAGAGTCTCTCAACGTTATTTAATTGCATTAAGGCTATTGGGCTTCTCATACCAGTTTGAGGGACTAATTCGGCTACAAACCACAATCGTTGCTTGTTACTTCTGCATTCCTCCTGAAGGTGTCGTGAAGGTGTCGCGGGCGATGAATATCTATATGCATTCCTCCTGAAGGTGTCGCGGGCGATGAATATCCATCACTGAAGCTAGTTTTCGTAATTGTCATCTTTGAGGACAAAGATGTTTTCAAGGGGAGTGGAATGTCATGTGCTTGGGGTGCCCCATATCGTAATTATGTCTGTCTTTAGTAGTTTAGTAGTTAATTATAATGGAGGGCTGTGATTGTACCACCTGGTGTCTATCTATACGTTGTTTCTAGGGTAGTACTTGAGAGATTTATATAGTCTCGTGTCTGTAATGGAAAGGGCATTGAATTAAGAAATCAACAGAACTTTTTTTCTTTAGGCTGTGTTCAATTGAACTCAGAGAAGCTCGATTCTTCGGAATTGAGATAGGTTTATCCTCAAATTATCACCCCAATATTGTCATCATACTTAGGTACATGACACAACAATGCATTCCTTACTTGTATTACTATCTTGATTAGCTTGACATTCAATACCTAATCAACAAAAACCCAAACCAATTGCACCGTAAAAACCAAAAGAACCCCCAACATCAGAAACCCATATTCACAAATAAATCAATCGAAAAAATCCTAGATTTCCTTAAAAAAAATTCTACGTACAGAGATCCATGATATGATTCCTGCAAATAGCACAATCATCCAGAACAATATCCTTAAAATCAAACAAAAAACGATTAACTAAAATTAAAACAAAAAAGGAAAGATCATAAACGTTAATACAAATGAACAAAAAAAAGAGATATGAATATGAAGAAACCCTAAAAGAGAGAGGAAGAACATGTTTCTTTGGTGGGGGGAGAAAAAAATCTAGGGTTTGTTCTTTGCAAGCAGTTGTGTAAGTGAACTATAAATTATAAAGATAATTAGAAGAGAGATAATCGTTGATGCAAGCAATTGTTAGTGTTTTTACGGGTTGGATTTCAGGTTTCTTCAGAGCAGATTCATAATGAAAGAGGAGAAAATTTTGTGGATGTGAAAAGAAATAAGAAAATAAGAAAGATAATCCCGCTGCTTTGAAGGGTGGGAAAAAAAACTATTAGACTTGACCATTATTCTTTGACTTGGGCGTAAAAACAAGGCTTAGTGTTACCTTCCGCACGAGCATTTCGAATGCAAGAACTTTCTGGAGTTGCTATTCGCAACAGACAATCTGAGGTTGCGAAATTAGAAACAAACTATTGTCATTGCGACTAATTAGCAACAAAATTTTTGTGTTGCTAATATGTAACAAGTGGTGTAGTGAGAGTTCGTGGTGTCAAGTTTACGATGGATGAAGATGAATCAATTTGTAGGAATTATGCACATATTCTTTACAAGTAGATCAAATCAGTGGTTACCAGTAGCATGAGAATACATTTTATAGAAAGATTTTTGAAAAATTTCGTGAAGAAACCGGTAACATCTGTTCTCGTGATCATGAAGGTTTGTCTCGTCGTTTTCATGCACTTGATCATGCAAATGTTCGCAATAAAAAAGTGGTTAAGGTGAACCAAATGTGGAGCGAAGAATTGTCGAGAAGAGTGGCAAAAACCCCACGAAAGTTGTTCCAGCATTCTGAGGGTAATTGACAAATTTAATCCATACGTGTTGGAAGGTCATCAAATGCCAACAAGATCACCCTATGGGGCATCTGTTTCCTCAAAGGAAATGCATCTCTACATGCTAGGTCTCCAAGTAGTCAGAAACAACACCAAATATGGATGTTAATTCCAATGTCAAAAAAAGGAGAACATGGGGTCAGAAGGCCGGAAAATAAGCGAGAGACGCAACCTAAAGAGCAGAATAAGAAGGTTCAACCAAGTTTAATTATTCCGAGAGTACATGAAAATGACCGCCAGGTAGAACTAGCTAGAAGAAAAAATCAGGGTTTGGCAATAAGGCAACTTCGAAAAAACTCGTCTTTCGCGAAAACAACATTACATGGATTTTAATAAGAACAACATACTCTCCATAAACACTTCAATAATGAATTCATGACAACTCAGATTATGGGATCATGAAGTAAATAAGGTGGAATAACAAATGAATGAACAATAAAACCCACAATATGCCCAATAAGAGAATGAGCAAGACGATGTCGATGCCTCGGAAGAAGATGAAGATGAATATCGCCTTGATTAAATGTATTAACTATTTTTAATTAAAATTAAGTATTTGAGTTCTATTTAAACATAATGGTTTAGTTTAACTTTGATTAAAATAGTCTGACCACATTATATCTTATTTCAAAGTACATAAAAATTACTTAAAACATAATTAAAATAGACAACATTATTACATCTTATTTAATTGATAAAACATCTATCTGGACCGGTTTTTAGGACCGTGCGTAGCTCCTCTTGCTTCATTTGTATCACAAAGGTGTTTAGTTAGATCTTCCCTTAGCTATCCATAGAGGCCCCAATTTAGAATTATGTCAGTGGAAAGTCTATATTCTCTTGCAGGATGGCAATGGTGCAGTACAAGTCTCGTCCTCAAATCTTCGTCTGCATAACTAGCTAGTCTGGTTCGGGTTATGTTTGGTTTCCTCCATGACCATGTTATGCAGAATTATGCAAATAAAGATAATTTTGTTCACTTCTTGAAGATCAAAAAAGTGAAACGACCCACAAACAATGGCGAACTTCCTTTTCAAAATTCCAAAAGTGCGTTCAACATCCTTTCTCGCACCCATTTGTGGGTCGTTAAAATATTGCATATCCTTCGCAGTCGTTGGTCCAAAGTCTATCTTACTATAAGCTTGAACCAAAGTTTACCATTCTGGATAGATTTTGTCTACAAGATAATATCCCTGAGTATTTTCATGACCGTTTATGGTGAAATTACAGTGTGTCACAAGCCCATGCTTAAGATCTCAAATAATGGTGATTTACGCAAAACGTTGATATCATTTTGTGGAACCGGGAGTCCAAAAAAATCATGCCAAAACCAACAATCATAAGTAGTCGAATCTTCCAATATCATTATTTGTCTTGGACCCTTATATTGAACTGTCCATTTAATAGGACACGAATGCCACGTCTAGTGCATGCAATCAAGACTACCTAGCATTCCTAGAAAACCCCTTCTTGTGTTATTGGTAGTAATTCTATCAACATCTATATGAGTATGTTTTCGTAAGAAAGTTGGGCCAAAGTGCTCAACTATTATTTCACCAAATATTTTCAGATACCTAAACGCGGTTGTTTTTTCCATACATATATACTCATATGTGGAGTTGGTACCTTATAACATAGTATTCGGATATCTGTAATGACCTTTTGTTCAGGATTAAAGCCTCATACATATCGTGCATCATACTTATAATTAAGTAAAGTTTGTATCCGACAAAGCTTAGCAGTAACCCTTTGTGAAAAGGCGAGGGTACCCAAATATATCTCAAGCTAAAACTTTTCCTACCTATAAGTCCTTTCTCGGAAAGTGATTGTCTATGGACTGAGTCGAGACAATACAACTAATCGGTTCACACTTCGTGTGATCGTCTATGGATACGAGATCGACACAATACAACAACGTAGTATGTTTACTTGATATAAAGGTTCGGACTTAACCAAACACAATAGGATTACTTATCAAGTAAATAGGAATTAACGTTTGTGTAATTTACTTTAATTATAATGAAACAATTATAATGCGGAAATATAAAGTAAATGAACAGCAAGATTTTGTTAAATAGGAAACCTCAAATGCAGAAAAACCCCGGGACCTTGTCCAGAATTGAATACTCTCAGGATTAAGCCGCTACACAAAATTACACCTAACTTCGTATAGTTGAGACCAAGCAACTAAATCTATTGTTCACCTAGTTTCGTCTGTATTCCCACGCCTCCAACTTATAAATAAGTCACGTACTTGGAACAATTCCTTTGGTTCTTATTCCAAACAGTAAAGGAACAACAAATCTATTTGGTATGAACTCTCTTCAACCAAGTGATATGATTCAAACAAAGGCTCTTCCGTTTATCTTAACATAAACTCCTTCGTCAGGTCCTTAGATCTATTTTATGTTCAATTACCGAAGTAATCGTTTAAGATTAAGCCAACAACACTCTTAATTCAAAGAATTGTGTTGATGCCGATCTACTCAATTAATCAATCCAATCTACCATAAGGATAAACCGATTATTAATTGGATCATCTTTTACCAAAACAAGTATTGTGCACACCAAAGATTATAAAACCCAGGTCAGATCTTCAATATCTTCTTTGTCTTCAAATCTTCTTAAATCTTCAATAAAAACCTGCACACAATCACTTGAATCTCTTGTGATCAATCACGCACAGAACGGAGTTTGTTAACAATGGATTATCACAAGATCGTCTTTAGAACTAAAACAGTCTAAAGATCCTTGTCGAAACTCTGAACTAGTTTGAGTGAATCTTATATCAGAAGAGAAGATTCTCAAGCATAAACAAACTAGGTGCAATCATATTTCAACCACCGTTAGTCAATCAAATCAATCGAAAACAAAAGATAAACCGCAATTATCTAGTTTCCCACCAACGGTACACGCTAGAGCTTCTCAATCCCAAAGAAGACTTTAAACTGAGCGGCCGTAAGATATTTCGCCTAATTAGGTTACTCTCCTCTCCGAATAGGCGGATACACCAGTAACAACAACAAAAGAGGAAGTCTGTTGTTACGAAGGATTAGTTTGCTAGAAAGGCAAACTTCAAGTATTTATAGACAATGAAGTTTGGACACCAAGGAATTTCCAAATCCGAAAATATTTTCAAGATATTCATTAAAGCACAAATTCGGTTTCCATAATTCCTGGAAATGCTCTGTCCAAAAATAATGATCGAAATCTCTTGGAAAATCTAATTAGTAAATGCACATTACTAATTCTTATATTTCCCTACAAAATGAAATTAATAACCTTAATTAAAAGATTATTAACTTACTTATGTTTCGATCCTGGGATTCTCTTCCCTTAGTTATTAAGGAATATCTTTGAACAATTAAAGAAATAAACATTCACAACACATGTTCAAAGTATGTCGACATCCTTACTTTGTAAGTTCTCTTTCACACTTACAACCTTGAAACCGATTTGCCTCACTTCCAAACAAGTTTAGAATTTGTTCATCTGACTTTCAAGAACTATGCGATTGATCAAACAAACATTCAATCACAATCATGGGTTTAACGGTTCTACCAAAACAAGTTTTGGTTCTACCTTCCATGTGAGCACTGTGCATAGTCACACTAGCTTTCCAAAATTCGGTTGACTAGGTACTAGGATCGGTTCCCCCACATATATATGGTATCTAACTTATATGTGTTGCACATGTCCATAGGATCGGTTCCCCTTTGCCTAAAAACGTGTTGCACATGTCCATAGGATCGGTTCCCCTTTCTGCTATAAACCTTGCTGCACCCCATACAAGAATCCATTCCCCTTTGTGATGTACTGTAACTCTTACTAGGATCGGTTCCCCTTTCCCATATTTGGTCAGACAGAAAATCAAAAACCCGATCATACCATCTCAGGTGATTACTTAAGATCGGTTTCACTAATAAAAGTCATACCAATACATAAGTCAGGCCTTTGTGAATAGTTCTACCAAGAACAAAAACAAGTTGTGAGCGGTTATACTCAATCACACATATTGGTTGTTCATAAGATATGCAATGAATAACAAAACCAATAACACCTGGCAATTTCCTTTTCGGTTCACAAACAAGTTTATGAACTTACTTCCTTAGAACACATGTAAACGTTGTTCCCTAGGATGAAATCCTCCCCTCATACCCATACATAATCACAATAGCATTCAAATAATTATGGCGATATCTTATCTACAAAGTTTAATGGTTAAGAAATAAACCTCGTATTGTATTCCTTAATACTATGTCTATCTAGAGTTCAAATATGCTTCGCAGTTTGTTTTCAATATGCACGACTTGAAAGATACGTTAGGGAATGAAATAGTTCAAGTCAAATATCACTAACCTCAAGTGGAAGGATGATTGTTGTCGTTGTAGCTCCTTGCTTCTTCACATCTTCAAGACTTCGCAATACTTGTAATGTCTCATATCTTAATACTTTCAAGCTAACCTATACGAAGTTGACTCTAGTACATAATCAAGCGACTCTAAACATGAGTTTTGATTCACTAAAATATGACAACCAAACTTGACATACCAACGCTTGGTGGGTTCAACCAAGCCATGCTCTAACACTTTGAGTCAGGTTGCCGTCCATGCAAAATCTACAATGAAAATCCGCATCGGAATACAAACATCCATGATTAAAATAATCATTATCTTGTCGTGGTAACAATGTCGACCTCGCCACGTCCATCTTCTAGTCATAACTTCTTGTGGCTCTAAAGCCTTTGGTATCATCCCAGAATGTAATTGCAACATAAAATTTCACCACCTTGTATCCTCAATTGTGTCTTCATCCATTTGACGCAAAAGATGTACATACATTTCTTTCTTTTTTTCATACAACGTTTTATCTATTTCAAGGATTCATGGTTGAAAAATAAAAGTGATTCAAATTAAGAGAAATTGAGAAAAAATTGATTGGATGGAATAGTGTTGTGATTTTTGGAGAATAAAATCGAGTCGTATATATTAGGTTAGAGAACAACCATTTAGGTGATCATTGGAAAAGTAGCTATTGACGGCCTTGAATAATCCGCCAGCGGTTGATCTTGGGTCATTGGGAAAAAATAATTTTGGTATACGAGGCATATTTAGATTACTGGGCACTTCATTTCGACAATGTAAATGTTGGTGTTTAAGCATTATTAAGCGGAATATGAGTCGTAAGGTAAAATTTTGGGCTACCAGAATCAGACAATATAGATCTTGGTGTTTTAAGTCACTTGAATTACTTATCCTGGTTCGGACGATCAAGGATTTGGGAAAGTGTTTCGAAAATAAACAACTGGAAGATGAATAAACTCTTAGCGCAATTCAAGCATGATGCAGTTTTACAAGTTGTAAGTTGAAGGTTCGATTCTCAGACTATTTTCAAAGGTTTGGTTCAAGACAAATAAAAGAAAATATGCTAAATAAAAATAAACTAATTAAATTTTTGTTGGTAAAATAGATGGAGAACTAGGGTTAGGATTCCACTATTTTGATGTGGCAAATTCACTAATTATAACTTCTACACAATACTCCAAATTACTCAAGGCCGTTTCGAACTCAATATCATTCCTTGAAGGATAAAACGTTACAAGCTCTATTTTTATGACTCTGTCATTAATCTTAGGCCTAATTCTCCTTCGCCTATGAAAAAATCAATAGTTTAAAACTATTCAAAACAATTTAAATGAGGCATGCAAAGAAGAGAGAATTTTTAAGAAATTATTAGCACAGAAAGGGAGTAAATGTGATAAATAAAATAATAATTTAAATAAACTCATCAAGAAAATAGCTTCCTCCCAACCCTAGAAAAGAAACTTAGCAACTTATGAATCGAAAAATAGAGAAAATTGGATTAAACATTGTAATCTGTAGTTGCTAAGGTCTTTAGCGACTGAATCTCAACAGTTAAGCTGCTTAAAGGAACAATGGCTGAAGGTTTCTCGCAAGTGAATGATAAACGATATATGACTTTTGTGATTAAACTGCGATAGCTTCTGTGACTTTCTAGAGAAGGTGTTTGTTCTTCGTGTTCTTGGGTTTGCAGCAGCAAAAAAGGTTTCAATAACTCTCACAATCTCTATTTTCTCCCCCAGACTCTCCGTGTACCTCTCGTGATACCCAACAACCTTTATATGCGCATAGGATTAACTCCACAATCGTCTCGCAATATATTTTTTATTTTCTTTCCATGATACGGAAATTATTTCATGTTTTAATTTTTTTCACATTGTTTTTTTTCATGCATCACACTCCATACTCTTCTTATTTAACCCCTACACGTTCCAAATGGTCAAACAAGTCTTCCAAACACGCTCAAACTCTATGTAATTCCCGTGATAAACTCATGCAAACACGAGCTCCCTGTGTGATTCAAACCCGACAATTGTATCCCAAGTTAACTGCTTTTGAAGCTTATTCTAAGCTTATTATAACCTGCGTTACACAGATACTTCACATGCATGCTCTTGTCCCGTGTCCATACGTATGGACACGGATACTGACAATGACACTCGTTGGACGCTCTTTGGATACTAAACAATTGAAAAATTAATATTTTATTCAAGTAGAACTTTTTTGTGGGTGTAAAAAGAAGGTTTAAGTTAGAAAAACCCAATATAGCTGCCACATGTGTGATCCTGATTGCAACTGAAGTTAGCAACTGTTGAGGTCTAGGACCAGTTGCAATCTGGCCACTAGTATTCCTATTGAAGTAAGACTTTAGTACTGACTTATTATGACCAACTTTTTGTAATAAAAAATTTAACTTTTGTTGAGTACTCACTTTTGTTCACGATGGTACTAACTTACGAATGGAAAATTAACAATAAAATTATCTGCAATACTGAACTTTTGTTCACGATGGTAAGTATTGTCTGCAATACTGAACTTTTGTTGAGTATTCACTTTTGTTCACGATGGTACTAACTTACGAATGGACAATTAACAATAAAATTGTGTCATCATTACTATTTCAGCATATCTTATGAAACTAGTAATATATTTATTTATGTGTACTGTCGTGTCCTCGTATCGTGAATTTTTAGAATTGCCGTATTGGACACACGTATACGTGTCCATGTTGGACACCCGTGGCGGTTTCCATGTAACACAAATTATAACCAAGCAACAAATTCCCAATTAGTTTCAGCTGTTGAGTCTCCCTAACATGTCCAAACAAATCGATTCAAAAATTGCTCATGTCTGTAAAACCTTTTCCCGTAAAATTTGATTTTTCAAATGTAGAAGATGAGTGCCCCTTAAATGAATGCTGGGGTGTCAATAGTAACTAGGGTGCCCCTTAGCAATTCCTGGAGTGTGAATAGCAATTAAGGGCTGTAAATAATGAAAAGCTCTTGGGTGCCTTCAACACAATCCTGGAGGTGTCCTTATCCAAGGTTAGGGCGCCTTTAACACTTTTATGAGTGCCTTTAGCGATTTTTCGACCCTATTTCTCCAAAAATGTTTCTTTTCCAAAAATACCTACACACATAAAACACCATAATAAGTACAAAATTGAGCACTAACAATATATAGAATTGAGACAAATTAGACACATAAATGTGTCTATAAAAAAATGGCTCTGATCGGGTACTTTTAAGGGTGCACAGGAACCGAGCCGATAACGCGGACCGGCCCGGAACCGGTGGAACCGTACCTGTTTTTGTACCGAACCGAGGAAGGGGGTACAGGTACCGGTCCAAAAAATAGGAACCGAGGCCAGGGAAGTACAGGTACACGGTCTTATCCAAGTCCCGTACCGTCCCGGATCGAATGTACCGAGTAGTAATAGTCGTTAGATTAGGGGTAATAAACTAATAATAGCCATTAGATTTAAGGGTGGTATATATAGAACAATAAGGCTAGGGTTTCCCATTTTCCTTTTTTTTTTTTTTTTTTTTTTTTTGTCTTCTCTCTCTCGAGAAGGAAGAACTCTGATCTGAACTCCATTAGATTTAGTGATTTACAAGGAAGAGTTTCTTCTCTTCTCCATTAGACTTCAACTCCACGAACACGGAACAACAATGACCAGTTACACTTACACCACCTCTCGTCACTCTCGATCCAGAAGAAGAAGGAGAAAAAAAATTTCAAATTTTGAGTCCATCAATGGTGCGCTTGTTACTTGTTAGCTTAATTTTGTAAATTAATCAAAACCCACTTCAATATTTTAGATTATTAAAATAGGAAAGCTCAACAACCACTTTTTTGAAGCTGTACTGAGAATCCAAAAGGGTAAAAGGTAAACCCCTTATCATCTCTGTAACATTTTCTCATTAGTTGATTCAATAATATAGGTTATGATTGATGGAGGTAATGAAATATTAAATATTTTTGCATGTTGTGATTTTGCTGAATTGATGCTTTTAGGGTTCAATTTATTCAATCTCTAAAATCTCTTAGGGTTCATGTTGTGATTTTGCTGAATTGATGCTTATAGGTTATGACTGTTTCAATTTGATGTATTTTATATGCAAAGTGATGTTCTTAATATGCTTATGTTCAAAATATGTTCAATGTTGTCTATGAAAGTGTACTTTGGCACTTTTTTTGTTGTTGTGTTTTGTGTTCATGATCATGTACAAAAAATCATTCAATTTGATGTATTTTATATGCAAAGTGATGTTCTTAATCTGCTTATGTTCAGAATATGTTTAATGATGTACTATGAAAGTGTACTTTGGCACTTTGGTAGTAGTGGCACCTGTGGGTTGATGTTGTTAATCTGCTTATGTTCAGAATATGTTTAATGATTTACTATGAAAGTGTACTTTGGCACTTTGGCTTGTAATCTGCTTATGTATTTTATATGCAAAGTGAAAATAGCATCCTGAATCTGCAAAGTGATAATGGTTGTTGTTGTTGTTGTGGCTTGTGAATTGAAATCATGTTTGAATTGTGTATATATTGTTTGTCAGTGACGAATCATGGATGCATCAAGTCCTGCAAGGGTTCAGAACATAATATGGCGCCATTTCACTAGGAAAAATGTTGCAGAAGCCACTTGCAATTATTGTAGAAGGACATTTAGGGCTCACAACTGCAAAAATGCAACAACAACATTGTGGAAGCACTTTAAGAGATGCACCCACATTCCTAATCCTAACAGAGCTCACATAATTAATGCTTAGAACTTAGGCTTAGTGGTTTATGTGTAATGTGTACTGCAGTGTAATGTGTACTGCAGTGTAATATGTACTGCAATTTTATATTCTATTCCTTGTTTTTTTTTACTAATATACTAGTTGTTACTAACTGGCTAACTGCTATTACTTGTTTTTGCAGCGGTACTTGGTCCTATCAACAATAGTGCCACCACCACCGGTGCTGCTGCCATGGAATAATGGCACCATTGCTACTTGTTACATTTTTACCACCACTGTCCACTGACAATCAGTGTTACTGCTACTTGTTACTTTGGCTCTTTTGCTACTTGTTAAGACTACTGTTTAATTGTGTGTGTGAGTGACTATGTCTGTCAATCTTTGACTCTTTTGCTACTTGTTAGTTGTTACTTTTTCATTTTTTCAAGACTTGGTATTTGAGACTTTTCTTTGCTAGTAATAATATTATTGCTACTTGTTGTTAGTTGTTAATTGTTATGTATTGTTGCTCAGTAAAACAGGTTTTTAATAGGAAAATATTTGTCTAAGGACCAAGACTGTACCGGAACCGTACTGCACCGCATCGGTCCCGAATAGTACCTAACCGAGTTACGAGTGCAGTCTTAGGTCCAAAAATAGGAACCGAGGCTAGGGAGGTACAGGTACTCGGTCTCGGCAAGAACCGATCACCGTACCGTGTGCACCCTTAGGTACTTTATATCAGCCCAATACCCTAAATTAGGCTTTAATGACAAGTATTCAGTCAAAAATTTAATTTTTCGAAATCAAAGTCTTATGGGGTACCAGAATCAATCTACGTCAATGTAGACTGATTGCTTTAGGAAACGGTCGTTGTTCACAATAAAAGTGGAGGGAGATAATTCATTTAACATGTTTCCAATTTTCAGAGTATTTTTATTCAAGGTATCATACCATCTTAACAGCATGAAGAATAATCAACTATGCAAGTGAAAATAGTTGAATTTATAGAAACTCAAACTGTAGCCGTTGTCGACTCGGACTAAGGCGAGCTTTGCCTAAACCCAAATTAGGTCAATCAGCTCAATTTGAGATGTTTGCCCAAGGCCGAGTCGCCCGACTCAACTTGGAACTCGATGGTCAAACCGCCAAATTTGATGGATAAGGAGAACTTTGAAATTCTATCTATCTCGTTCCTGAAAAGAATACTAAAACCTCGGTATCATAATGAACAAGATCAGTATACACTTCATTTCAACAACGCAGATGTTGGTGTATAAGCATTATTAAGCCAAATATGGGTGATACGATAAAATTTCGGATCACCCTATGTAGCGGACCATATTTTTTACTATCCCATTGCCTTCGATTCTGTCGGGTGGGCTTTAGCATTTTGCATGGCTGCCAATGGGGTACCATTTTGCTTGGGGTGTACCAATCCCTTAACAAAATATGTTTTGTCTTATGTGCAACTTGGTACACCCCAAGCAAAATGGTACCCCCTATTAGCAGCATTTGCATTTTGGGGCAAAACGAGATTGTAGTGGGGATGGTTAATGGGGTCTTCTCAGTTTAACATCGTAAAAGATGGACGGTCAATATGTTCTCTGGGAAAAGTATTAAAAGATGGACGTCCAAGATGTTCTCTCGGAAAAGCAAAATCGAATGAACGGTGATGTTGAACTGGCGTTTAGAAATATAAAGAGATGTCTTGTTTATTCTTTTCCCAATTTTTCTTTGAGAGAGAGAGAGTAGTTTGACATCGTAAAAGATGGACGGTCAATATGTTCTCTCGATAATGTATTAAAAGATGAACGGCCAAGATGTTCTCTCGGAAAAGCTAAATGAAAAGAACGGTGATGTTGATCTGGCGTTGAGAAATATAAAGAGATGTCTTGTTTATTCTTTTTCTAGTTCTCTTTGAGAGAGAGAGAGGGAGAGAGGGAGAGAGTAGTTTGAGAGAGTAATGGAATCAGCTTCTGGTTCTGTGTTGTTCGGAGATGAAAAACAAATAAAAAAAATAAGTTTTGGAAAAAATCATAAATTTGATCCTTGTATACTTCCTCCATTCAAATCATCAGAGGATTTTTTCAAGTTTTTGGTAGAGAACAGTAAATATTATGGAGCTGGAGAAGTTATACTCACTTCTTCTTCTATATCCATAAATATTATTCCATCATCATCATCATCACCATTTCTTATTGCTACTCCTCAAGGTTTGCTTTTCCTTCTTCATCTTCTTCTTCTTAAGTTTTGTTTTTGTTACTAGCTATTACTGTAGATCAAGGTTGATGTTGAGAAATTGAGAACATGACTATTTTCATTCTTGCTGTGAATGCACGATGCTAGATTTTCATTCTCAGTAATGTTATAGTATATCCTTCAATGTGCAGAGACTAAGTACTTCAAATCATATCAGGTTTTGGTTAAATTTTGTTATGATTTTATTTCTCATTCAACTAATGTTTACATTCTTCTTGTGAATGCATGATGCTCGATTTTATTTCTATGTTGATTTTAATAATTAGTATATATCCTTCAAATGTATTGTGGATGATTTTGTTGGTATTGATTGATTATAAAATGAATGATGGTATTACTTGTGTCAATTTGTATTGGTTCTCAGTAAATTTTTTTCTTTCAAGCTTTAATTATGATCATATATAATATTGTAGATCAATCAAGGGTAGTGAGATCATGCCTATTCTAACTTGGTGCATAACTGCATATAGATTTTATTTCTCAGTAATCTTCTTGTTGATGCATGATGCTCAGATTTTAATTCTCGTTTAACAAATTACATTTTAACCGGATTATAATCTATTGAGATTCACTGATACATAGCCCTTCATCCTCTGCATATATACCTCAACATGTTGGCACCTATCAGAGACCCTAAATGCTACTTCCTCCGTCCCTAATTAGATGAGCTACTTGTAGTTTGCACAAATTTTAAGGTAAGGAGGAAAGTGGAGTATATTTAAGTATTTTTTACAATTATACCCTTATGGGCAATAATTAGTAAAATTTAGAAACGATTTATCTCTTAAACTATACCACGGTTTTTTATAAACTTTATACCATTGAAAAACATTTTAAAACATCTACGCAACGAATATAAACATGACTATCAAATTATACATATTTCTTATAGAAAAAATAATCAATTAAAAGGGTAGTTTTAGAAATATCCCCTTGGTTAGTGAAATAGCTCATCTATTTGTGGACAAAACTAAAAACCAAGTAGCTCATCTAATTAGGGACGGAGGGAGTATATTATAGAATGAGGAGGACATGGCTTAATTAATTGTTGATATGTACTACTTGTGTCAATTCGTCAATTTTTGAATGTGGCTCTAAACTCTACATACTTGTTCTCCTATGTGTAGATGCAACAAAGGATCAAAAGGGTGATGAGAACATGACTACTGAAATCAAAACCACTGCTGATGGTCAGAAGCAGCAAAAACACCTGCGTGAAAAGAAGAGGGACAGACAGGATGACATGAATGATGTTCAAACTTCCACCAAGAGGAAGCCTACAAGTACTGCTGATGTGCTAGAGAACCAATCTCAACAGAGTAACTCTAATTTTGGTAATCGCCAAACCCGTAACATTTTATGCATAGTTTTCACTGTCTTAATTTGACTTCTGGTTACTTACACATCTGAATGAACAGGTGTTTCGTTCCCTAAATTTGAGCCTGGTGACGGTGTATCATCTGCACGTCCTGCTGATTCTGCACTCGATCCAAGTCGTCCTAGTGAGCACCTTGTATCTCTTGCTATTCATGAAGATTATGATGCCAGTAAAGAGAAAATCCTGAGACCTCCAATTATAGATTATGCTGCCGCATTGCGTCAGCATAAATGCGCTGATGTCAACCTGTTTGAGGCCGCAGATATGTTGAAATGTATCAGTAACGTTCATCCAGTTGATCTGAGGTCTGAACTAGAAAGAGAAACAGGCATGTTTTGTAGGGACTGGCTGACTCACCACCAAGATCCATCTATTGGCTACTTGGATATTTATTTGGATACTAGTTGTGACAGAGATATGGAGAAGATTTACGAATCGGAAGTTTATGTACAAGTTCAGGATCTGGTTAAGACGTTTGATAAGAAGACGGTGAAAGGACTCAAAAACTTCATTTACATGATGCCAATGACAACGGAGGTGTTCACCTATGAGATGAACTGGGCGGTGGTTGACAAGGTGAGCCTCCTCTTCTACTTGTTGTGGTCATTCTTTTGGTATTCTAGCCGTGCATGTATCCTTCCCTTAATAAGTTTTTCTCTTCTTTTTATTTCCCCCCATTCTGCTGAATATGTTTTGGTTTACGTACCTTGTATTTCACCTACAGTATGCGCTGCACGAGAAAATGAGGCCATGGATTTCGAATATCGCAAAAAACTCATTAGATGAAGAGGCTGATGACCTTGTTTCTCAAATTCTGGAATCTTTGGATAATCATGGTTCTGCTTCATCAGTTCTTCAATTAATTATGTCCTTCCGTTTGGTCAATGAGGTTGAGTCTGAAAGCTTATTCAGGAACATGTGGGAAATGCTTTTCTCCAGCATCAAGTTTTTCGAGAAAAGTACGTCATTGGATCCAGAACCTGCCCATAAATGAATATTTTCTATTATTTTTTCACTCTTTATCTAATGGTATTCTTTTATACTCCCATCCTTTGGTTTATTATAGTCGACAGGAGGAAGCCTTTGGGGGTCGAGATTTTCAATGACACACCTAAAACGAAAGAGGAGGTGCTCTCGCTTGAGATAAACTGGGTTATTTTTGACCAGGTGGGAGACTCATTCCTTTGCTAATTTTCAGTATTCTGTTTCACTAGCTCGTTGCATGCATCCTGTTAGCCTCTATTAGTCGTGGAAACCTTCTTTTTTTGCATCCAATCATTCCGATTCAAAACAGCGAGAACTCTTTGTTTCTTCATTTTCCAAGTTAATGGATTGAAACACTTTTATTAAGTTGTCCAGTAACAACTTGCGGCCCTTAAAACTAAGTAAGTTCAGGTTGTCTGTTGACCTAGGCTGTTCTTTTTCAAACTTGGTCTAAATTTTCTTTAACTATGGAGTTTTTGTTTTTGTTCTGGTTCTTCCCTGATTACGTTTTCACGTTTCTCCCTCTTTGGACATGATTTACAGCATGACTTGCGTGAGACAATGAGACCGTGGATAAGAGAAGAAGTTATGAAGCTTCTTAAGAAGGAAAAGGCCAGTGTGGTTGATCAGGTAGTCGACAGCATCAAAAAACAAAACTGCCCATCTCGAATGCTGGAGGTGCTTGAACCCTCATGGGCTCATGCTGAATCGGTTGTCCGAATTCTATGGAGGACGCTGCTCATACTAGTGAAAATATTAGAGACAGGTAAAAAATGACCAAGGCATGACATTCCCTGATAATTTTTTCCTTGTTGGTTTATTGTTCATCACGTCAATGTCGTTTGTCTACTTGGGGTTTCTTCATTTCTTCTATTTGCATCTTACTTGAATCTGCTATCCATCTCTAAAGCATTTATTTTCTCCTTTTTCGAAACTGGATTTGCAGCATTTCCTATATCCATATCCAGTGTTAATCCAAACACCAAGCTGCTGAGGGTGGATGATATGCCAACTGACGACAACTTGCGTCAGCAAGATACAGTCTGGGACGCTGAAGAGAGTAGTGATCGTGTTGGAGATGTGATTAAGAGGAATAGATGGTACAGTTATCCATCATTTTGGCACCAGAACAGAATGCTTTCCTTTGAGACGCTTTGTGAAGCAAACCGGCTAGGGAATGCAATTCCAAGGAATGTAGAGAGCTTTTATTCTTATGAGGTTGATTGGGCAGTGTCTGACAGGGTGAGACTCTTTTCCTGTTGGTAACCCTTCACTGCATGCACTTTCTTTGCTGAGTTTTATACGAGCCGTACAATGAAACTTCAGTAGCCTTTTTTTGTTTTTCCTCTTCTCTGCACCCATGCCTGTTTTTCTAGTATTTTTAATACTCCGAAAGTATCTGATGACATTTTACATCGCTTGCCTCTTTACTTCACTGTCAGGAAGAGTTGCATAACAGATTGAAACCATGGATTTTCCGTGAGATTATGGAGTTTGTAAGGTCGGAAGAAGCAGCTACTTGTGTTGTTGACTCTATTGTGTCGGGAATCAAAGACCATGCTAGTGTAGAAGATATTTTGGAGCTGGTCAGGCCTAGTTTGGGCGAAACATCTGCAACTTTTGTGCCAGACTTGTGGATGACACTTATCTTTGCTATCCACTTAGCAGGGACGACAGGTATTGTCTTCCAACCTGCTGTTATTTTAGAGTGTAAGACATAAGACTTGTACTTATTCTTGTAGGAGATTCATTTATATCCTAGTGTTGGATCTGTATCCAGTTCGGCCGTTTCAAAATATAGTTTTACTCATTCTTTTTTTTTCCTTGTCTTTACCAGGACTTGATCCATTTCCGGATAGAGTCAGAGAGAGGTTAGCCAGAGAAAAGGTGAAAATTTCACAGTATGGTGACAGGTTTGGTCGAAACCGTCATTTTATGATGGTATCCTTTGACTACGAGAACCTTCTGAAGCTCAAACAGATTAGTCAAGCAATGCCGAAAACGAAGGAGGAGCTTTTCTCTTGTGAGATTAAGTGGGATGTTTATGAAAAGGTGAGCTAAAACTGAACATACATATGAAGTTTAGAATGTGTGGTTGGTTAGCTTCCTTGACTTACTGGTTGTTTACTTTGGTGACAGCATGGGCTGCAGAAGAACATGCGGAAAGGGATATGGATAGAGACTTTGGAGCTTGTTCGGCAGAAACAAGAAGCTATGCCTGTCGATGAAGAAATCATGTGGAACATCTTCGATTATCATGTTTCAGCCTCACGGAGGGAGTTCAACGCGCAGGAAGAAGCTGTTCCAGTGTTTGAAGAATTAATGTTGATGCTCCACAAATACCGTGCTAGCCCGTCTAAAATGTTGGAGTATCTTGAACCCATATTAGGCAGTGGGTCTGAAAAGTTTGTGATGAGGATGTGGTATGCTGTTGTCTGTGGTATCAAGTTAGCTGAATCCCGTGTTGCAGAAAAGTGTGACGGGAGAAGCCATGTGTTGCTACCAGTAAGCAACCAAGACCTTTGATGGATTTTTCAAACTTCTTAAGACTCTGTTTTGAGTAGTGTTGTTTTAAAGACTCACCTCGTTTTACTGCATTTGTTGACTTGTTTTAACTAGTGGAGGAACTACTATTAAATCCAGTGCAGAAAATATGTATCTCCGACTTGATCTGAATTGAATTTGCTTATGGATTTTAGTTGTAGCTGTTGCTGCTAGGGATCAACATCTATTTTGTTATAGACCATAAATAAGAGACAGTCCCATAAAGATGGACCTATAACAAGGTGTGTTTGGTTAAAAAAAAAAAGTTCATTTCTATGCATTTGACAATTCTCATATAAAATCTGACACTTTAATCAACGGTAAAAGAGAAATTAACCCAGCACTGCAAAATTTTCAAGACAGCGACTAAATCAGAACAAGACTACTAATACTAATATTGCCTACACGGCTACACCCATCAAACAAAAACAAACAGAAGTTCCGTTCCCTCTTTATCATGTAATCGGATACCATTACTACCATAGGCGAAACAGTTCATGAAACCTGAAATTTAAAGGGGCAGCGGCTGCATAAATATATGGCACTGGCCTTGGCTTCTGAGAAACCAAAAGCCTACTAGCTGTCCCCTCTGGAATTGCTTTCTTAAATTGAATGCGGGATCCGCCTTCTTCCAAAAAAGCCTCACCTCCTTGTTCTGGTATCTGTCCACGCCGAAAGTAACCACCGGAGTATGTGACGTAAGCATCTGAATTAAGGATTAGTTACAAACTGTTTAGGGTTATTTGATCAGATATTGGTTTAGAAAACAAACAACTCATCATATTCGATCGATATTACTTGAAGTTGATTGTCCTTGCTTATGCAAACATGGGGAGTAGTTTGCTGTTTTTAAACTATCTTGCCTTTATTTCACTGATAAACATCTACTTTGTTTCATGATCCGCCGGAAAAGAAAGAAGAAACGAGATCCGGTGAGATCAAAAAAGACCACAAGTCCCATAAAAATGGACCTATATATGACAAGGTAGGAAGCTACACACTAATGAGGGTTATTTGAATCTGATCCAAGCCTTTTCATCATGAAAGAATGTCCAACTCAAGAATTGTTAATTTGGCCAGTCGATTAAATCCAAAGACGGAATAAGAACAAAATGCCGGCAACAAGCATATGATCAGATATCAATCTAAACTACTAGCTACTACTATACTATTGAAGAAATGATTCAGTTAACACTTCCATTCATATATATGTAACCAAAGAAGACTTCAGAAATAACTTCCAACATCACACTCGATAAAAAAAAACAAACAAGGTTCCAATTTCTATGCATTCCAGAAGTTCAATGATCTGACTCAATTTGCTAGAGAAATTAACCCAGTACAAAAGCTTCAAGAAGACTAAATACTACTACTGCCTACACCATAACCATAACCATACTTATCCGTTCTCTCCTTTTCAGGCACCACCATAGTTTCGATTTGGAGAACACAAAAAAATATAGGCAAAAACAGTTTGATAAACCTAAAATTTAGACGGGGAGAGTCTGCATAAAGATGTGGCAGTCGTGCTGGGCTTGGCTAATGCAAAACCAAAAGCCGACTAGCTGTCCCACGTGGAATTGGTCTGAAAGATTGACTCGGGGCTCGGCCCTTCTCCATAAAACCCTTACCTCCTGGTTGTGAGGTCTGTCGATGTCGAAGGTAATCCGAACGACGTAAGCCCCAGCCGGAGTATGCAACATGACCATCCTATTATCCTTAGCCTTGACACGTAGGAACTCGAGAAAATCACCTAAGAGGACAGTGAAACAAAAATTAATGGCCAAGTCATTTCTAAACGGTGATAATCAAAGATTTTACAGAAACACAACCAAAACTGATCTTTAAAACCCTTTTCTGATAACTCTTGATCTTGGAGGAAATCATTCGCAAAAGGTGGTGAGGAACAATGATAATATACAGATGAAAGACAAAAACAAAAAACCAAAACTGATCTTTAAAACCCTTTTCTGATAACTCTTGATCTTGGAGGAAATCATTTGCAAAAGGTGGTGAGGAACAAAGATAATATACAGAAGAAGAAAGATAATATACAGAAGAAAGACAAAAACAAAAAACTAAAACTGATCTTTATAACCCTTTTCTGACAACTCTTGATCTTGGAGGAAATCATCACTTCTTCTTAGGGTGGGTTTATAACTAATTGAGTAAATCAAACAACACTACTAGTAGTAAAAGAAAAAGAAAAAAAATACCAAAAGATTGAAAAAACTACCTGTAAGCTTCAGGTAATGCCTCAGATCATAATCCCGGACATGTTTCCTAGCCAGCTTGTATACTTGTTCCACCTGAAGGAGTGGATGCCCGTCGTTTGGAGGCCTGTTAGGTAGTTCCGGTAACTTGGTGACATCGTAACCCTCTTCGTATATCATAATCCGGAACGGGTTCACCGGAGAAACAGGAGGTGACAGATGCAGTATATCATCCAGTCCTTCAAAGATATCTTCCTGATCAGACATGCTTAAATCTGAAACAAAAAAAAAAGAAGAACAAACTAGTAAGATTACAAACCCTCGTTTTTATTTTTGAAGATTCACTTTCACAGTTCAAGAATATTACAAACCCAGGCAAGATCTACCTACCAATAGGGAAAAAAAAAAAAAAAAAAAAAAAAGAAAGATCTTAAGAACTCAGAGAAGACTAGTTAAAACTAAACCTTCTGTGCACAAAACCACTAATTGCTAGGAAATGAAAAGCTTAAAATAACCCATTCTTAGCAAAAAAAAACCTGCTCATCTTTAACATCAAACACCGATCTACCATTATTCATTACACAAGAAACAATACACAGATGATGAACTGAAAACAGAAAGTAAAAGAGAAAAGAGTACCACCTTGCAGCTCCTAAACCACCACTCTTTGTTAGTTTCTTATTCCTCCACTCTCTCTCTAGTCACATCTACACTCCCTCCTCATATATCTTATTCTAGTACTAGTAGTACTACTAGGGTTTACTCACACTATGAAACCAGTTGGATTTTCGTTGTCACGTCAGCTCTGTTGTACTACCGTAAAGATGCTCCGAGGTCCAATTACAATTACGGATTAAAAGAGCCATAAAAATAAGCATGGATTCTAATGGGAGCTGACAATTTGCTTGGGGATGTACCATTTCAAAGGGGAAGGACGTTTTGTCTCTTATGGAATTTGGTACACCCCAGTTAAATTGGTATCCCCTATTAGCATTATGGCTTATATTTTTTTCAAATGTTTTTGAAACCAAAATTAAATTATTATTATTTTACAAATGGAGTTTTAGGACCTTTTTGCTTGAAGACATTGTGGATCACAATAACGATTTTAGGTTCCATGGCGGGATCATAATTGTTTTGGTTAATCCGCAATGCCTAAACTTTTAAACCGATGCAGATTACATTTATGGGGTACAACATAGATTTCTTCAGTCGCAACCTCATGCTGTAGATTTTAGCCGAGACAAATTCCGCGGCCACATAATATATGTATCAATAAGGAGTCCGGTGCATGCATGTGGCACACTACTATACTTTTCAAAAAAAAAAAAATGGGGCACACTACGTACATATAGCCTAGGATGTACTTTATAAATCAAGGTGGAGCCTGGTAGGAAGCTATCTAGGCATAATCTAGAACGTTAAAACATCCATTAAACATCGAGATCAGGGAGAAGCAGTTTCGGACTTGTTCCTTCCTAGAAAGAAAAAAAAAATATGGACATGTAAAATGTCAAGGAAATTCGTGAAAATTATAAATTTATAGTCTAGACCTGGGAGAAACGTGAAATCGAACATTCTAAGCATAACTCTACTTTCATTACTCTTGTACCAAAGAAGGACCATATTAAAACTATAAAAGATTGTAGACCTATTTGCCTTCTTACTAGCGTTTACAAAATCATTGTAAAAGTTCTAGCTACTAGGCTGAAACTTGTTATGGATAAACTAATTTCGCCAGTACAATGTGCATATGTTGAAGGCAGGCAAATAATTGATGGGACTTTAATTGCTAGTGAATTGGTAGATTCTAGACTAAGGTCTGGGAATGATGGTATTGTGTGCAAGATTGATCTTGAAGGCGTTTGACACAATCAACTGGAGATATCTCGAATTTGTTCTACATCAAATGGGTTTCAATAGAAAATGGTGTAATTGGTTGAGGTTTTGTTATTCTACTTCTTCCTTCTCGGTACTTATCAATGGTTCTTCATTTGGATACTTCACAAGTACAAGAGGTGTACGACAAGGTTGTCCGGTATCTCCTCTTTTATTCAATATATCAATGGAAGGCTTTTCTAGATTCATGGATAAAGCGGCTAATCAAAGTTTATTCAGTGGCTTCTCTGTTTCACCCACAAGTGTCATAGTCAATCACCTTCATTATGCAGATGACACTGTTTTCTTTGTCGATAATAAGAAGGAGGAATTACACAACTTGTTTTCTGCTCTACATTGTTTTGAATTCGTTGCTGGTCTAAAGGTAAATACTTCTAAAACTCGACTCATTGCTATTGGAGATGTTCCTAATTAACCTAGCTACTTGGGCGGAAGAATTTGGTTCTTCAACTGATTGTTTACCATTTATGTATTTGGGGATGCCACTTGGTGCAAAGTCTGGCTCAAAAAGAATATGGGATATCCAATTATAGAGAAGTTTGATGCTAGATTATCTGTCTGGAGGAAGATATCTTTATCTAGAGGAGGTAAACTTGCTCTTCTAAAATGTATCTTATCTTCTCTACCCACTTATTATTTTGCGTTATTCAAGGCACCTATTTCAGTTATTAAGATTCTAGAAAAGAAGATGCGTTAATTTTTTGTGGAATGTAAGGAAGGTGCAAAGAACTCACACTTGGTTAACTGGGATCTGGTTTGTGCAACTAAAGAATAGGGTAGCCTTGGTGTTTTTAATCTCAACTATATATGGAGTTTAATCCCTGCGACAATTGTTAATACAATTTGGAGGGAAAGGAATTGCAGAAAATTTGAGGTTCAGTACATGTATAAAACAGATGGCGACCTGATTCAAGAAGCTAAATCATATGTATTGGCTTGGGATGCAGCTGCAGGTCACCGTGTCCACCTGAACTTGTCGAGTTCCGTTCTATCTACCTGGGACTCTATTTTCATGTAATCACTAGTTCCTTTGCTTAATTACTTTTATTTGTATTCATCTACTTCTGGTAGAATTGTTGTACATCCTTAATCTTCTTAATAAATTTTCTCTTTTGATCAAAAAAAAATATTCTATGTTGGATTTTGTTGTATTGACGATAATTAATAACCCTAGAAATAAAAATTTATAAGGAAATCATAGTGGGGTTCCTTTCGCAAAAAAAAAAAAATAAAAAAAAATAGTGCCTTCATATGTGCAGCGGGGGGAATGAGTACTTGTAAAAAAGCATTTGGTCTGATTTTTAAAATTCGAACTTGTCCCCGGCAAACCTTTTTTACCGTTGATGTGAAGTCTTTTTTTTTTTTTTTTTTTGAAAGAAATTGATGTGAAGTCTAAACACTGGGGTCGCAATAAATTTATGGCTCAAATTGAGCTGCCTGGTAATTAATGTTTGAGGGTTATATCCTTGAAAGTCATGCATGCCATATCTGTGTTGCAAGGAAGGGGATGGCAGAAACTTTATGCATGCATGCGCCTAGATTAGTGTGCTGTTTTGTCTCACATTATTAGGAAACAACAATGCAATTTCCAGCTTATCATCTTTTGGGCCATTTTTCTTTACTTTTTTTCTTTTCTTTTGAAGCAAGTTAACCTCCCAAGATTAATATGCAGTAATATGTCCTTGTCGCATGAGGAAGATATGTTCCTGAAATATGTCGGCATCCACTTACTTGTTCCCGAAGATATGTATCTCTTGTGTCATTTAACCATTTACTTTGTACTATCTCTTTGTCTTTCATGCAACGTATGAAAAGATATTATCATCTACCAGTTAATTAATTAACAATCTTGGTAAAGGGGCGGAAGGAATCGGTAGAGGGGCGGCAACCTAATAAGACAAAAAAGGTCATTAGAAGTAAATTCAAGTGCCCCTTATCAATAAAACCCTGGAAATGACTAATTAACCCTTATTGTTAATAATCAAGTTTAGTAATGATAATCAAGATTAGTGTAGATAATCAAGATTAATTCGATAATTAATTTTCACTTATTATAGAATCAAAAATCGATGTTTAGAGTTATAAGAAAAAAAAATTGAGGAGAAGAAAAAAAAAAAAACTTTTGTGATATTTGTGAAACCCTAGATTTTGATTCACTCCACCAAAATGAGTGATTCCAGTGGCAAATTTGAGGTGGGTGAATCTCTATATGATAAAGAAAACAAGTACTACATACCTCTTGATGGAGATCCTGATATGGAGTATTTTCTAGATGGTAGAGATGTTTTAGACCAAAGTGAAGGTCAATCTCAACCAATTGAAGAAATTAGCCAACAAAGTGAAGAACCCAAAGACTTTGAAATGACCAGTATACTTCTAAATTAGTTCCCATTAGGTTTTTGTTGATTAAAATTATGTAAAGTACGTAAAAAGATCAAATTTTTCAAAATTTCGAAGAACATACGGTTGACTTTAAGCTAGTTACCAATCAGAACATACGATTCGGTTCTAAAATATCAAATACCAACCGTAATCGGTTCAATTTGGGAAAACCCGGAAATTATACCAGTTACGGTTGGTTAAATTTGTTGGATTCCAAACCGTACCTAAATTACGGTTGATAAGTGTGTGCAGTAGTTACCAACCGTCAGTTATCCTGTGTATGTAAGTATTTAGTGCAGTATATTACGGTGTATTGGTGTAAGGGTTACCAACCGTAACATTTTTACGGTTTGTTTATTCTCTTTATTTACCAACCGTATATTCATATTTTTTTTGGTTTTATTGCCTCGTTTAGACTAATGTTGGTATGTTTTTGTCCAGGTCGTTGATGTACCTCCTATAATGGATGACCAACCTTTAGCAAATGAACTTCTCACCAAAGATTCTAGCTCTCACTATTTAACCGAGGAAACATGGAAGGAGAAAGACGATGCAAAGAAGTGGGCTAGAGAACGAGGAAAGTTGATTATGTGTATCATAGTTTGTAATGGTACCACTAGTGATAGTGCCTTTCAAATGGTTTGCGAGTGTAGTGGACAACATAGAAGTCACGCAAAAAAGGGTACCTTGCAAGTAGCAAAGAAAAAGAGGAAGAATACTACTTTCACTAAGAAGACCCGATGCCCCTTCAAGCTTCAATTTAAAACGAACGCGGCAAATAGGTGGTTTTTGGAGAAAGTTGTATGCGGTAGTCATAACCACCCTATACCGGAGAGTTTGCTATCACATTCTTATGCTTTGACGCCTTACCAAGAAGAAGAGAAGATTGTAGAATCACCGACACAAATTAAGTATGAAGCCCGTTGATATCCTTGCTCACTTAAAGGAAAGAAACCCACAAAATGCTTCTACTTTGGATACCATCTACAATGCAAGAAAAAATTGAAGGCTAAGAAATGGGAACAAAGGAACGAAATGCAACAATTAAGGAATTTGGGGAGTTGCATAATTACTCGGTTTTCCACGATGATGACGAAAAGGACGAATAAGACATCTTTTATTGGCTAATCCCCGAGTTTGTGAAGTTGGCACGGTGCTCTCATCAAGTGCTTCTAATGGATTGCACATACAAAACCAACAAGTTTGAGATGCCATTGTTGAACATTGTCGGGCAAACTTCTACCAATGCTCCTTTTAGTGTTGGTTTTTGCTTTTTGAAAGATGAGCTCGAAGAGAGCTATGTGTGGGCACTAGAACAAGTGAAGTTATTCTACGTAGAGGATATACTCCAAAGGTGATTATTACCGACAAGGAGCAAGCTTTGTTGAATGCAATAAGGAGGGTTTTCCTAAGCTCATAACCTTCTTTGCACGTTCCATTTGTGGAAAAGTATTGAAACTAAGTGCATGCGCCTTGTCCGTCCAACCCGAAAAGCGAAATGGATAGAATAAAGGCACTACCGTTACATAAACAAGAAGAGGCTAAAGAGAAATTTAAGAATGATGACAAGTTGGCGGAACTAAAATGGGAAAGTTTCAAAACGGAGTGGAGAGCCTTGGCCTATTCTATCACCGTGGATGAATATGAAGATAAAGCTCGTATGTTAGAGGCTCATTGGAAAAGAGGTTATCCAAGTGTTGTGAAGTATTTGTTTGATAATTGGTTGGATCCTCACAAAGAGAAGTTCGTATCGGCGTTCACTAACCAACATAGGCACTATGACAACCAAGCTACAAGTACGGCGAGTCATCTCACAACCTACCAAGAAGAAACTTCATAGTTGTAATGGTGGGTTAGTTACGTTATTTGAAGCCATGCATTCGTATTTCCTCCGTGATCACGATAGAGTTACGGAGTCTTTTGAAAAAAGCCGAACTAAACAACACACTAAATGGTTGGACAATGAGTGGCTAAGGGGAATTACACATCAAGTTTCGCACAAAGCAATTGAGAAGATAATGTATGAAGTACAACATTATGAATTGGGGGATTATGAAGAAGAGTGTGTTTGTCCAAACATGACAAGTTTGGGACTCCCATGTCGGCATGTTATAGCCACATATCAAGACAAAGTGATCCCGATTCAAGATATTGATCCCTTTTGGCAACAATTAACATTCCGTGAAACAATTTTTGATCCACAATTTGGAGGAACGTTTGCCGATACCGAGATTGGAAAAGCTCTAGCCGAGAAATATGCTACACTAAGCCAAGGCCAAAGGCAAATATGGTTGAGTAACTTGAGAGATTTCGTATATCCACAATTTAGGTATGACATCAAGGAACCACCAAAGGGGAAGGGTAAGGGAGGCCTCCTACCAAAAAAAAGAGGTACGTAGGAAATAAAAAAGCAAGAGAATTGGCGGAAGAATCAAAGAAAAGAGATCCTTGTGGTTATGAATGGTTGAGAAAGGAATATGAAGCGGAGGATGAGATGGAAGAGGATGATGTTCAAGGTAGAAACAAACGAAAAAGAGGTCAAGCGGATAAAGGAGAACCAAGTTGTCGAAATGTACAACAAAAATGTATCGAGCTTCCTAGTCAAGAAAGTGCAACAAGCAAAATTGATGTTAAAGGAAAAGGTCCTAGGTATTTCGCTCTAAACAACAAGAAAGAAGCAAAGTTGTTGTTCAAGGAAATGGTCGTAAAGAAAGTGGAAAAAAAGATGATGGAGTTAAAGGTCAAGGTTCCAATGTCGGAATCGAGGTTTCCTCCCAAGATAATTCAATAAAAAGACTTATTTGTAAAGTTGGTGTTAAACAATTAGCGAGGAACAATGGAAAGAGTCCGATGGTTGAAAAGGAGAATGAGAAGGAGACGATTCATCTTAAAGGAGTGCCTAAACCACCACCTAGAGACGCTAATGGTCGATATAGCCGGAACCATTACATTCTCTATGAATATTACCTTCGTTTTTTCCCCGACTATATTCGTGGTTATATCAAGGCTACGGAGGATGTTCATGGTGATGGGAATTGTGGTTACCACGTCTTCGTAGATCAACTTGGACCATTTGAAGACGCGATAGGGTGGGATTGTGACCAAGTTACTTACGTAAGGCAAAAATGCTTAATGGAACTACGTGATTACCGCGACTTCTATAAGCCGATGATGAGAGTTGAAAGAAACGAAACCGATGAGGTGTTAAATGAGAGCTTCAAGGAAATGGAAAGGCGGTTAACCGGTAATATATTTTTGACAAGCCAATATTGGATGCGCATGCCTATATGTGGCCAACTACTCGCCAACGCATTCAATTGCGTCATTCATTTAATCTCCAGAGACATGAGCACTACATTTGCACCAACAAGAATACCGTTTGACGAAGACTTGTCAATAAAAAAAACTGTTGTCATGGATGCATGAAGTCATACTATTTGCCAACTGTTGTCCTCGCTCTTTCTATTAACACATTAAAAAGAGTCTTAAGAGATTATTCCATAACCGAAGAAATATAAATTAGAACTAAATTCCAAGTCATGAGGATAACAAAGTTACGTACCGTCATGAAATATAGTTTCCTCCAAGTCATACCAAATAGTCCCTTTGTCTCTTTGCTCTCCTCGGCAGCCTTCCTTTTTTTCTATTGCCTTTTGAATAAGTGGTCAGGCCTCCGGATCATTATTAATCACATGTGGATGACCAAAATGGTAATACCAATCTATGTAATCATCAACAGCTTCTTTCGTGTTGTTACAAGCCGTTGCCTCTCCCGCTTGGAGTTGGTATTCTCGTTTATGGCGGTTGTTCCAAACATCAATCGTCGGAGTTGGGCGGTAGTTAAGTACAATGGTTGGGCCTCTTATCTCGGATCCATCCTTGGATAATTTGAAGTTTTCCCTAACGACCTTTTCTTGAATATGAGCAATTTGGCGTAGAGTTCGACGAGGATTGGTCATAACATAACCTGTGGCATGATACAATGGTCCGTTGTAGCCTGAGGTATGTGTGAACTGACGAACATCAACTCCATTTTGAATCCTCAAATAAGGGTCAAAGATAACATCTTCAACCGTGAAAGCATCTATTTCCTCCCTCACTTGAATGAGCCTCTTTTCTTTGTTCCTTTTTTGTCTACCAGTGAACATAAACTTCTTTCCTGTAGGTCTATCATCATCTTCTTCCCGTTCAGTAGGAGGTCTCAAGCTCGGAAAGTGGTCATACACCCAAGCCTAGAAAAATATAAAACAATTTAAGCAATTGGGACATGAATACAAAAGATAAATATAACAAACAATCATAAAATAAAAAATGATAAAATGTAACCAAACTTACCATTAGAAGCGCAACATTCCCAAAGCAATTTCAGTAGCTCCAGCCCTCGAGGCCTTTCTTAGACTTTCAAGTAGATATGCAAGTGTGGCGGTGCCCCACGAATACTCTCTGGTCTTGTTCAAATCCTTCAACAATTGTAGGTAATGGACATTCACCCTATTTCCCGAGTTATCGGGCATGAATACGGTCCCAATAGAATACAACAAATATGCTGTGGCTGTACGCCTAGCCCTTGTGTCGTCTATCACCTCGCCTGCCAATTGTTTTTTTGAGGGTGTCTCCAAACTTCGTCCTCAAATTTTTCAACAACAGCTTCTTTACCTTGTTAATCTTGTTTGGTTCCGAAGGGTCATAACCACCAGCCAACATAAACTCCATCTCGGTCTCGTCTTTACCCCACCCAAGTGTTTCTTCAACAAGGTGTAGAGATCAGTCAAGACATGTTGTTATCAAAACCTTCATATACAGATTTTCCTTCAACTTCCAAGTCAAAAATTTGCTTCACATCGTCCCAGTATTATTGTCATCTCTCCAAATGGGAGATGAAAAGTATCGTTTTACGGCCAATATCGTTCCCTGAAGGCGATACGATTATACTATCATACTCCAATTGGGTATTCAGAATTCCAGGCCCTAATCCTGAACTTGACACTAGACTACGAACATCACCACATTCTTCGCCTAAATGCCAATGACTAGATCTTTGATGCTTGACCAATTTGATTGCCCTTGCATGATCCTTAAAAACAATACAAACATATTTTGTTAAACTAAGATTAATGTAATATACATAAATAAAAAAAAACACGAAATAACTTAAAACAAAACAATGTGTTAAGAGAAATATACCCTAGTCTCTGCGACTTTTGCGGCCCAGGAATTGGTATAACCAAATAAGATTGAGGACTTATCTCGGTGCCTCGCCCCAAGGTCTTTTATTCTTCTTCCTTGGCAACAACATGTCTTTTCCTTTAGGAATATGCAACCCTTTTGGTGCAGGTTCCTTTCTCGGCTTCTTTTCTTTCCTTGGTTTAGCTGGAGCTGGAGCTGGAGTTGTAGCTACAACAATTTCTTTCCCCTTGTTTTTTACTCCTTCTTTATCATTTGCTTCCTCTTCCTCATCTTCATCATTTGGTTCCTCTTCCTCATCTTCATTATCTCTTTCTTCTTCCTCATCTTCACCATTTCCTTCTTCATCCTCCTCTTCTTCTCCATTTCCTTCTTCATCGTCCTCTTCTTCGACATTGGGTTCATCAGGATTTTCTTCGACATTAGGGACTCCTACCTTTTCAATTTCTTGATCACTAGGTTCATCTCCTTCTAATTCAACACCAGAGTTACCTACAGATGGTTCTCTAAGCCTAATCTCAAATTGATTCTTCTTCTTCTTCGCATTCTTGTGTACACCTCTATAATCTACCCCTAAATGCTTGTCACCGCGAGGAGTGGGTGTATGATCAATCGGAGTTAAGTTATTCCCTCTCCTTTTCTTCACCCTATCAGGATTCCTACACAAGTAATAATTTGAATGAATTCCTAAGGGTTGAACAAACAAAATGTAACAAACAAACCAAAAAAATGTGACCAAAACAATATACGGTTTGTAACTTTACAATCGTGTCAAACCGTATCATGGATACAGTTCGTAACAAAATAATTAAACAAACCGTATATCAAATCGGTTGGTAACTTTCTTATCGTTATAAACCGTACCAATACTTGACAAAAAAAATTCAAACACAGGACAATATACGGTTACAAATGTACACAATTATGAACCGTACCTAGTACACGGTTGGTAACCTTCTTATCGTTATCAACCGTACCAATACTCGACAAATGGTTTTCAAACACAGGATAACATACGGTTACAAATCTACACAATTACGAACCGTACCTAATACACGGTTGGTAACCTTCTTATCGTTATCAACCGTACCAATACTCGACAAAAGGTTTTCAAACACAGGATAAAATACGGTTACAACTCTACACAATTACGAACCGTACCTAATACACGGTTGGTAACTAACAAAAAAATAGGCACCGTAAGCAAAAAAATTTAACATGCAGAGAAAAAATCGGTTGGTAATTCCGTGTAAGTTATCAACCGAAACTGGATAAAAAAACTCAGACCTAAGAACATACGGTTGGTATTTCAACAAATTTTAATTGTTACAAACCGTACCACCATCTAAAGCTTCACATACGGTTCATAATGGAACTAATTGCAACCGTAACTAACCAAAACCCAGGATATGGAAACTTGATTTTTCACCTAAAACCCTAATTTTTGATAGAAATTGAAATTAAAACGAACAAATTAAACTAAACCCTAAATGGGTTCCGCAAAACATACCTCATGTATGTCATTCCACCTAATTTCTCCGGTGAAGGGGTTTGAAGTTGAGATTGTTGTTCTTCACCTAATGGAACATTTGCTTGATTAGAATCGCTACAATCTTCGTCAACTTTCTTCTTATTCGTCATCTATAATGTAGACTTCAATCAACGATTATCAATTTTGCGAATCGCCGATTAATCGAAGACGATGAATTTCCAAACTTTAATGGAAGTGGTGTTTACGGTTACAATGGAAGTGGAGAAGATGAAACAAAAAAAAAAAAAAACTGATTTTGATTCTCATCATAATTAGGTTTATATGATGGAGGACAATTCAGTCTTTTCAATCAATAAAACAAGGGTAAATTAGACTATTTCAGGTGAAAAGGGTAATTTAGTCAAACTACACCCCCTATAGGACACCCCCTAACCAATAAGAGGGACATTGCTAACACACATACCGCCCCTCTACCAATTCCTCCCGCCCCTTTACCAGGATTGTTAATTAATACTAGTTTGTCTTGGATCCCATAACCAAAATTTCTAAAAACATATCCTCCCACCCTCCGTTCCGCTATTATATGATATAGTTGAAATCTGCACGATTCTTAAGGCACAAAAAAGAAAAATATACAAATTTGCTAAGATAATTAAGAGATACGATTAAATTTTCTGATAACAATGCTACTTGGGATTTCAATTTCACAATAATTCTAAAAGAGGATGAAGTGGAAATATTGGTTGCAGATTTACTGAATCAGATTAATGCTCATGTTCTAGCTGAAACTGGAGATGATTTTCTTTCTTGGAATCCGGATAATAGCTTCTCAGTTAAATCTTGTTATGATGCTATTGAAGTGGCAAGTTTTTTAAGATTTCCACACAAAAGTCTATGGAATCCAGGAGTTCCACAAAACGTTATTTTCTTTACTTGGAGCTTATGTTATAATGCTGCACCAACCTTCGACACTTTGCACAATTCTATTGTCATAAATGGCTATAATGTGCAAGAAGGCTACTGAGTCAAACTCTCATTTGTTTCTTCACTGTGAGGAGACCAGAAAGCTATGGAATTTCTTTTTCAACAGTTTCAAGTTGGTTTGGGTTTTCAGAGAAGATGTGAAAGCAACTATTTGGGATTAGAACAAGAAGAAAGGCACTACTATGAAGAATAAATTGTGGAGCATGGTACCCTTTGCTTCTGGTGGGTGGTTTGGAACGAGAGAAATGGAAGGATTTTTCAAGGAAAGTACAAGAACTTTCATTAGCTTTTGTGTGAAGTAAAGTGTTTGATTTTCAACTGGTCTTTGGGTACAAAGATCTTTGAAAACATCTCTTTAAACAGTTTACTTTTCAATTGGGAGGGAGTGATGGGATTAGCTTAATTTAGCTAGTTGTTTTTTGTTTGCTCTCTGATTTCTTAGTTAGTGTGTAACTTTTTGTAACTCTTTCATGTTTACCACAAAGATGTGGTAAACATGTTTTTTAATTTTTTAATATATTTAGCCCTTACTGAGGAAAAAAAGAAGGAAAAGAATAATTTTAAGTTTTTTTACGATTATACCCTTATGGATAACAATTAGTGAAATTTTGAAATGATTTACCTCTCAAACTACACCACGGATATTCGCAAACTACATATCATTGAAAATTTTTAAAACACCTACATAACGAATATAAATATGCCTATCAAATGATGCATCTTTCTTATATTTTTTATAATCAGTTAAAAGGATAATTTTAGAAATATCTCCTTATTTAGCAATATAGATCAACTATTATGGGACCATATCTAAAAGTAAATAAGTCAACTAATAGTGGGACGAAGGGAGTACGCATCATGGCCTTTTACTCATTTTTCCATACGTACTGGACTACTGGACGGCAGTCGTCCTTGCTTGGGGAGAGTATAGTCCGTCCGATTTGAAAAGACCCTAAAATCTAGAGGGGGAAAAACGTTGAACCATATTCTCTAACATATTTGTAAATTATATGCTTGTATGGGAAGTTTGTGGTGGGTACAATATCTACATATGGGGTAGATAAAATGATGTAGGATGACTTCACCGAGAAAATACCTGAACTTGAGAGTGGCCAAAATCTCGAATATGCATTATTAGATAGAGTGGGAAGAGTGGTGGGAAAAATATCCAATATTGAGAGCAGTTGCATAACTTCGTCCACTTTGAGATTTCGCTTGAAACCAAAGGTCCAACTTAGTCCATCATGAGAAATGTGTTCCTTAATCGAGCCTTGCTTGAGATTTTCTAGGTGAACCACGGGATTTAAATTGGAAGCTCGATTCTCCTAGCCATGCATCCATCCAGAACGAGATAGTTCCTCCATTTCCAATGGGAAGGGTAGAATGGGAGATTACCATTTATGATTGTGTAGCTATATATGTGTCGACAAGTTCTCGACAAGTCTTAGTTTCTCATTAATTCAACGGGATATTTATACATTCAAGTCTTGGCCTGCAAGACATAGTACGTGAACTACAGTATCTAAACTTTCCTAGAATAAACATACTCAAATATACTATATTTCCTAATACCCTCCCTCAAGATGGAGCATGCAGATCACAAATTCCCATCTTGGACAAAAGAAATTGAAACTGTGCTTTCCCTAATGCTTTTGTGAAGATATCATCCAATTGTACTGTTGTAGGAGTGCAGGAGGGTGGTATAATCTTCCTTATGGTGGCATCTCTAACCAGGTGACAATCGACTTCTATATGTTTTGTTCGCTCATGGAACACTGGATTCTGAGCAATATATAATGCTGATTGACTATCACAAAAGAGATTCATCCCATGAGTATGATGAACTCCTAAATCACCAAGTAACTGCTTCAACCACTTCAATTTACATGTCACTGCTGCCATAGATCTGTATTCAGCTTCTGCTGAGGAACGTGACACCGTGTGTTGCTTTTTAGTCTTCCAAGAAATAGGAGAAAAACCAAGAATAACAAACCATCATGTTAAAGAACGTCTAGTCAATGCACAGCTCGCCCAATCAATCACACCATCCTTTTAAATTAAGACTACTATCAGAACACAGCAAAATTCCTTGTGCAGGGCTCTTCTTCAAATATCTGACTACACGAAGTGCTGCTTCCCAATGCTCTAATCTTGGGTGTTGCATAAATTGTGATAAGATGGGCACTGAGTAAGCCAGATCTGATCTTGTAACTGACAGATAAATCAAACGACCAACCAATCTTTTATACTTTTCCACATATTCAAGAATTTTTCCCTTTGCCAACGCCAGTCGATGATTCGTCTCCATTGGGAATTTTGCAGGTTTAGCACCCAATAATCCTGTCTCCATTATGATATCTAATGCATATTTCCTATGGAATATGTAGAAACCTTGTTTGTTACGAGCCACCTCCAATCCTAAGAAATATTTCAATTTTCCCAAATCCTTCATCTTAAAACACCGTCCCAAGTAAGTTTTAAAAGTATGAAATCCAACAATATCATTGCCTGCCACAATCAGATCATCCAAATAAACTAAGACATTAAGCTGCATTTTTCCTTTTGTCATAGTAAAAAGAGAATAATTTGAATACGATTGTTTAAAACCATAATTCTTCAAGGTTGTGGACAACTTTGCAAACCAACACATAGCCGCCTGTTTTAGACCATATAATGATTTTTTCATTCTACAAACCATATTATAATTTACTTTGGCAAACCATGGAGGTATCTTCATATAAACTTCTTCCTCCAAATCACCATGAAGGAATGCATTATGGACATCCATTTGATGCACTTCCCAATTCTCTACTGCTGTAACAGCTACAAAAGTACGAACTGTTGTCATCTTTGCCACTGGCGCAAATGTTTCATTATAATCTAATCCTTCAACTTGATGATTACAAAATATCACCAATCTTGCTTTTAGACGTATTAAATTCCCATTTTCATCATGCTTCTCAGTATAAATCCATTTACTTCCTAATGCCTTCTTACCAGGTGGTAATTCTACTAATTCCCATGTTCCTTGTTCTTCAAGAGCTCTTATTACATCCATTACATAAAGTTCAAACGACCTTAACCTTACAATTTCGTCAAAAGCACCTAAATCCATACTCCTAATTGACCATAAAAGTATTAAAAAAGATCATAACGTCCAAACACCACAGAAATTGTCCCCCTTGATCTTGTAACATCCTTCATGTTCAAATCGTTTCCCGTAGAGGTCCATATACCGATGATCAGCAAGATTTCTCTGAAATTACGAATGATTATTTATCATAACTTCAGCCGAAGTTTCATTGGATGAATCATCCTGTTCAGTCTCCTCATGCACTTCTTTGCAACTCCTATGTTGCACATTCAATACCAAGATGTGTTTCATCACTTCTTTGTTGTTGCTGCATCTCAGCCTGCTGAGTTTCAATAACCTCTCTAGGAAACCGTACTTCTTATCCATCTCTCATCATCACTCCAACACGTTTCCATACTTGATGGAGCAATTATTTGACTCCTCAACATTGATTTTCATATATGGAAACTGGTGTTCATAAAAATCTGCATCTCTTGACACCAAAAATTGTTTTGTATCTAAGTCATACACTTGCCACGCCTTTTTACCAAATGGATAGCTAAGAAATACACACCTTCTTCCTCGGCTTGCAAACTTGTCTCCTTCACTATTTTGATTATGCACATAACACAAACATCCAAACACTTTCAACTGATCATATGGAGGTACCTTTCCAAACATAATTTCATATGGAGTCTTGTTATTGAGTATAGGTGTTGGTGTTTGATTAATCAAGTATGTTGCAGTCAATACACACTCCCCCCAGAATTGTATTGGAAAATTAGCTTGAAATCTCAAAGCTCTCGCAACATTCATTATATGCTGATGTTTTCTCTCAACTCTCCCATTTTTTTGGGGTATGCCAACACAAGACGTCTCAAAAATAATTCCATTAGTCTTAAAATAGCCACGCAAAGCATTAAATTCTGTTCCATTGTCACTTCTAACATTTTTTATTTCCTTGTTAAATTGACGTTTAATAAGAGAAATAAAGTTAAGGAAAACCAATTCAACTTCAGTTTTATTCTTGATCAAATAAATCCACACACCTCTTGAAAAATCATCAACTATTGTTAAAAAATAATGAGCTCCACAAGACGAGGGTGTCTTGTAAGGACCCCATAAATCCAAATGAATCAACTCAAATATGCAGCTAGCTTTACTCTAACTATTAGGAAAACTACTTCGACGATGTTTTGCTCGTGGACAAATATCACAAGCATCATTATTCTTCCTAACTAACCTACTCACAGCTTGTATCTTTTGTAATACTTTCTCTGCTGGATGTCCCAATATTTGATGCCATAGCTCGTACGAATCTTCCCCGAACAAAGTTAGTATCAGAATCGAAGGAACACCACGAAACAGATATAGTCCACCTTGTCTCTCACCCACTCCAATCACCTTCCTCGTCAACCGGTCCTGTATAAGACATAAACTGTTAGTACATTGCACAACACATGCTAACTCATCGATCATCTGTGTGACCGAGATCAAATTACATGTTATTTGAGGAACATAAAGAACATTGTGAAGCTTCAAACCACCAGGAAGAATCACAATTACTATTTTATCAGAATTCACATACTTCCCATCTGGCAAGCCTACTGAGCATGCCGTAATTTTTTTTACTTCTATCATGTCAGCAATGTTACATGTGAAATGATTCGTAGCCCCTGTATCCACAATCCAAGAAGTACGATTTTGTTTACCTTGCAATTTAAGTTTAGATTTGTTTGAACTCAAATAGTCTAGAACTTGTTGAAGAAGTGTCGTTGTTACGCCAACCAAGCTAGATCCATCTGCAGATGTAGTACCATTGTATGGATGTGCTGCTGGTACATTCAGATTATTAGCCCGCACCGTATTGGTACTGCCATAACTTGTGCCCGATGCATAATTACCGCGGCCTCTACCACTAGTTCTTCCGCCTCTGCCAACTCCTCTACCACCACTGCCGCCACAGGATCATTCACCCCACCATTTAGGGTAACCTATGATCTGGAAACACCGATCTTGAGAATGTCCAACTCTATTACAATGCTTACAAAGCTTTGTAGCATCATAGGTGCTTGTAGTTGCTGTCTGATCATGCTGCACTTTAAACGCCATCACATTCTCATGCGCCTCTTTAGACAGAAGCACATCTCCCATTCTCAGTCTTTCAGAGTTCACCACAGCTTGATATGCAGCGTCAATGGTTGGTAAAGTTTCTCGTGCTAACAATTGTTCACGCAGTGAGATGTACATACCATCAAGGCCAATCAAAAAATAGTGGAGATAATCTTCTTCTCGCAAGTTAGTTACCTGATTTGCAATGTTACATGTACAAAGACCACACTTGCATTGTGGGATTTTTATATATGTCACCAACTCATCCCAGATTTTGTTTAATAATCCATAATAGACAGCAACACTCTCAGATTTTCCTTGTTTACACTCACTCAAAGAAGATTTGAGTTGACAGATTCTTGTGCCACTAACAACACAAAATCGCTTCTTTAAGTGTGTACATAGAATACTCGCGTCATCATAATCTCCTAACGTGGATCTGATTGAAAAATCCAGCGTGTTATTAATCCATGAAACCACCATTGAGTGTACTGGGATCCATTCTTCCAACTGTTCAGGATCTGTTGGTTCTTTAATGGTACCATCAACAAACCCAAATTTCCGTTTAGCTATCAACGACCTTCTAATAGCTCTAGCCCATTCATCATAGTTTGTTCCTTTTACAGAAATCGGAGTAATTAGAATACCAGGACCATCACTTGATCCAAGATGGTATACGGTATTTTTCTTCTCATAAGCTATGTCTTTTTCCTTTGTTCTTTTTGAGGACTCTGAATCATCTTCCCCCATTCTATGAAGAGGACTTAAAAAATTTAGGTTTAGGGTTTTAACCAGGCTCTCGAGACCATGTCAAGTTCTCGACAAGTCTTAGTTTCTCATTAATTCAACGGGATATTTATACATTCAAGTCTTGGCCTTCAAGACATAGTACATGAACTACACATATCTAAACTTTCCTAGAATAAACATACTCAAATATACTCTATTTCCTAATACTATGTGTTTCCACACCGAGCACCCATATGCAATGGAAGGAATTTTATGAGTCCACAATGTATGGTTTGCTCCATGCTTAATTAACTGTGATGATTGAGTCCTATTGCGAATCAGCTTCAGTCCCAAATCTCCATCCCCATTTTGCAAGTAAAGATTGGTTCATAAGCCTCAGTTTTTTTATGCCCAACCAACCCTTTTTGATAGCTAGGTATGTATAGTTAATCCCATTTAACTAGGTGAGAATTCCTACCACCGCCATCCCAGATGAAGTTTCGCATCAGCCTTTCAAGCTAGCTAGTACCTTAATGACTGAAACTGGGGCTTGATATAATAAGAAATAATAAACTACTTGGCCGGAGAGGACTGATTTAACTAGCACTACTCGGTCGGCCTTCGTCAACTGAATTTTTTTCCAAGGACTCAGTTTATGTTCAAATTTTTCCACAATGGGATCCCATAAATATTTTGAGTTAACTTTTTCCCCTAGAGAAATTCCAAGATATGAGAAAGGGAGTGAGTGTTTTAGTGAGACACCCAATGTTTGCGGCCCATTGGTTAATCTTAGGAACATCCCCAACTTTGATTAGCTTCGTATTAAATTAATTTACACGAAGCCCTAAAACTGCCTCGATACATTTTAGGAGTCTCATGAGGTTGCGAAATTCCTCCCATGAAGGTTTAAGAAAGAAAACCGATTCATCGGCATAATGAAAATGTGAGATGGTTGAATCACCTTGTTGAGTCGAGAGAATCATTTGAATAGGCCGTTATGATCAGCATCGTTTATTGTCTTTGATAGTCCCTCTATTGCCAGCTCAAATAGTAGAGGGGATAAAGGATCTCCTTGACGAAGTCGATCCCCGAGAAGTAGGGAAATTCCCAAATGGAGAACTATTGAGGAGACTGAAAAACTAGGAGATCCTTAACAAAATCTTAGCCAACTCATCCACTTTGGCTGAAAACCCATCTCGCGCAGAAAAGCTTCCAAGAAGGACAAACTCACTCTATCAAACGCCTTTTCAACATCAAATTTGATAATGAGTCCGGGATCTTTTGACTTGAGATGAGAATCTACGATCTCATTTGCAATAAATACACCATCGATGATTTGTCATTGTGATGTAAAATTAGTTTGGTAAGGATCAACGATCTTCGTCATGAGAGGTTGAAGTCTGGTGGCTAGGACCTTTGCAATTACCTTGTAAGTGCTAGTTACCAAGCTTATAGGTCAGTAACTCTTCATTGTTTCCACCTGCTTCGTCTTAGGAATTACAGATATGTAAGTTGAATTATGCCGAGTGTCCATATAGCAAGTATGGAAGAATTCCTTTACCGCTGCCATGAAATCACTACCTAGAAAACTCCAGAATTTAAGAAAAAAGGCAATGAGATACACATCCGGTCCCGGTGCTCTATCATCACAAAGGCGCTTCATTGCAGCAAGTATTTCTTCTTTCGAGATGTCAACTTCCAACTTTTGGCTTTCTTCAAGAGAGATAAAAGGAAGATTAAGATTACAGGGGAATGGGCGCTGTTGAAATTCTTCAGTAAACAATGAAGTGTAGAAGTCTACTACGTAGGTTGCGATTTTATCTTTGTCAGCTGAAAGAGAGTCGTTGATGTATAGTTGTTTGATTCTATTTGATCTTCTTCGTAAAGATGCTAACTTGTGCAAGCTTGAAGTAAGATACCAGGAGCTTTAAATATGGTTGGTGTATCTGTCTTCACATTCAGTGCCTTAGAGCTCATGCTCTATGGTTGATGTATTTTTCTTCACATTCAGTGCCTTAGAGCAGTTCCTATGGAATGAACAAACTTGAAGTTTGTTCGTTCTGCTCCCACTATGGAATCCACAAATATGACAAACGGATGGCCAAAGTTTTCCCATTGATATAGAAGAACAAGCGCGCGCGTGATGGAAGGACGAGCGTTGGAAGAAAAAACGCGAAGTTGAAAGGAAGAACGCTGGAGAATGGAAGGAAAAACACTGTAGTTGGAAGGAAAATTGCTGGCGTGTGACTTCCCCTTGGTTTTCTCTCTCAGAAACTCAGTTGTTATATTTAGATTTTATTTTTTATTATTTGTTCTATATAAGAACGCGAAATTGGGGGATAAAAAAAGGAATTGGGGGATATAAGAAAAGGACAAAAAGTGGACCCAGATATCAATTCGGGGTCACCCCTTATCTAAGTATTTTACGTAATACCTAATCTACCCCTCACTAATCAGGATTAGTGATTAATAATAATTAGTAAAATCATAAGATTTTTTTATAAATGATTAGTGTGTGTTTTATTTGAATTTGGGTTAGTGAGGTGAGAGTAGAAGGAGGGAAAAATATTTTGAGAGAGAAATTTTTTTGGGAAAAATGGAGGATGATTGTGAAGAGATAATTGCTGCTGCAGAATCTTTAGCTCAACTACAACAAGGAGCATATCTTGAATCTTCAGCTAACGACAACAACTCTCAATTGTAACTCTTTGTTGAGCCAACACCCTTGAATGATGATTTTGACGAGTATGGAGAGTTTCTTGAAGAACCAACACAAGAAAGTAAACTTGCACAACATACTAGCATCCCCAACACACAGGTAAAGCTGCTAAGATGTCGATTTTTTTTTTTCTTTAAACCCGCCATTTTTTCCATTGAAAAACCTCGGTGCCGGCATGGTGGTTGTATGAATTCCATGCCGGAAGTCAAGTTACCGGCATGGTATGCGAACTACGACCATGCCGGTAGACCGATATCCCCCATTTTGAATATTGATCCGGCATAGCATTCTTCTAATCAACTATGCCTGTACTCAGTTAACCTTTTTACCTACCAAGGAATATACTTCGGAATATGCAACCGGCATGGTTCAATTGATATGTTACCATGCCGGTACTGCATGAAAAACATACAGGAAACATTACAATCCCAAACCTAAAACCGTCATTGACACTTAATAAATATCAACGCCAGAACTAGGTACCGGCGTGGTACCATAAATATCGATAATGCCGGCACCGAAACCGGCGTTGTTCAGTTACAATTTTTTAATGCCGGCACCTACAAAATAACAAGCAGAAATAAATATTTTCCAAAGCTAAATTCTGGCATTCAATATCAAATATATTCAATGCCAGAATCGTGTACCGGCTTGGGACAATCGATTACGAGGATGCCGGCACTCGTGCTTCCGGCGTTGTTTTCTAATGAAAAATGTATGCCGGAATAGGTTTCAAGTTTGGTCTTCCGTTTTGGTTAACTTAGACTATGCCGGAACAATGGTCGAGCATGCCGATAGGGGTTTTCGGCATAGTGTTGTAATTTTGTTTGGAACTAATTTTCCGTTTAAATGACATAAACAATTGGGATTGTGAGGTTTTGTGTGGCTGTCATAACCACCGGGATCCGAAAGATTTTGTTGGTCACTCCTTAGTTGCGAAGCTAAAACCTGACGAGTTCGAGGATGTAAAGAGATTGACCAAAGCACGTATCAAACCGAGACAAATTCTCAGAGGCTTCAATGAAAAGGATGAGACTAACGTGTCTTCTCTACGTATAATTTATGCCACAAAAGCAACTATTAGAAGGGTGGAATGGGAAGGGAGGACCGTTATGCAAGAATTTGAGAAGATAGTTTGGGATCACAACTACACGCGTATCATTAAAAGAGGAACGGACGAGAAGCCCCTTCAAATATTCATTTCGCATCCTTTGCTCTCACAATTGGCAAATACATGTTGTGGTGTTCTTTTGATGGATTGCACCTACAAGACAAACAAATACAATATGCCGTTGTTCAACATCGTGGGGCAAACCTCGGACAAGGTAACATTCACATTGGCTTGGTGCTTAATAGAAAACGAGAGAGACTATAATTATCATTGGGCATTACGACAATTGAAATTGTTCTTCCGGGAAAATCAACTTCCGAGGGTCATCGTAACCGATAACGATGACGCATTAATGAAAGCAATATCCGACGTCTTCCTGACGCACAAAATTTCCTATGTACATATCATATACGTCAAAATATCATAAAAACTTGCCATGCCTTGTTTGAACCCACAAAGGCGGATATTAAGAAGAGAATGATGGTACAACTAGAGGAAGATGTTCGAAAGAAAAAACTATCCCCTGAAGAAGAAGAAGATGAGAGAGGCAAGATAAAGGAGCGAGTGGACAAAGAACATGCGGAAAATCATAAAAAGTGGTTGGAATTTATAAGAGATTGGGAGAAAGTTTATTGGTCTCTTACCGAGGTTATGTACGAAAAGAGATTGGAGAAGTTTATTGCCGATTGGAACGAAGTTTATCCGACTGCCGTCTGGTATTGTCGGACTCAATGGTTGGATAAGTTCAAGGAAAAATTTGTGCATGCATGCACAAACCGGTATAGACACTTCAAGAGTGAAGCAACTAGTGCAGTTGAGGCCGCTCATGGGAGATTTAAAGATCTCATCCAGTCCGGTCAAGGCAATGTGGATAGGATCCCGGGCAATCTCATCCACCCCCCACCCCACCCCCTTCAGGAGATCCCGGGCAATCTCCATGGGATACGAACGAAGCAAAGGAATTCTTCAAAGCTTACTCACGTGGCACCTCGGTAAGCCGACAAGTCTTGTTGAGCCAACTAAGGCTAATTACTCGTCCATGGATCGCACAAAGCGAAGAGCCCAGAAAGGGAGATCCAATAGATAGACCACAAACTAAAACAAAGGGTAGAATTGAAAGAAATGACTCAATGTGAAGAAGAACTCGCGGAAAGTAAGAAAAGAGATCTAATCGCATGTGAGATTTCGGAACAAAGGTTCGTGGAAGCGCAGGTTCCAAACAAAAGAGGTAGGCCAAGGAAGGAACCGCTAAGTCAACAACAAACGAAGGAATCCGTATCCACACCAAAATCCAACTTATCGAAGGTTCCAAAGAAGAGAGGTAGGCCGCCAAAGGTATCATCATCAAGTGACAAAGAACAACAAGGTGAGCATTCTGAAGCCATACCCATAATCGACCTAGCGGAGGTTCCAAAGAAGAGGGGTAGGCCGCCAAAGGTATCATCATCAAGTGACAAAGAACAACAAGGTGAGCATTCCGAAACCATACCCATAGTCGATCTAGCGGAGGTTCCAAGGAAAAAGGGTAGGCCGCCAAAGGTATCATCATAAAGTGACAAAGAACAACAAGGTGACGAGGCAAAGGTGGTGACAAACCAAAGTGATAGCAAAGTTGACGTAGTTTTAGTTCGAAGGGGAAGGGGTAGGCTAAGGAAGTAAGGACTCCCATCACATATCGAAGACATTGCAAGTGTAGAGATTGCGGATGATGGTTTGGATATATTATTGTTACAAAAGGGTAATATGAAGATGTATAAGGATCCCAGAATAGGTAGGACAATTAGAAGTTATCATACCAAGATACAGTCATACATAGACCAACTTCCTGAGGTTATTCGCGAGTATATTTCATATACGGATGATGTCGACGGAGATGGAAATTGTGGCTATCATGTCATGTGACTCGAACAATTAGGAATCTTTGACACGGCGGTTAGTAGAGGTATGACACCATGCCAATATGCTAGAATGAGGATGGCCGAACAACTTGTGAACAAGGGGAGATTTTATGAGCAATTGGTTGGTGTAGGCGAGGGGTTTGATGATATGCATGCTCAAGTATTGGGGCCCGAGCAACAGATGAACTTTCTTCCTTCTGAATATTGGATGAGAATGCCGTTTTGTGGGCATCTAGTGGAGGATACATTTAGATGTGTTGTTCATTATTTTACCCCCACCGTAGAAGTAAAATTTACCCCAAAGTGGCAAAAATGCGAAGGATCCCTTAAGAAGACAAGAGTTGTTTTGGAATTCGTGAACGGTAATAATTTCGTTATTCTAAAACTGAAAGAAAATTGTCCATTGCCACCTATCTGTGGGATGATTAAAAACAAGGGTCTGGATCCAAATATCTGGAAGGGATGGATGGCATCGTATGAGGAGAATCACCAGTTTTGGGATGCGTTGGCCTTATAAAAAAAAAATGCTCCAAGAAGAGAAGATGCAACTCATTACGTGTGGAGGCGACGATGAGTAATTTGGATTTATGTGGTTCAGTAGTACGCAACGTTTTGTTTTTTTGGCAGTCTGAATTGTAAACATTAAATCATATTTTGATGCCCATGCCGGCATAGTTGTGTTTTATATTAAAAATTCCGGAACTTATGTACCGGCGTAGACTTTCGTTTAAACCCATGCCGAAAATGCAGAGAAAACTTCCAGATAAATCAGTGACCTTTCCGGCATTGAAATTAACATCATTACTGTGCCGGTTTAATGTCAAAATCATATTTTTCATGGAGATTACAGAAAACCGGCATAGTATCCACACACAGTTCAATGCCGGAACTCTGTCATTTAAAGAACCGGCATTGCTTTTACTGTTTTCGAGCATGCCGGTTCTGAAGAAAAAATTAGAAATTTAAGTGATCTGGGCACATCCAAACTCTGTAAAAGAGGTAATTTGACACAAGTTTATCAACATAATAAATTGAATAACAATACTAGATTGTATACAAGAACAAACTCCAAAGTTATGTGGTTCCAATCCGAACAAATCAAACATAAACCAAGTCAAGCAAAGAGTTTAGCAAGACACACAAACAAACACATTGTTCAAGACTCACAAACAAACATACCAAACTAATACTATAGAATAAACACACGATCACTCGGTTCTTGAATTCTTGTGTACCCTTTTCTTCCTTTCACCCCACAAGTCTTTTGCCTTAGGATATTCAATTTTGTCCATCTTTTGCTCGACGTTCTCCATTTCTTTCTGGGTCAGCACCTCTCCTTTCTTGTTCTTTTTCTTAAAGAACTTTGACAAATTTCCAATCCGCTGACGTTGTTAAGGAAATTTTAAACATGTACTTAGTATGTTCAATTGTATAAGTTCATAGACATAGATTAAAAGAATGGAAATGAACAAGACGTACGTACCAACAACGTAACGAGTTGTACAAGTGCGGGTACAGTTTCCGGAGTTGTGGAGGGATGTGCTGGTGGTGGAGGAACAACTACGATATCTGGGCGTACAACATAAGGATGCGTGAACTTCCCGATGGCCTCTTAGGAAGGCTGGTTCACTCTCATAACCTTTCTCAGCCAATTCCCAATCAGCCCTATCCAACACAAGTCCTTTTTCTTCCCTTTCACTCCAATGTGCAAGAATAGGTTTTGGGTCGTAAACCACGAGAGTATGGTTCTCATTTGATTGGCATTGAGGAAATTCATGAGAGAATTTCTGATAAGATGTATCCGTGAGATCTTTCTGCTTGTACCCAAGTTGGCGCATTACACGGCGAGGGTTGTGCATAACAAATCCTTTTGGATGAAATAACGGTCCGTTGTAAAATGAAACATTGTCACGCCTTTGAAAGTGAACTCCTCTGGCATTCCTATATGGATCAAACACAACATCTTGGACATCCACCGAGTCCAAAGCCAATCTCATTGCTAATAACCGTTTTTTGTTATTGGGCATTGGGGTATTGTAGAAGTAGTATTTCTGACCTAGAGGACTATTCTCTTGATATTCAGTGAAAATCTTCAATCCTTTATACCATATGAATAATTTTGTGAAGTGTTCATAAGCCCACACCTACGCCAATGAAAGATCGTTCCAATGAAATGTATAAGAAAATAAATAATTGGAAACTAACAAATTTAATGACAACAATCAAAAAATAAGTAGTTGACTATACCTGAAGTATAGTGAAATTCCCATTAAATTGACGGGCGTTCGCCTTAGATGCTCGACGCATTTCTGCCAAAAAATGTGCCAAGAAAGCAGTGCCCCATGAGTACTCATGAACCTTTTCCAACGGATCCAAGTATTGTAGGTTGTTCATATGCACCCTATTACCATTGGCGTCAGGGAATATAGTTGAGCCCAAGATGAACAACATATAAGCCGCGGCAGTTTGCTGGACTTGTTCGGGATTCAATTCCTTGTTCTTCGTGTTCCCAAACAATTCAACGAGTTTGACGAATGTGATAGTTTTTGTCTGTGAACGCCTTGTCTTGTACATATTTTCCAAAGTGGTTTCCTTGTCCCATCCAAACAACTTTTTAGTCAGCTCATAGATCTTGTCCCATTTCAGGTCCTTAGAGTCATCTCCTACCTTAACGGCTTTCCCAAGAACCTCAAGACCTATTATCCTTTGGACATCTTCAGGGATGATGGTCATCTCGCCAAAAGAAAAATGCATGGTATCAGTTTCACCAAAAAACCTCTCCAAAAAGCAGTTCGCCGTGACGGTATCAGTGGCCACATAATTTTTTATCGCGGGATACAACCCAGATGCTTTGACTACTTCTTTAACAGTGTCACACTCGAGCTTCAAAGGCCATACATCCGATTGTTGATGGCGGCTAAAACGGAAGGCGTTCTTGTGGTCCCATAAAAACACACCAAAGTAAATTAAATTCACTTGATCACAGATAAATAATATAATAACAAGATGCAAGCGTCTTACATAAGTTTGATAGATCCAACGAGCCCAAGAGTGTTTGTAGGCAAATAAGAGTTTCGGGTTTATCGGTTCACCCCAATGTTTGCCATCATCGCGGTCTGGAATCATGTCATACTTATCAGGAAAGTGGGCTGGGGGTGCCTTTTCATTATCCTTAGGGGCTTCAACTCCGACATCAGTCTGTCTTAAGCCACCTGCTTGTGAAGATGAGCCACCTGCTCGTTCGGGTACATGTTATGTTTCCCACTCATCATCATAATCACTGCTAGTTGGGTAGCTTATAGGTTGATCCCGAATTGTGACCTTAGCAGTAGCCGGATCAGGACGGCTACGTCGAGAAGACTTACGTTTTGCTTCTAAAACAACTTTGCCTTTTCCTTTGTTATTTTCTGCTGCTTTAGACCTATATTCCAATATGCAAATTGAGTTATATAATGACAACCGGCATAGAAATCGAACTTAACATCTGTGCCGGCACAGGTGACGGCATTCTAATCATTTAAAATACCATGCCGGTTGTCTTTGAAATTTAGACAGAGAATGAATATTTTTTGCAACAAAACACCGGCATAGTAAGTTAACATATAGACACTGCCGGCATTGAGAACCGACATTGTTAGATAAAAATTTTAAATGCCGGTACTGTTGGATTTTATTACAGAGATTTTAACAAAATAGGCTAATGAAAACGACATGGTATTGATGAAATATACAAAGCCGGGACAGGGAACCAGCATGGTATTCAATTAAATATGTATGTTGGTAAACACATGCAATAAAATCGGGATTCAAGACATATAATCTGGCATGATTTTCAAATTGTATTCTACCGCGAATCAAACATGCAACTGAGCTTCAAATTGGAATTTTAAAAATTACTTTTAGTGTATTAGAAAGACTAAACAACATAATTTCACTTTGTGTTTTCTACTATGGGATAAACCCTAAAATTAAAAAACTTCAATTCAACATATACATCACTTACCTAAGCAAATTTGTTATTCTCGCCTCACCATCAGACTCTTCACGAAGTTCTTGCGCTTTTGATTTCGATTTACCACCTTCATCAACAGATTCTTCAGGATTGGGTATGGGTTTTTCATGAGGTTTGCGACGACCCAATGTCTTTGATATAGAAGATGAAACAAAAAGGGAGATTGAATAAAAATGGAAATTGAATGATTTCCTTTCTATAACCGTCACTTAAATAGAATGAAGGAGTTTGTAACCGACGCATAAACTGGTATTAAGGATTTTGTAACCGTCAAATAAGTGGGATAAAATAGTTTGTAACCGTCAAATAAGTGGAATGAATGAGTTTGTAACTGCCACATAACTTGTGTTTGTAACTGTCAGAATGCCGGCATGGAAAAATGGAACAATTCAATGCCGGTATTCTGACAATAAGTATTTAGTGATCACAATTCAACGGCGGCACAGGTAACGGTATAGTATTTGGTGTATTTTTCAATGCCGGTAGGGGAAAGAAAATTGATGAAATAAATAACATTAACCACATAATCTTAAGGAAATAAACTTAAAAATATTAACCCAAACTAATTGCAACTAACATCATTTCTTAAGGAAATAAACATAAACAACGTTACACATAAAACGACGTTATCTCAAGCCAATTGCAACTAACATCATTTCTTGGAACGAGATTCAATAAGCAAAGCGACTTCAAATTCCTAAAAGGCTCTTTTCTCCACTTGGTATATGCGTCCCGAGCTTGAAACCTAATCCTCTGTATCTTGCAAGAAACTCGTTGTATTTGCGACATAACTTTATGAGTGCAATTGTTCGATTTTGTACATAGAGATCACCGTAATCAATTCGGCATTTCTTACCTTCCAAGTAGTTATTCATGTAAAGACTAGTCCTAACAAGACCCCAAAAAAGATTCGAATGGCGGTGATCTTCCTGGAAATCCGATACTATGTAGTAATTTTTAATCCACTCGGTTTCTTCCTCGACATCCGCTTCTATCTTAGATTGTTTTTGACGTTTAAGGATTTCTTTAGCTTCTTTGCGATAATGTTCAAGCTTTGCTTCCTCTTCTTCTTCTCTTTTCTTCTTAAGTATCTCTTCTTCCATTGCGGCAATTGACTTGGTGGTTTCTCCCTTCCTTTTTAGTTTTTCTAGTATAAGGGAAACTGAGTTGGTGGTTGATAATTGATTTCCCAACGGAGTGGATAGTTTGTTCTTCTTGAGTTTTTCTTTTTCCACGGCAATGATGAAATCGGTTTTTGTTGATGGATTTGAGTTGGTGGTGGATGATAATTGATTTCCCATCGGAGTGGATAGTTTGTTTTTCCTAAGTTTGTCTTTTTCCATGGCAATGATGAAATCGGTAGTTGCTGATGGATTTTCCATTGGAGGTATCAAGTGCAATGGGTGAATCCATTGCATTATATAGATGATTTCACAGCGGCTATTTAGTGCCGGCATTGTCAGTGACCTACAATCAACGCCGGCACTATAAAGCCGGTTTATGGTTTAAAAAAAATAGCCGTTGGGCACTGAATTTTGAACGATACGGCATTGGTATAAGCTTAACCTACATGCCGGCACTTAGTACCGGCATAGATTAATATACTACAATGCATGCCTAACCATTAGGCAATTGAAATATGTTCACATACTAAGCCGGAACTATAATTTATTTCGAACGTAATCCTTGTCGACGGAACAACGAATGCACTTAGCACGTGCATCAAGCCTTTAAACCACTTGGTGGCCCAAGTTGACGAGTTATAGTCTCGTGAGGGCTTACATAGAGATGTACCCACAAAACCTTACGAAATACCTAACTAGATACCCTAAAAACCTAAGCAAATAACACTAAACTATCAATCTTCTTAAGAAGAATCCGTTTTCGATTCACCCAACTGGTGGTACTCCGTGAATTTGGTTACAATATGGTTCACGTTGGCTTCAAACATGAATGGTTCTCCCTTTTCTTGTAAGTAACGCGTTTTCACGGCTTCATGCTACAAAAACAACACACAAACTTTGTTTGTTACATAAAATTTGAAAAAGAGTAGATTGTGTCCAACTAATTATAAAGATACTTACGAGTTGTTGAGGGGACAATCTATTGTGGGTAGCGTGCTCGATCCGGTGTTTTATTTTTAAATACCCAACCACCGCATTTAGAATGATGTCGTGTCGTTGCTCGATTTGTTGAGCAGTTCTTCCTTTCGGGTTACCGTAATCGTGAATAAATTTGTTAAAAATCTTCAACCACATGGAATCCCGCGTGTTGTTATATATAGTTGAAGGACGAGTTTCAGCGTACCATGCTTGGGTGATTGCTAAATCTTCCTCCGAGTCGAACGATGCCATTTGATGGATTAGGTACTATACTAAGCTATTTATTGATGATTATTCTAGGGTTTAGGGTTTCAAAGTTAAGAGGCTCAAAGAGGTATATAAGAACACGAGTTTTTGGCTTTTGGGTCCAAGAAATAGCTCTCCTTATATAGAGAAAAACGTGAACGACTAGTTTTTTTGAAAATCGCCACAACCGGCATTATAGTAACTGTGAAATAGGATGCCGGCATATGCTTCCGGCACGGTTTATCATAAGCTTACAATGCCGGTACTAGGGAATTTTTTTACAGAGATTGGGCCAAATATGCAACCAATACCGGCATGGTTTCAAAACACTTTGAAACGCCCAGTAAAAGGGAACCAAAGATTCAATCTATAATAACGACTATGCCGGTAGTTGTTAAATTAAAAAAAAAAACGGCTAGTTTTTTGAAAAATAAGACCGTTGGAGATTTATCTCTATATAATACCCACATTCCTTAGGAAAAATCTATACAAACCAGCAACCAAATAACAAAAATCATTCTCTCAAGAAATCAAGCATGGTTAAAGCTTCACAAAGGATGGGGGATTCATCATCTTCCTCTATTTGCTAAGTAATTCGATTTACTAACAATATGATCTTCACTACTATGACCACGACTAATATAATCTTCTCTTACATAGTCATCATTGCAAGTGTCAAATTTGCAAGTCACCTTCTCATCTAGCCATGGACTGTCCTTTTATTTATTCAAAGTGTAGAAGCTGTGATGGGACACGCCGGTTTTAGATTGCAAAAACTGATGATGCTGAAAATGGAAGAATGTTTCTAAGGTGTTTGAATCAACCAAAGTGCGATGAGTTTCAATGGTTTGACAAAGCTGTTGAACTAGCAGAGTAAAGAGAAAACCACAAGAGCCAATGCAAGCCTATCGATGGGTGTGATGGGTGTTATATGAAGGGAAAGGAATATGTTGAAAGAGAAGAAGAACCAATGAAGCTGATCCTTGACACCCCCATCCCGGACGATGTCTTCGAAGAGGTTCGGGAAAGGCTCAAAGGTTCCGCAATTGTTGAAAAGGGATGGAAATATATTATATTTAACCAAATGTAATCCATGCCATGTTTTTTAGCATGTTTTAATTAAAAGTTTCAAATCCAATGTAATAGATTACTTAGGAATAAAATAAAAGAGCATTCGAAATGGATTTTTATTGAAAACTAGCAGAGTACCTGCATGGAAGAAATCAAGCTCACAGTGCCGGTTTTCTAACAACTATGAAAATTTGAAAATATCATAAAACCAGCATAGATGTTAGAAAATACTACTGTGTGTCTTGGTACCTTCGAATATCTATACGGGAACATGGAATTTTTAATCTTCTTGTTCCGATATGGTTTTACAAACAATTTCATTGCTTGGTACCTAGGACCGGCATTGATGTATAAATATTAAACAAGTCTTAGGTTTAGGTACCGCACCTTTGTTAACCTAAACTTATCTATGCCGGTAAAAGTCGCAAATAAATCTTGCAAAGATAAACATGTTCAACATAAACGAATCACTAGAAATCAAAACATGTTCAACATAAACCAAACAACTGGGTTCTGTTATCAAATGTTCTTAATCCAGGTATCCTATACCAAAAGCAAACCAAACAACTAAAGAGTTAACCACGAGGTACAAACGAAAACAAGTTCGGAATTGTTCAAGACGTGACAACCACCATCCAAAAAAACAAACACAACTAAAGAGTTAATCACTGGGTCTTTTGCTTCTTTTGGCCCGGTTTGTTCTTAGTTTCCCTGAACAAAGCTTTTGCACTAGGGTCGGTTTCTTCAATTCTATCAAGCTTTTCCTCGAATTCCTTCATTTCTTCAAGGGATAACACCTCTCCTTCTTGGTACTTGCAACCCAACATCTTCTTTAACTTGCCAAGCCGACGCCGCTAGTTTAATATATCAAACACATAATTAGTATTAGTATACATATAAGATTATTTGTATATTAAACGATGAAGAAATTAACAATACTTACAAGCAATCCAATGGTCTTATTAAGTTGGGTCATCGTAGGTGGTGCCTGTGCGGGAGTTGGAACGAGAGGGTTTTTCTGGGGAGGAACTTGGACGTCATCCGGGCGGACGACATAAGGATGTGACAATTGCAAGTAATTTTCCATGTAGTCGGCATCAACTTCATCACCGTTTTCAGCAATCTCCAACTTCTCCCACTGACTAATATCTACCAAATGACGTGGTTCCATATCCCTCCAATCTGTTGGGTCTGGTTTTGGAACATACTCTACATGCAGCCGATTTGGAGTTGAATAGCACCGAGAAAGGTCGAGATCAAAACACTGAAAAGAGGCCGTATGGAAATATGCTAATTGCTTATATCCAAGTTGACGCATCACACGTGTAGGATTAGCCATAACGTATCCTTTTGGGTGGAACAACGGCCCATGGTAAAATGCAACGTTACCACACCTAAAAATTTGGCGGTTTCCTCTAGAATCTTTGTAAGGGTCGAACACAACATATTTGGTACTCATTTCATCCAAAGCCAATCTCATATCGATCAGTCGACCTATGTTACCGGGCTTTGGAGTATTGTTGAACTCGTATCTCTTAGCTATAGGCGTATCGGGTTCTGGAAGGTCTATGATCTTCAAGGAGGGGTAGACCTTGAACAAGGTTGGGAAGTGTTCATAAGCCCACACCTATTCCAATGTGAAGCAATAAGTTTTGTTTCTAAGTTCACGATAAGAGTACATATGAACAATATACATAATAACATAAGTTTAAGAACAAATTTACCTGCAGTAGAGTGAAATTCCCGAAAAATTGGTTGGTTTTAGCCTTAGAGGCCCTTCTCATCTCCATCATCAAATGTGCCATTACCGCGGTGCCCCAAGAATAATTATAGACATCTTCCAACGGATCCAAGTACTGAAGGTAGTTCGCACTAACCCTGTTTCCATTGGTGTCAGGGAATACCCTAGTGCCTAAGATGTATAACGGGTAAGCAGCGGCAGTATAACGAATTTTTTTAGGGTCTCATCCATCCTCCAAACTTCTTTTCTTTGTGTTTTCAAAATTCTTCTTAAGAAGCGTCAACTTGATTGTCTTTGTCTTACCATACGTTGATTCATAAAAGCTCTCCACAGAAGTTTTGTACTCCCAACCAAACAGACTTGTTAGTCGGGCCGTGCAACGTCGACCATTCTAGGTCCAGAGACTCAACTCCTTCGCAATTGATTTGCCGATAACATTCAAGCCTAGAATGTTCCGAGCATCTTCGAGGATGAAGGTCATCTCCCCAAAAGGGAAGTGCATGGTATCGGTTTCACCATGATACCTTTCGACGAAGCAATTGACGATGAATGAGAATCAAGGCTTCACATAATTTTCAACCAAAGCATATAGACCAGAATCCTTTACTATTGTTTGGAACTCTTCACATTCCTCGGACAAATCCCAACCATCCGCGGCTTGGTTTCGGCAAACACGCACATCCTTCTTATGATCCTACAATTAGGAGAGACAATACAATTACAAGATTTTACATAAATACACAACAATACATATGTACAAGATAGAAAATGCTTACATAGGTTTGATAGATAGTACGAGCCCACGAGTGCTTGTATCCAAATAGTGTTTTTGGTTCCGGAGCTTCTCCCCAAATTCTACCACGTTCAAGGTCAGGTATCATGTCATTAATATGAGGAAGGTGGGAACCTTTAACTTTCACTTTGACGTTGCCCTTCTTGCCATTGCCTTGTGTTGGTTGTTTACTTGGGCCACCAACTTCGCTTTGGCTTGCTAATTGACTTTCCTTTTCATCTTGTTCATCTTGATCATCGTGCTCACGGTTCGCAAGTCCACTACGGTCACTACCACTCTCCCAAATTATCCCTCTTATACCAGCCCCCAAACGTATCTTACGACCTTCATCTTTCCCTCGAGGAGCCAGAGACTTAGGAGTATCAAGACCGTCCTTCCTTCTTCTCTTAGTGACAGCATCTTTATTTTTTCTTTTGTTAGCTTCCTTTGCTTTTGACCTATATCGTAAGCACACGGAAAGCAATGAATATAAGACAACTGACCTTCAGTATTAGTACCGGCATTGACTAGCTTAAAATAAACCACGCCGGTACAATGTTCCTGATAAACATTGACTATCGACAGTCTCACGTACCAAATACCGGATACAAATGCAACCTAAAATCTATCTTAAGTATTATTGACGGTTTTCTGTATGTTTTAATTCCACTACCCGGCATGCTCGAATTATTACAAAAGAATGCTGTACCCAAAACCGGCATGTAATGAAACAAAAAATCTATCTCAGTCGGTGACAAATTCATAAACTCTCTGTATGTTTTAAGTCCACTACCTAAGCATACACGAATTATTATCAAACACTTGCCCGATACTAAAAACCGGCCTTTGTATTCATCCTAGATTGAATGCCGGTAGGGAAAATTCAGTTTCTGGTTAATCTGGGGTTGGAAACCGGTATTGTATTCATCCTAGATTGAATGCCGGAACACAAAACCGGCACTGTGTTCATACAAATTTCAGTGCCGATACTCTCTGAAACTCAACTGTTTGAGTTAGGGTTCGCGATTCTAACCTAAACCCATTGCTATAGATCGATTTAAACACCTACAAAGTAGTTTAAAATCACTTACCTTCTCACAGAAGCCATATTTCTGAGTAGTTGACTGTCAGAGAACGTTGCTTCGTCGTCTTATTGCTCTTGAGCAATCTTAGAAATTCTTTATGCCTGTTTTTGTTGAGCAATCGATGATGTTGAGTTCGATTGGGCATTTGGTTTCTTTCGTGGAGGCATTGTTTATGATTCGGGTAGGTTAATCGACGAAGAAATTTTTGAATCGACGATTAATCGACGAAGAACGGATGAAGAATGATGGAAGAAAAAAAATTCAGAACCTAACCCTAGGATAGTGCCGGAACTGATTTGTGTAAATGGGGATAAAAGATTTGGTTTTTAGATTTTAATGTTTTAGGAGAAAGGGTATACTGGTCTTTTCATAATATTTTTTAATTAACCAAAGGGTATTTTAGTATTTTCATACCCAAAAATCACCCCTTAACACACACCATGGGTTGAGAGAAGTAATCAATATCCCTCAATTTCGCGTTCTTAAATAATCGTTAGGACCAACCCTTATTAGTTTATATTAATAAAATCACTAATGGCCCAACAAAAAATCACGTGGCTCAACAAAAAATTTAGTTTATGCATTGCCATAGGAACGGCCCCTTACCCCTCCTTCTTGCTCTCATCTTCAGCACAACCGATGTCAATGCCGCTGTCACTGATTGTACCTGGCTGGTCAAGAGGGCCACGAGCTGTGGAGTGCGAACCACTTTCCTTTGCCTTATGTGTGAATTACATGACGATCTTAGCTGTTGTTGCTGCATTCTCGTAGATACATAGAAACAATCTCATGAGAGAAGAGAGAGAGGGAACAAACTTGGTCTCCATAGATATTTCCACCTAAATTGGTATTCAATTTTCCAACAGGGTTCTTAAGCAGATTACGAGTCGTAGGGATATACTTTGGGCTAATGCAAATTTTATATCATAATGCTAGTTTCCGAGTCATGTGACATGTTTTGGATGGAAGTGAAAATTTTACATATTTTAGGTTACAAATAAACTCTTAAGTCATGATGTTAGCTGACGAACCAAAATCCATATTACGTATTGGGTTGAAACGATTTCAGGTTACATTTAAGGTCATACCGGAAAAACAAATGGCTGCACTGCAAATATTTTGAATTTGAGTCACTAAATAGGGTGTGTCTTTCGATAACAAATTTTAAGCGATGCAAATTCTGGGGTACAATATAGGTTTTTGGTCGCAATGTAAATTTTATGTCATGTAGAAGATTTTCACTGAGACCAATTATTTGATCAAAAAATAGAGATTTAACTGGGAATCTGGTGCCTATGTACGGTACATATACACATATATACCGATATAGGAAGCAGGTATAATCTGCAACGTTCTTTTCTCTTCTCTTCTCTTTGGTTTTTTGTCATTAGCCTTAGTATTCTCTCCAAGGAATCCTACTATACGTATAAAAATATTTGTACTTACTGCATTATTAGTAGTTTCACATCTTATCTTACTCGTAGGATTTCTCCACCCCAAAAAGAAAGTTGACTGTACTTAACATGTTACCAGTCCTGACATGAAAGACGAATGAGACAATTGGTATTTTTGATATGACAATTCAATAAAAAATTCTGACGCCTGTACTAAAATACGAGAATAAATTCAATTTATTGAAATGAATATTGTTCTCAAACATTGAAATTAGAGGTCTACACGATTATTGTGGTACAACAACTTTGAATGTCTTGCCTAGCTAAGATTAATCAAAATAAAACTTCCTTGTAAAATCAAGATTTACTATTTTTGAGCACTCATAAGTCCATAACACTATAGCTGTGCATAACAATAAATGCCTTTTTGCAAAAAAATATTGCGCCTAAAGCATGTGTCAATGAAAGAAAGATACCCAAATTTCCATGTATTGTGATTGATTGATTTGGGAGAAGGACAGTATGACATTTCAAAGAGGTTGAATTTGAAAAGACCCTATTTTCACGTCAGTCAAACAATAAAGGAACCTTTTGTGGTTTTTAAATTTTGAAAAGATTACTATTCTCGTCTAAACCACCACCAGTCTGCGCTCTGCACTCACCAACAACTGAACCTGCTGCACCTGCGCATGCCTAGTCTAGTAGTGCATTTATTGATAAGGTAAGGTAACTTTAATCCTGTAAGTATATGGGCAACTACATTTTGTTTTTTTTGGTTTGACGCTTCATTCTTTAGTCTCTACAAATGCAGCAATTGTAGATTATAGGCCATTCATAAATCACAAATGTATAAATAGTCTGCCTGGACAGTAGGCAGAAGCCAGATCCGAGTTCTAGACCAGAACATAAACTGATAAACATAGCGTTTACCTCCGCTCATTAAGCTAAGGTACATGCAACAACATTACAATATTTTTGGGAAGCTACTAGACTAGAACTAAAATGAGAAATATCTTTGAAAATGGGCATTTGTCCGTTGATTGCTTTCAAACTTTCATGCTAAAAAAATTGGTCAACCAGACCCTTAGTGCTCACTTTCCTCAGTGACATGAATGAGCTGTAACTTCCATAGCCTTCTTCAAAACTATCCATATCGGACGACACTGGCGGAACTAAACTTTGGTTATGGGGAGTACTTGACTTATTTCTTGGGCTGGCTTAAGGCTAAAATTTACAAACATATTATGGCCAAACTCAAAAAAGGGCTATTAAAAAAATGTCTTTTTGTATTGTTGGGGCTGGCTTAAACAAGCCCTAGTCCGAGGGTAGTTCCGCCCCGGTCGGACGAGCCTCTGCTTCAAAATTTCGAAGGTGATAACAGCACAAAAAGAAGACTTGTTGGTGGAGTTTCTCATTAATCTCTGTTGGGAGATATATATATTTAAAAACATAGTTTTGTAATATTATATCAAACTTAGAGAAATAGTGTGGTGGTATAATTTTGGGCTCCCACACTATAGACTTGGGTTCAAGTCTCACCCCATGCATTTGAATAGGTATATTTATATATCTATAATATTTATTAAAAATCCGGGAGAGCGGGGCCTTGGGGCCTTGGGGGTCTTGGAAGGTCTGGCGATCCGAAACTTATTTTTTTTGTTTTTAACTCTTGATTTCCAAAACGGTTTTCAACTTAATATTCTAATTAATTACATTAATTTTTGGTAAATTTAATGTTGTCGTTTTATGGCTGTTAGGGAGGATTTTCGGTGCGCACTTATTGCGAAATTTATTTTCATTAAAACCGTATTGATGTTTTTGACTTATAAAAGAAAAGTTTACGGAGAAGATGATATATAGTTTTTTCATCTATTTCGAGTTCTGAGCAAGTGTTAGATAGAGTATTTGTTGGTTCGATTTCTCATAGTGCAGAGAAATCGAATAAGAGAGTTATCAGCTGTTTTATCCCATAGGTGTTCGACAATTTTTTGACTGCTAGCACAATCAAGAGGCGAGTCGCGAAATACCTTAAAGATAGCGACCTAGTCCGCGACTCATTTGTTTGAGATCCGATTTCATTATTTCTTCATTGTTTCCAACAATTTTAAGGTATTTGATTTTGCTATGGAGGTTGAAAGGAAGCGTTGATGATACCAACAAGCCATTCAAATTTGAAGGGCTGCATTTCGAGAAGATGGAAGTCAAGATGTTCTTTTATCTCAAACTCATGAAGTCGCATATGATTGTGTCGAGTGTTCATCCTGGAACCATGGAACCTGCTGCGATAAAACTTCTACTGGCGATAAGATCATGGCGATGATGGTGTCTGCTTCCATCTTGATCCATCTCCTTCCGATGGTGCCAAAGATGTTTGTTTCTCAAACTGTTGAGGAGAAACAAAAGGCCATTGACAAATGGATCGATGACGACTTTGATTGCAAAAACTACATTCTTAACGCATTATCGATGATTTATATGAGTATTATTCAACTTTTGAAATCAAGCTAAAGATGTGTGGGATGCATTACGGAAAAATACGACACCGAGGAAGTGGCTCAAAGAAGTATGATGTGAGCCGGTATTTGAGATACCAAATGGTGGATGATAGGTCAGTTGTTGCACGTGCTCATGAACTTCAAAAAATTTACCACGAAATTGTGGCCGAAGGTATGAAAGCCGATGAACAATTTCAAGTTTCGTAATGATTGACAAGTTACCACCTAGTGGAAAGATTTTCGTAATACTTTGCGTCACAAGACTAAAGAATTTTCTCTTGAAAGTTTGATTGTTAAGCTCGGGGTTGAGGAAGAAGCTCGGAAACAAGATAAGAAGGAAGAGATTCTCATTGTTTCTAACAATAAGACTCATCCGAGTTTGAAACCTAAGAAAAGGGATATGAAACCTAACCCGAACCAAAAGAAAGGAGGAAGGCCTAATCAAAACAAGAACCAACACCCATCGAAAAATGGACAAATTCCAATTGAAGTTTTCTTTGTTATACCTGTGGTAAACCAAACCACATGGCTAGGAATTGCGGTTTAACAAGGAAAAGAATAACGCACAAGCTAATCTTTGTGGGTGACGTTATAATTGCCATGGTCTCCGATCCGGAGTTCTTCATGGTTGGTGGATCGATGGGTGGTGGATAGACAAAGTGCTTCGCGTCATTGTTGTTTTGATAGGTCCATGTTTAAGACTTATCTTTGAAACAAAGGATAAGATAGTGTTGTTGGGAGACTCTCACAAAGACTGTGGTGAAAGGTTCTGTACGGTAGAGTTGAAGTTTACTTCGGGAAGACACTTATCTTTGAAATATGTCCTTCACACTCAGAAATGAGAAAGAACCTTGTTTCCTGGCTATCTTCTCAACAAGGTCAGGTTGTATCAAACTATTGGGTCCGATGTTTTACACTATAACTAAGAATAAGAATTTTGTAGGAAAGGGTTATGCTACGATGGAATGTTTAAGCTTAATGTTGATGCTATGAATAATATTGATTCTTCGCTTATATGGTTTGCAATTTTAATGTTTGGCATGGTAGGCTTTGTCATGTGGGTAAAAAGTTAGTAAATAACATGAGCAAGTTAGGTGTTCTCCCTGAATTTTCTCGAAAATGAATTTGAAAAATGTGAGTACTTGTAGTCAAGCAAAAATAACCAAGACCTCACATAAATCTGTCAGAAGAGAATCCAAACCTCTAGATTTAATACATTCGATTTATGTGAATATGAAGGTATCCTAACTAGAAATGGCAAGAGATATATTATGACGTTCATTGATGATTGTTCTAATTATACGTATGTTTATTTGCTGAGCCATAAGAATGAAGCTATTGAAAAGTTTAAAATTTTTATTCTTTGAAATTGAAAATCAATTTGGTAGAAAAATTAAGAGGTTTCGTAGTGATAGAGGCACTTTGAATATGATTCTGCTCCTTTTCTTGAAATTTATCAAACTAATGGCATAATACATGAAAGAACTGCTCCATATAATCCTCAAATGAATGGAAAAGCTTGAAAGAAAGAATCGTACACTTGACTGAACTTACTTGTTGCTTGTTTGCTTAGTTCGTGTCTTTGCTTCTCATTGGTGGGGTGAATGTTTGTTATTTGTTTGCCATGTTTTGAATCGCCCAATAATAAAACCATGATATCTCCTTATGAACTTTGGAGAAATAGAAAACCTAATGTATCTTATTTTAGAGTTTGGGGCTGTTTGGCTTTTGTTAGGAAACCCGATCCTAAAAGACATAAGTTAGAAAGTAGAGCTTATGAATGTGTTTTTATTGGTTATGCTCAAAACAAGTAAAGCTTATAGGTTCTTTGATATTAATAATAAGGTTATTATTGAATCTGTTGATGTTGACTTCTTTGAAGATAGATTTCCTTTTAAATGTAGAATTAGTAGGGGTAATAGTGGGGGTTCAACACCTAGCACTTTACCTAGTGTTGATTCTGAGTCTAGATTAGAAGAACCTAGAAGTGAAGAAACTAGGATCACTGAATTTGAACCTAGATCCAGGTAAAAGAGCTAGGATCGAGACAAAAGATAAAAATCCTGATTTTGAATTTTACGCTATAGAAGAAGAACCTTCTAATTTACAAGAGGCGTTTAGTTCTCTGCAGAGTCTAGTTTCGGCAAGAAGTCAGTAGATAATGAATGGGATTCTCACATGTCTAATGGAACTTGGAGTTATGTAGATTTACCTCACAGTTGTAAGATAATAGGTTGTAAATGGGTCTTGAAAAGGAAACTCAAACCTGATGGAACAATAGATAAGCATAAGGCTAGACTGGTTGCCAAAGGTTATAGGCAATGAGAGAACGTAGACTTTTTGATACTTATTCTCCTGTTACTAGATTAACATCTATACATGTTTTGATTGCTGTTTTGCTACTCTCATAATCTTGTTATTCATCAAATGGATGTTAAAACCGCTTTTGAATGGTGAACTAGAAGAAGAAATTTACATGGAACAACCTCAAGGTTTTGTAATTCCCGGACAAGAACATAAAGTATGTAAGCTAGAAAAATCTCTTTATGGTTTGAAACAAGCTCCTAAACAATGGCATGAGAAATTTGATAATTTAATGATTTCAAGTAACTTCGAATAAATGAGGGTGAAAAATGCATCTATTATAAATCGAGAATGATGTATATGTGATTGTTTGCTTGTATGTGGATGATTTGCTAATATTTGGTTCCAGTTTATCTATTGTCAATGAAACTAAAAGCATGCTTAGTTCGAATTTTGACATGAAAGATTTGGGTGAAGCTAGTGTAATCTTGGGAATCAAAATAACTAGAACTAATAGTGGTATTTGTTTGGATCAATCTCACTACATTGAAAAAATCCTAAAGAAGTATGAATATTTTGATTATAAACCTGTTTGTACTCCTTTTGATCCTACTTTGTGAAATTGTTAAGGAACACTGGAGAAAGTGTTAGACAATCTGAATATGCTAGTATAATAGGCGATCCGCATTATGCAGTGATTGTACTAGACCGGACATTGCGTATGCGGTGGGAGTTCTCAGGGTTTACCGGAATCCTAGTTTAAAACACACTGGGATGCTTTGTTGAGAGGGTTATGCGGTATCTGAAAAGAACCACAAACCTAGGATTACACTATCAAAGGTATCCCGCGGTCCTTGAAGGATTTAGCGATGCAAATTGGAATATTCTTTCGAGATGATTCCAAGTCCACCAATGGATATGTTTTTACTATTCTTTGGGGGCGCCGTATCTTGGAGATCAAAGAAACAGACAATTATAGCCCAATCTACGATGGAGGCTGAATTGATAGCAGATAGAAAAGCGACTAGTGAAGAGGCGGGATGGCTGAAATGTCTGTTGTCGGACATTCCAAAGTATGGGAAAAACCAATACTAGCCACTTTGATCTCTCGCGATAGTACCGCTGCTATCGGAGTAGTAGATAATTGTTATAATAACAATAAGAATCGACATATACGTCGAAAGCACGACACGATTAGAGAATTTCTCACAATCGGTGTTGTAAGAATAGATCATGTAAGATCCGAAGGAAATATAGCGACACTTTGACGAAAGGGTTAGCTAGAGAAAAGGTATGGAAATTTTCTAGAAGTATGGGACTTAGGCCCGTGAGAAGTTGAGTCATTTGTAATGGATACCCAACCTAGATAGGTTCAAAGGGACTAGACGAAGTTACAAATGATATGATAGAGTCATGCACTCCCATAGCATGATATCCTGAAGTGGGAAACAGGTTGAGTATTTAACTCTTAATGATTCTATAGCTCTTAAGTTAGAGTGGGATACACAGGAGTATTCTTGATAGACTCACCTATGCGAATGTGAAGGTATGGCCGCCTTCTATGAGAAATTGGGCATTTCTCTAGATCATTTGTTAAAAAAGGGATAAGCACATGGCCTTAATGTGCGAACTTAAGGACTTTACTCTAGAAATAGTTGTGTGTGTTAAATAATCTAATATTAGTTAGAGTTCAAGACGCAAGTCACTCTAGTCACACCGGGTACTTAGAAAATTTAACACTATGCGAGGTTCAAGTCGAAAGGCACCTTTGCGGATGCACAACTATACAACACTTGCTCAATGTTTTTAAAATATAAGTGGGGATTGTTGGGAGATATATATATTTAAAAACATAGTTTTGTAATATTATATCAAACTTAGAGAAATAGTGTGGTGGTATAATTTTGGGCTCCCACACTATAGACTTGGGTTCAAGTCTCACCCCATGCATTTGAATAGGTATATTTATATATCTATAATATTTATTAAAAATCCGGAGAGCGGGGCCTTGGGGCCTTGGGGGTCTTGGAAGGTCTGCTGATCCGAAACTTATTTTTCTTTGTTTTTAACTCTTGATTTCCAAAACGGTTTTCAACTTAATATTCCTAATTAATTACATTAATTTTTGGTAAATTTAATGTTGCCGTTTTATGGCTGTTAGGGAGGATTTTCGATGCGCACTTATTGCGAAATTTATTTTCATTAAAACCGTATTGATGTTTTTGACTTATAAAAGAAAAGTTTAGGAAGATGATATATAGTTTTTCATCTATTTCGAGTTACGAGCAAGTGTTAGATAGAGTATTTGTTGGTTCGATTTCTCATAGTGCGGAGAAATCGAATAAGAGAGTTATCATTGTTTTATCCCATAGGTGTTCGACAATTTTTTGACTGCTAGCACAATCAAGAGGCAGAGTCGCGAAATACCTTAAAGATAGCGACCTAGTCCGCGACTCAGCTGTTTGAGATCCGATTTCATTATTTCTTCATTGTTTCCAACAATCTCATAATTTGATAATTTACTCTCGATGCCCAATCAAGTCAAGTTTGGTTAGGACGATGTTAGAATACATTGAACAATATGAATAACGAGATGATAAACAGTCTTAATATATATATGATACATGCATGTCGTGTAGACGGGATTGATACTTTGAAGATTCATCTAGTTCATGCTTAAATGTTGTATAATGAAATATGCTCAATCATATCTAATGTAATTTAATTTATCATAATTATCATAATTATATTCAATGATATTTATAAATGATATCATGAAAGATGAGGGAGATTCAACAATACCTAATAAACATATCTCTTCAGCATCGATCAGTATCACCGATCCCATTGTATCCTATTTTTGTTAGTCAGGGATAGACTTATGTCTCCAAGAAAATAAACAATTGTAATTCCCTTTTATTCAATATAATTTCATTTCATACTAAAAAAAAAGGATAGGCTTATGAGAGGGTTAGCATATGCTTAAGTCGATCGGGATCAACCCCTAAAACCGTTACCTAAATTTTGTGATTTAAAAAATTTTAGGCCCCTCACTCAGGTCATATTCGGTTTTTAAGCCCATCTAAGTCCGTCAAAAGTATAAGCCCACCTAGGTCATACGGTGATGTTGATTAGGCTTCCAAAAATACAAAAAAGTCTGTTCTCCTTCTTTTCCATGAGAAATTGAGAGTAGTTTGAGCATCTTCTTCTTCATCATCTCCTACTCTGCTTGGAGATTAAGGTGGAAGACTTGCTCTCACTTCTTCCTCTTCTTTATTCAATTAACGAACTTTTTCTTTCCAAGCTACTGCATTGAGGAGGCGAGCAGAGATGGTGAAAAAGAAGCAAAGAGCAATTCCAAATTATTGCATGAGACTTACTCCTTGAGAGGATTTCCCTTGGTTTTCCAGGTATGAACCGTATGTTTGTTGCCTTCAGTTATTGTAGAAACTGTACTAAAACGAAGTGCAAAAGTTAGTCTTTCGATTTTTAGGTTTGGGCCTGTGAAATATTCCCAAATTTGGGGAAGCATTTGCTTACGGATCCATCCAAACAAAGGTTTTCTATTGCAATTTGCAATGAAGTGGGATTTTAGTCAAATAGTGACATAGTGTTTTAACCTGGCAACGCTGCTTCAAATATGTCGGCGCATCTTAAAAATTATGTTTTTAAATTTTATTTACTTACTTATATAGTTAGGACATGTGAGACGGCCCAGCATATGCTTCCTTTCAAACAGAGGTCTTCAGCTGCAATTTGCAACCAAGTGGGTATTTTAGTTTAATAGTGTTTGTACTTTTTAGCGCTGCTTCAAATTCGTATGCGCATCACAATCATATTTTTATTTACTTGTAGTTGTGCGTGCTGTCACCTGTTCCAATGCATGAACTGATCCAATGAAAGACTTGGTGGATAAGTCTGATTACCATGAGGTGGATGGAGAGGAGTACAATCAGAAGCCTTCAAAGAGGCTGAAGGGTTAATTAAAGAGCTGCACGAGGAGCTTAAAGAGGTGAGGCAACTGCTAGAAATGCATGAACTGGAAGATCAGAGTTAATGCAGCAGGTCACTACTCAACAACAAATCCTATATTCACATTTGTTGGAGTCCATGTAACAAATGAGTTCTTGTAGGTGCATTCATTCAGTTTATTCATTACTTGCTTAATTCATTTTCCCAATGTTATGCGTCCAGAGGGAAACTAAAAAAGGTGGACGAGAGTAATCCGGAAAAGGCTAATCAACCTGATAAGGCAACAGAGATGAAAAATAAGTAGATCCACTTGGAACTTCAGTTTATTTGTTTGATGGTGTAGTGTTGTTCACCCCATCATTGAATCCTGGCAATCATTTTCTGTTTTGGGCATCATAATATAGATCAAACATTCTCTGGGGAAAGCAATTTGGATGCAACGGTGATGTAGTAACTTCATAGATTAACCGACAAAAGATTTCTGGGAGAATCAGCATAAGAGATCTCTTCTTATCCTTTTCTGCTTGGAGTTTCGGTAGAAATGAAAACAGTTTTAGAAGAAATAAAGGAAGTTATTTTTGGAGCAAATTATAAAATTCATACATCTTGTCTCATAAAAGAAAAGCTCTGCCTTTTTTTTTTTTTTTTTTGGCTTCATTAATCTGTTTGAGCTTCTGATGGTTCATAGTCAGAAGCAACCATCTTAAAATGACGATTTCGACAAACCTGTCACCATAATGTGAAATTTCATCCTTTCTCTGTCAGCAGCCGAAAGGGATCAAGTTTTGGTCCATATACAGGTATGAAGAAAATGAGAAACTATACTTTGAAACGGCCAAACCAGCGACGGATCCAGGAATTTGTGTTGAGGTGGGCTATTTTTCATTCGTTTCAACTGCGATAAAAATAAATACAGTAAAATATCTAAAGAGTATAAGTTGGGCAACGTTATCTTTTAGAGCACAAAACTTTTTGAATCAAATTTATTTACCATAGAGTATATTTACAATTGCGCTATGTTATGTATGAGATACACAAACAAAACTATAAATTAACACAAAACTTTGATTTGATAATGCGGCCGTAGGCCGCCAATTTTTTTGGGGTTCTGTAAATTATTTTTTGGTTTCCACAAATAAGATATTACTTATCAGTGTGTCAAATATTTTAAATTTATGCTTCTTCTATATTCTCTCTTTGGTTTGCAAAATAATTACTAAATAAAAAAAAATTAAATTTGTGCTTATAATCATGATAAGATATGGCATTTTTCTGTCTATCCCTGTAAGTAACATTTTAAGTATTACATTTATAATTTATCATATTTGTCCTCGTAAGGATACACATCATTTTAAGATTTTGAATCACATACAAACAAGATATTTAATTCTTTAGATGCATGCATATAAATGTGTCCTCACTCTCCTTGCATATCGCTAGATTTTAGTCATACAACTACATATATGTCCCCGTTTGTTAGATTTTTTTCGAGAGACATCAAGTTTGATTTTCTTTTGTATGGGCTATCCAAATTTAGACCTGGGCTTTTCCTTTTTTTCCAGGGAATTACCAAGGTGAAAGTGAGCTATTACAGATTTTAGGGGGGGCTGCAGCCTGGGTAAGCCACCCCCCACATCCGTCCCTGGGCCAAACTGAAATGGATTCAGCACTAGGACATAACTGAACCTCCTACAGGTACAACGCTTATGCCTAATGAAAAATAGTTGGAAGAAAAGACAAACTGCAGCCAGAAAACATAAAAGCCATTCTCCAGAAAATAGTTGGAAGTTATCTTTGTTGTTCCAGAGATAAGTTTCATACACAGGTCTAGCACAGATATAGCAGATCTTTACCCACACTAGGCTTGACCAGCTCCAATATATGTTTATGCATTAGCGTGGTCTTTGGTTCTCGAGACAATAGAGTCAACAACAAGAGTAGCTGCTTCTTCCGGCCTTACAAATTCCATATTCTCATGGGAGGGAAATCCATGGTCTCAATGCAACTCTTCCTGCAGCGAAGTCCAGAAGCCAGTAATGTAAAATGTCATCAAATACTTTCAAGTAATAGAAAACAGAATGAAATGGGAAAAATTGCTCTAGCCACTTTTTTGTAAAATCTAAGTGATCAATTACCACAAAAAGATTGAAAATGGTTAGGGCCGAAAAACCAAAAATGTCCCTCCCTTTTAGTCCAATTACTGTAACTCCTTATGTATCCTATCTTTTCAGGGGTATAATTGGAAAGCAAACTTTAATATAACATATCTAAAAATCCGCGCCTTGGAATTTTACAAATTTTATCTCGTTGGAAAGGTTATAAAAAACTCTACGCAACAAGTACAAACAACAATATCAAATTTGGAATTTTTACGAAAAATTCGGAGATATATATCATTTTAGGCACAATTTTAGAAAATTAAATGTACATCCATTATGCAAACCATCACAAAGGATACATAATACTTTATGTAGCAAAATATTGGTTTATGCATCAACTAATTTTCCATTGCAACTAATAAAACGATGTACTCCATCCGTTTCAAGAAAAATGATACTATCATTTTAGGCACAATTCTCGAAAATTGAATGCATAGCCATTATGCAAACCACCACAAAGGATGCATAACACATCATGCAACCATATTTTGGTTTATGGATCGACTAATTTTCCGTTTTAGAAAAAATAATACTTTCACATCCCGTTTCAGGAAAAATGATACTATCACATCCCGTTTCGGGTAAAAAGTGATACTTTCTCTCCGTTTCGGGAAAAATGATACTTTCGTTCTGTTTCGGGAAAAGTTTTACTTTTTTCCGTTTCGGAAAAAAATGATACTTTCGCTTCATTTCAGAAAAAATATCACTTTTTCTGAAATGGGGCGAAAGTATCACTTTTTCAAAACGATGAGAAAGTATCACTTTTTCCGAAACGGGGCGAAAGAATCCCTTTTTCCGAAACGGGGAGAAAGTATCACTTTTTCCGAAACGGGGTGAAAGTATCACTTTTTCCGAAACGGGGAGAAAGTATCACTTTTTCTGAAACGAGTCGAAAATGTCACTTTTTCTGAAACGAGGTGAAAGTATTACCTTTTCTGAAACGGGACGAAAGTAGTTGTGGACAAACTCCATCTTCATATTCTTCTTCGGTCGGTCCTCCCACCGTGGCAACGGTCGTACTAGTTTAGAGAACACTCAAGGTAAATTAATATGGAGAGTTTCAGATCCATAAAATAAGGACTGTAAATAATTTTTTGTTACCAAATTTAAGTTCACAATACAAGGAAACAAAAATAATTATCCAAATATGTTGAAAAATTCTGTTAAATATGTTTGAGAGAAGTTAGTTCAAAAGCTTATCCCAATTTTTTTTATTGTGCCCCACTTAAATTGCTACCCGAGGTTTAACTTCGGCTACTTTGCCTCGGGGCCAGCACCGGTTCCCAACCATTTCCCGAATCTGAAATCATGCCAAAAGCCACTCTTCCCATTCACGTTCGCTATTAGTTGGGAACGACTGGGAGAAGAGGTAGTGGACGGACAACCGTTATCCGTTTTTTAAAAAGTGACGGCTAATGATTGTCAGTTTTAGACAAGATAAATGGATAATTATTGTCGGTCCTTAGGAAATATTTAATGATAATCTGTTTTTATGAAACGAGAAACAAACCACCATTATTTGTTTTTTTGACCTTTTTATTATTTTATTTTTTTGATGCAAAAAGTAATATATTAATCGAGCAATAAAGTACATAAGATTTATAATATTTTTTTTTCAAAAATATTGGACATCACACTAGATTGAGATGTCCTTAGCTGAATTTGGGTTGAGAAATTCCGAAGATTTTTTGCGCGAGCTTCCTTAGCTATGTTGTCCGCAGGTGAGTTATATCTTCTATTAATATACTGCACCTGAGCTTGAGGGAGTTTTTGCAGAATGGTTTGAGTCTCCTTTATAGTGTTTTCTGCACTCCAATCTGGGATCTTACATTCCTTATTGATGGTTTCAGCTAGCATTTTGCAATCTGTAACTAAGGTAACGCTAGATAAAATATTATCAATTAGCCAAGAGGAAGCTTTTAATAAAGCTTTTGATTCCGCATGGAACGCTGAAGAAGCCCTATCTGATCCAGCTGCAATGTGCATAAAAGTTTCGTTGTCCGCGGAATATAGGATGAAACCATATCCCATGGTTGAATTCTCCTTTTTAAAGGCCGCATCTATGAACAGAATCCAGTCCGATGTTAAGCTTGACCATTTTTCTTTATAGATCGTACCTTGCTGAACCCTTTTGATTTTCTTAATATTCTCTTGAGGATAATGTTGTATGAATTTTCTTATTTCCTCTATAAGAGAATTTGGGTTTGGTTTGATTTTATCAAAAACTACTGAGCACCTATACTTCCATATAAACCAGGAGATTGTTGCAATCTTATCTGAGAGATTCGCAAAATCGGGTCCCATAATCCACTCTTTAATCCAGTTTGCGATTGAATCTGTAATAACTCTTGAGTTGACTACTTCTAGAGAGAGCCCAAACCAAACAGCTCTAGCAAAAGGGCAAGATCTTATTAGGTGTTGCTCTGTTTCTTGGACTTGGGCATTACACATTGGGCAATCCGTATTGAAATCTTTGTTGTGTGCTCCTAGTCTTGCATTAGTTGGGAGAGCTTTTTGAGCTAATTTCCAAATGAATAATTTGATTCTCGGAATCACCTTAATTTTCCATATCTTCTGCCAAGGAACTTCACCTGAGTTGTTGTTTTCTTGGTCTTGGTTAATAAGGAAATTGTAGACATTTTTCGCTGAGAAAATCCCTGAGGAGTGTTGTTGCCATCTAACCTTATCTTGTTCTTGACTATTTGGAGAAATGGCTAGAATTTTTTCTTTTATATCAGGAGTGAAGAGATTATCTAGTTTATCCTGATCCCAACTTTCTTCTTGTGTAATCAGCTCACTTACCCTTTGTGGATTAGGCTCTGTAGAATCCATTGGTTTTTTAAGGGTATTTTCATTAGGAACCCATTTATCTTCCCAAATTTTATCTGAAGCTCCATTTTTGACTTGCCAAACGAAATTTCCTTTAATGAGGCTTATCCCTTTTTGTATGCTTGTCCAAATCCAAAATAAATTTGATGTTTTAGAAACTTCTAAAGGGTGGTTATTAGGAAAATATTTGGCTTTTAACAATCTAGCCCAGAGTTGATCGTGTTCTGAGATAAGTCTGCTAGCCAGCTTCGTTAAGAGGGAAATGTTGAATTGATGTGGGTTTTTAATTCCAAGACCTCCTTGTGATATTGGTTTGCAAATGCTGGCCCAAGCTTTAAAATAACCTCCTCTTTTTTTGTTCTTATCTTTATTCCACCAAAAGTCTCTTTGGATTTTATCCTTTTTGTCTAGATTTTCCTTAGGAAGATCAAGGATCTGCATCTGGTAGGTAGGTAACCTTGTAGAACAGATTTTATCAGCACCATTCTTCCAGCTTGAGAGAGTAATTTTGATTTCCAACCTTGCAGAGTAGCATAGTACTTTTGTAGAAGGGGTTCGAAATTTTCCTTTATTTTTTTTATCAAAGAAGAGTGGCGTTCCTAAGTATTTATCATTTTTTGTCATCAGAGGAACTTTTAGTATTTTAGCTATAATTTTTCCATGCTTCGGATGAATTCTATGGCTAAAGTAAATTCCGGATTTTTGAAGGTTTATCATTTGACCCGTAATTTCACCAAAGCTGGATAATATGTCTAGAAGATTTTTTGCTTCGCCTAAGTCGGCTTTTGTGAATAGAAAACAATCATCTGCGAAGAAAATGTGGGAAATGTTGGGAGCATTTTTGTTTATTTTTAGACCAGAAATTTTCCTCTCCGAAACCGCCTTTTCTAGGAGCCTGGATAGAATCTCCATGCAGATTAGGAAGGGGTAAGGAGAGAGTGGGTCGCCCTGTCTTAGCCCTCTAGAAGTTTTGAAAGTAGGACCCGGAGAACCGTTTAGAAGGATGGAGAAAGATGTTGTAGAAATACATTGCATTATGAGATTAACTCAGGAATTGCTAAAACCTAGCGCTATAAGGGCAGATTTAATAAAATTCCATTCCACTCTGTCGAAGGCTTCGGAAAGACCTTTTTATTATTAATTCATACAGACTCATTGTTTTTTTTTTCAATAGGAGATAATATAAATTGACAGATATGAATTACATGAGAGTTTTATCTTGTTGGAATCCAGTCAGGGAAATTTATAAAATACTGAAAGCAAACAAATTGAAATTTTGCAAACTTAGATAGACTGTCAGCTAAATAATTTGCATCTCTGTGCACATCAGTGGCGGAGGTTGGGGTGGCTTACCTAGGTTGTAGCACCCCCACCCCTAAAAAAATCAGTAGAAGTCTTGTTTGTGCCTTCTAATTGTTCAGGAAAAAACGAAAAATCCCAGGTAAGATTTTGTTTAGCCTATGAGGAATTAAGAGAACATCCTGAAGAAAAGCCACGATGTAATCTTGAGAAGATCTAACGACATATACGAGTGTATAACTATACTCTATAATGAATAATATTTCTAGTTTACTGTTAAATGTTGATGCATAAGCGGAGACTGGAAAGAAGAGAGTGAGGACACGTCTTCATGTAGATATATGTTTGAACGAGATGGGGTTATCCATAAACTTCAGACTCAAATCACTTGTTTTCTCTTGTTGAAAAAAAAAAAAATCACTCGTTTCCTTTCTTATAATAACTAGGTCTTAACCCGTGCCGTAACGGCACGGGATATTTTGTCACTAATATGATATTGTTCACATTCCTCTTGCTTCATTTTTTTCGTGGGTAATTATTTTGATATCAAAATAGGTTTTGGGAAGCAAAATAATGGGTTACCTAATCTTTTTATTTTACTTAAGCATGTTATTTCAATTTATTTTCTGGACGGAGTAATAATGTTGTGCCAACATGAAAAAAAAGAAAAAATAAATAGATATTTTCCCCATTTATTGTTCCATCACACCTTAATTTTAAATTTCATCTAACAGTACATATACCTAAACTGGCAATCCAACTCCATGATGTTTATGACTACATTGGTTCCGAAATTATTGATAACTAAGGCTCTGAGGAGTGAAGCAAAAACCCATAATATTTTCCCTGCTATAGATATAAACTATTTATTTATTTTTTGCAAATGTGAGAGTACAAAAATGAAGAACCCTTGGATATTGGAAGGATGAGTTATACAAATGTGAGCTGAAAAAGTAAACATATAAAAGTAAATCAAAACATGTGTAAGATTCTTTTTCAATCATATTGATAACATAAAATTGAAGAAACTTGTGGATAAAAAGATTTCACACCAACTATGCTAAGTAGTGCATGAATGGCGTTCTCACATCTAGTATTACTTAAATAATTTGGAGCAATAAAAAGCATAGTCATATTAATATTTGTATCTACATAAATTCACCTAACCTTCTGGAGAAAAATTATTAGTTTCAAGGTAGAGCCGACACAAACTTTTGTCCCTTTCAATGTGTAGAACACACACTGGGTTTAATAGTCCTTGAGATTAAACAAATACCCCAACATTAGTCAAATAATGTCTAAAAATACGGGATCGAAACAGAGTACTAACGGGAAAAATGAGAGACTAACATCGATTATGTCACAAAGAAAGTACCATATAGGTATCAAATTTTGTTAACCAAACATGTATTCAAATTAAAAAGTCATCAACTTAAAGCAAAAATATAAAAGAACCCAAGTTAAATCAATACTTGCATAAACAAAACTTATAAGAGAATTTCATAATTATTAAATACCTTTAAAATCACTATTAGAGATTTAATTGCATGCCTCGTTAAAAATTACGGTAGGACGAAATCAACAAATTAATCTGTAGAAATTTCACGGGATATGTAGCAATTCAGAGAAGTTTACACTGGTGATGATGCGCTCCATCTAGGTGTTGTTCGATTGATAATTTTTTTTAGAAGGTTTCGGTTTTCATTGGAGAAACCGAGAGGGAACGTTTCATTATATTCATTATCATTCAAAAATCCAAGACCAACTCGCGCTCTGCTTACGGGATCTCAATACAACCATAGATTTATCTATTGGAGGGAGAAATCTTGATGCTAAATATGTAATTTTTAGTATTTATTATATAACATGACATCCAAATGATTTCTTTGTAACATTAAGTTGGTCTTGGATTTTTTGAATGATAATGAATATAATGAAACGCTCCCTCTCGGTTTCTCCAATGAAAACCGAAACCTTCTAAAAAAAATAATCAATCGAACAACACTTAGATGGAACGCATCACCACCAAAGTGTAAACTTCTCCGAATTGCTAGATATCCAAAGTGAAATTTCTCAGATTAATCTGGTGATTTCATCCTACCGTAGTTTTTAACGAGGCATGCAATTAAATCTCTAATAGTGATTTTAAAGGTATTTCATAATTACAAAATTCTCTTATAAGTTTTGTTTATGCAAGTATTGATTTAACTTGGGTTCTTTTATATTTTTGTGTTAAGTTGATGACTTTTTAATTTGAATACATGTTTGGTTAACAAACTTTGATACATATAGGTATTTTCTTTGTAGAACCGATGTTAGTCTCTCATTTTTCCCGTTAGCACTTTGTTTCGATCCCGTATTTGTAGACATTATTTGACTAATGTTGGGGTATTTGTTTAATCTCAAGGCCGATTAAACCCAAGTGTGTTGTATACATTGAAGGCGACGTTATGTGTCGGCTCTACCTTGAAACTAATAAGTTTTCTCCGGAAGGTTAGTTGAATTTATGTAGATACAAATATCAATATGACTATGCTCTTTAAAACTCCAAATTACTTGAGTAACACTAGATGTGAGAACGTCATTCATGCACTACTTAGCATAGTTGGTGTGAAATCTTTTTATCCACGAATTTCTTCAATTTTATGTTATCAATATGATTGAGAAAGAATCTTACACATGTTTTGATTTACTATTATAAGTTTATTTTTTCAACTCACATGTGTATATCTCATCCTTCCAATAGCCAAGGGTTCTTCATTTTTATAACTCTCACATTTGCAAAAAGTAAATAAATAGTGTTTATCTATAGTAGGGAAAATATTATGGGTTTTTGCTTCACTCCTTAGAGCCTTAGTTATCAATAATTTCGGAGCAAATGTATTCATAAACATCATGGAGTTGGATTGGAAGTTTAGGTATATGTACTGTTAGATGAAATATTCTTTTTGAAGTTTGAAATTATGTATGATGGAACAATAAATGGGGAAAATTTTTATTTACTGTATTTTTATTTTTTATTTTCATGTTGGCACAACATTATTACTCCGTCCAGATAATAAATTGGAATAACATGCTTAACTAAAAAATAAAAAGATCAGGTAACCCATTTTGTTTCCCAAAACTTATTTGAATATCAAAATAATTACCCACGAATAAAATGAAGCAAGAGGAATGTGAACAATATCGTATTAGAGACAAAACATCCTGTGCCGTTACGGCACGGGTTAAGATCTAGTATAATTTAAAACATCCATGTGTATTTCGTGGGAAGGAAAATTTGAATTATAATTAGCTTAACTCGGGATGTTTACAAGACAAACATTCTGAACCCGTCTGCTTGAAAACGTACTCAGTCAGCTCAGCTGATAAACCCGTTGTTACATGCAAGCTGACCGAACAACATCCCATACATCGGGTTCCAATTTGCAAATATCAAAAAGATTCGTTTTTCTTCCTCTATACCGTTGGATAAGCTGACTAATTCTCTCGATCAATGTTTTAAACGCGACACTTTTAAACACGACACATTAATAAACTATAAAGTGTTAACGCCTAATATAATTTTTTAATACGGGGTGTGAGTTATATAAACTCAAGGATGTCACTATCCATCCACAAAAAATCCATCAAAACAAAAGTAACACAAAAATCCCAAATAACAAAAGTAACACAAAAACTCTAAAGGTATTTTTGCCACCAATAACTACCACTTCTAACAACCAACACCACATCCACCAATAAATACTAGCAGTACCATCACCATAAAAAGCACCACCACCAACCAACACCCAATGGCGGATCCAACTCGTAGCAAGGGTGTGCACTTGCTACCCCTCTACATTGGGCTTCCAAGCCTAAATTTCCAAGCATAAAATCTCCCCCAAGCCTAATCTTGCTTTTTTGTTACCCCTTATGAAAATTTGCATCCCCTAAGTTTAGTTTCTAGATTCGTCGCTGCCAATAGAGGTGTAAAACGTGCCAGCCCGGCACACGAAATCGCGTGCTTCACGTGCCATGTGTCGTGCTGTGCTGTGCCAACGATTTAAACGTGTTGTGCCGTGCTGTGCTTTACTAGTCAAAAGCTAGGCACAAAGATGTTCCCCACGGCACAACACACGAATAAACGTCGTCTTGTCTTGTCCGTCTTTGGCACACGTGATATAAATAATTTGAAATCACTAAATGTATACATTAAGTCGGACATTATCACAATAATTTAATTAGACAACATATCATTTGAAATTATTTCAAGTAAAATTAACAAGTTTATTCAATAAAAAGAAATAGCCCATCAAATATAAAATTAGATTTTTGTCATGTAAATTAATGTTCTAAGTAATATTGAAGCTTCATTACTAAAAATTGCGATCCGGCCTAGCACGATGAAGCTTCATTCTTACAAGTTGGAAGTCCCTCGGACATTATCATATAAATTAGATTTATCTATTGTAATTTTTAATTTCTTTGTAGAACTGAGTGGTGGCCAGGATTTATTCTGGGCAAAGATAAATCTACGGTCGTGGTTGTGCAGACCACACCCATAACCCGCACGTGCGCCAAGGCTAACTTTGCCTATATGAGTGGTGGTCAGGATTTATCCTTGGCAAAGATAAATCAAAGGCTGTGATCCTCCGTGCCACACCTACAAGTCGCACACGTGGTGTTCATTCCAATATTATGAATTAAAAATGAATACTCAAGTCAAGATATTGAATTTTAAAAATTATAACGGGAGGTTCGAACTCATGACATATTGTGTCATAAGAGTGGCCTCTAACCATTTTTCCACCTTGGTTGGAATTGATAAAAAGATAAATCAACAAAGTGGTTATTTGTTCAACTTAAATATTAATTAGTATAAGTATTTTATTAATTAGTATAAGTGATTTGTCTAGAGAGAAGATAAATCTATGGTTATGGTTTGTTCAACTTAAATATTAATTAGTATAAGTGTTTTATTAATTTAGGAAACATTAATTTCTCATGATAAATGATTTATTAATTTTACATCATAAATATCCCTTAATTAATATTAATACATATCTCCATCAATAAGTAATAATTTTGACAAAAATTATTTCAATAGATATTAGTGGTGGTGGTGGTAGTAGAGGAAGAAGTAAGTGGTGGAAGCGGTGGAATGTGTTACAAAGTGGTGGAGGCGGTAACATTAGTTTTGGTTGAAGAAATAGTGGCGCTGGATGGTTTTAATGGCGGTGGTATTAGTTTTTTCTTTTTGAATCAAAAATAATAAATTTTTTTACATGATGGGTAACATTGTATTGTGAAAAGTATAGTTGGTTGTTTTTGACACGATCAAAAAGGCGGATAAAAAATACTTTTGGGATGATACCAAATCATATAAGACAAAATGGTTGTTTTTGGTGCCACTGCTATCTTTGGTAACCGTTAAATACGCATGATTTTCAGTATTAACAAAAAACATATAGTTGAATAAATTAATTGACGACCTAAGTTTGTTAAATCTAAACTTTATACATGACGTGTGGGATTAAAAGTTATAAGTGCGCCCAATATTCTACGAGGGATGGAAAATGGTGGTGGTGGAGAAAGAAGTAATATCTGGTGGTTTGTGGTACTGGTAGGTTTGATGAGTAGTAATTGACTATGTTAATTATGTGCTGCTACAAAAGGATAACACTATAAATTAGAAATGTGGTTGATCGTCTTAATGCTAATATAAACTCGGTTAAAATACATGAAAATTAAGAAGAAGAAAAAAACATTTGGATGTCACGTTATATAATAAATAACACTAAAAACTCATATTTTAGTATCAAGGTTTCTCCGTCCAATAGATAAATCTAAGGTTGTATTGAGATCCCGTAAGCATAGGGCGAGTTGGTCTTGGATTTACGAATGATAATGAATATAATGAAACGCTCCCTCTCGGTTTGTCCAATGAAAACCGAAACCTTCTAAAAAAATAATCAATCGAACAACACTTAGATGGAACGCATCACCACCAAAGGTAAACTTCTCTCGAATTGCTACATATCCAAGTGAAATTTCTACAAATTAATCTGGTGATTTCCTCCTACCGCTTGTGGGGCATGCAATTAAATCTCTAATAGTGATTTTAAAGGTATTTAATAATTATAAAATTCTCTTATAAGTTTTGTTTATGCAAGTATTGATTTAACTTGGGTTCTTTTATATTTTTGTGTTAAGTTGATGACTTTTTAATTTGAATACATGTTTGGTTAACAAACTTTGATACATATAGGGTATTTTCTTTGTAGAACTGATGTTAGTCTCTCATTTAACTTGGGTTCTTTGTAGAACTGATGTTACCACTAAAATGAATACTCAAGTTAAGATATTGAATTTTAAAAATTATAACGGGGAGGTTCGAACTCATGACCTATTGTGTCATAAGAGTGGCCTCTAACCATTGTTCCACCTTGGTTGGAATTGATAAAAAAGATAAATCAATAGTGGTTATTTGTTCAACTTAAATATTAATTAGTATAAGTATTTTATTAATTAGTATAAGTATTTTATTAATTAGTATAAGTGATTTGTCTAGAGAGAAGATAAATCTATGGTTATGGTTTGTTCAACTTAAATATTAATTAGTATAAGTGTTTTATTAATTTAGGAAACATTAATTTCTCATGATAAATGATTTATTAATTTTACATCATAAATATCCCTTAATTAATATTAATACATATCTCCATAAATAAGTAATAATTTTGATAAAAATTATTTCAATAGATATTAGTGGTGGTGGTGGTAGTAGAGGAAGAAGTAAGTGGTGGAAGCGGTGGAATGTGTTACAAAGTGGTGGAGGCGGTAACATTAGTTTTGGTGGAAGAAATAGTGGCGCCTGGATGGTTTTAATGGCGGTGGTATTAGTTTTTCTTTTTGAATCAAAAATAATAATTTTTTTTTTTTGTGACGGGTAACATTGTATTGTGAAAAGTATAGTTGGTTGTTTTTGACACGATCAAAAAAGGCGGATAACAAATACTTTTGGGATGATACCAAATCATATAAGACAAAATGGTTGTTTTTGGTGCCACTGCTATCTTTGGTAACCGTTCGTACGCATGATTTTCAGTATTAACAAAAAACAAAGCTAGGCTAAGTTTGCCTGTCTGAGTGGTGGTCAGGATTTGTCCGTGAGAAATATAAATCAAGGGCTGTGGTTCTCCTGACCACCCCCTACAACTCGCACACGTGGCATTAATTCCAATATTATGAATGAAAAATGAATACTCAAGTCAAGATATGGAATTTCAAAAATTATAACGGAGGTTCGAACTCATGACCTATTCTCACATCATAAGAGTGGCCTCTAACCGATGTTCCACCTTGGTTGGAATTGACAAAAAGATAAATCAACAAAGTGGTGGTTTTTTCAACTTATATACCATAATTGCTTTATTAATTAGTGTTTCACTAATTGCACATAATAAATAATCTATTCATTATAAAGTGTTTTATTAATTAGTATTTCATTAATTGCTCATAATAAATGACTAATCATTTTTTAATTATAAATGTTTTCTTAATTAATTATAATATTTATTTCTATTAATAAGTTATTTTGATAAATAGAATCAATAGAAATTTTCTGCGACAATGAGTAGTAGAAGAGGTGGAGGCCGAAAGATTAGTGGTGGTTAAGGGCGGAGCCAAGCACAATTATATTTATTTTTGTTCTTTTATCGTAAAATGGGATACAAAGTCCATTTTTCACATGTATCCAACTTGCCAAGAATTTTTTTCTCCCCTCTCCTCAAAATCCTGCTCCGACCCCCGGTTTGTGGTGGAAGAAGTAGTGACGGTGAATCTTTGGTGAGTAGTGATGGACAATATTAATCTTATGTTGTCGTTACAACATCGATAACATCGTAGTATGGAAGATGTGGTTGGTTGTTTTTAACACTTTTGATAAAGGAAGGTACCATATATTTCAGGGATGATATCATACAAGACAATATTTTCATGATCGTAGTTGGATCACCCAAATGGTACCCCTGTTATCTTTGGTACTATATCGTATTAATCATGATTTTTTAATGTTAAAATAAAATTGATCACCCAAACAACTATTTTTTCTTATATGATTTGATATCATCCAAAAAAAAAAAAATTACCCGCCTTTATTGATCGTGTCAAAAAGAACCAACTATATTTTTCACAATACAATATTACCCGTCATGTAAAAAAATTTTATTATTTTTGATTCAAAAAGAAAAAACCAATACCACCACCATTAAAACCATCCAGCGCCATTATTTCTTCCATCATAACTAATGTTACCGCCTCCACCACTTAGTAACACCTGCCACCGCTTCCACCACCTACTTCTTCTTTTACTACCACCGCCACCACTAATATCTATTGAAATAATTTTTGTCAAAATTATTTATTGATGGAAATATGTATTAATATTAATTAAGGGACATTTATGATGTAAAACTAATAAATCATTTATCATGAGAAATTAATGAGACACCAATTAATAAAACACTTATACTAATTAATATTTAAGTTGAACAAACCATGACCATAGATTTATCTTCTCTCTAGACAAATCTGGACTACCACTTACACAGGCTAAGTTAGCCAAACTGTGCTTTATACTCTTGATATACGAATCCACATGTATTTATTTTATAGTAAAAAAAAAAGTCTTTACAGACCGAGCTGAAAATACCAAGTGAAAACCGCCTCTCACAGACCCACCCATGCACGTCTCCCGAGGGACTGGGCCCACTGGGACCCACAAATTAAAAAAAAAAAAAAAAACAAATTGTAAGAGGTGATTTTTAGAGCATTTCCTATGGGAATGAACAAACTCAAACATTTGTTCATCCACGTGGATGAACAAACTCAATTCTCCACTATGGGAAACAAAGCAAAATGAACAAAATTGGGCTCCACTAGTGATTTTATTAATATAAACTAATAAGAGTTGGGTCCCACTAGTGATTTTATTTATATAAATTATTAAGAGTTGGGTCCTACGAAATATTTAACTAATAAAAATAAATATTAAAAAATAAACCCTAAATATCTTAAACGGGTTTTGGAGAGAAAAGCACCTTTGGCGTTTTCTTCTTTTAACGCGGCGTCATTGCTTTGGACGCCGGGTTATTATTAGGGATAGAGCGCGCCATTACAATAAACATGCGTCTGTTGTTGCGACTTGATGTTCAAACCATCAAATCTGTTCATTTGAACATCCATTTTCTTGGTTTATTCATTCCATAGTGGAGCAAAATGAACAAACTCTGAGTTTGTTCATCCCATAGGAATTGCTCTTACCTGGTTTGGTTTTCTCAGTCTATAGAGAAGGACTGATAGTCAAATTACAACTTTTGATCTACCTACCTGGATGTTTTATCTTCTGCTTTGTTGAACACTGAACATAATTAGATGCTAGACTACTTGATAGGTACCCGTAGAAGTATATTGTCCTTCCTCCTAGTTAAGAAAGAAGTGAAAGCACATGTTTTTTTTTTATGAATTTTATGATTGAGAAGCGAAAGCACCCAATTTTTTATGATTGATAGGATTGTATTGTCCTAGTTCAGAGTTAAAAAAAAAAAAAAAAATGCGAAAGTACCTGTTCAACGCCAATATTACCTTATCAACAGATTCAGTACATATAATATGCACATTATTTTGGTCTAAATTTTATTTTCCATCGAATTGATCATTTGTTTGATTATTGTTGCAAGGTAATGTATGAAATAGCTGTAAGGTGAACAAATTTGATTCAATATTTTGTGCTTTACTGCGCACCTTACTCAGTTGATATATTTTACCGTAATTCAAGTTTTTTTTTTTAGCCCCCAAGCTTAAATTCCTGGTTTGGTCGCTAGTGCACATATGTGCATAACCATAAGGAGAAAGAACTAAGAATGTCTAAAGCATCTCTTACTATGCTGTGTGTATTCCACTTCACAGCAGTGTGTAAGCCATTAACTGCATTAATCACGTTAAGGCAGTCGCCATCCAAGTGCAGCTTAGTCAAACCTTTTTATTTTGCCCACAGGACTGCATTCAATAAAGCTTTAGACATTAAACTATTGACATACAAATGTTTAACAATACAATATGCATATAAATTAGGTTGCTGATTGGATGAAATGCCCGTGATTTTGAAAGTGAGTTGTTATGACAATTTCTAGTTAGCATGAGGACTTATGACAAAATGAATAAAATTTAACATGAGGACTTATGACAATATGAATAAAATAGGCTTGTGATATACGTATTACGTATATATCTATATCCCGCACTTCCCTTCCTTGTCTTGTCAGTATCTCCTTCTTAAATACATTTTTTTCTTCACATTTTTTTCTTCACCATCTTAATTTTAATCTGATTAGTTTGACGTGTATATATATATACACATGCGTATGTTGGTATGTCCTAGAGTCCTGTCAATTCTCACAAGAAAGAACAAACAACGACCACCGCAACAACAACAAGGACAAAGAGTGCCGTAAGATATTGGTTTGTTTCTTTTTTGGGTGAGTAGACAATAAACATCAGTAGCCTATTCAGATACCATTCAAGAAATTGATTTTTGACTTCTGGAAGAAAAAATATCAAGGGCGATTTCGGTACACAACTTCTAAATGACTTTTAGAAATAAAAAAGTTAACTATTTCGAAAATAAAATGTTTTTTCCTTTGACTTTTACTAATTGTATCTATATCCAATCACCCTACAGGCTGCATAAATCGAACAGCAGTGTGTAAGCCATTAACTGCATTAATCACGTTAAGGCAGCCGCCATCCAAGTGCAGCTTAGTCAAGCCTTTTTGTTTTTCCCACAGGACTGCATTCAATAAAGCTTGTGCCTCTGCCTGCTCAGGATCTATTGCACTATCTGCACCTCCTCGCAATCCATCGCAGTTACCTGCAAAATTCCTAGCTATTAGAGCCCATCCAGAATGGCTATTATTGTCTACATATGATGCATCAAAAATTAATTTTTATCATAGCATTAGCTGGTGGAGACCAGTAATGATGAGCCTGACTTGTGACTTGATTATTATTGGAATGTACAAGTACGGAACTCCTCCAATCATTCATCATTCATCTGCATGATAATAACATTAGCTATAGTATCAATATTGGGATTAACAGCATCAAAAGTTTTAGCACATCTTTCCTTCCATAAACAACATACAGAAAGCCATTGTTTCATACTGTCTAAAATCCAGAACTACTGAGGTGTTATCTGCTGGAAAGAAATGACTCACCCATTGATGCAATCTGTAGTTAAGAGAAAATTAAACAGACCAACATCTACCCCGTTCCAAATATTCCTTGCAGCATTACAGGAAACAAACAGATGTTGAGGACACTCTACATTCTGGTCACACAAAGGACAAGTAGTACACTGGTACTTTGTGATTCTAGCAAGTTTAGACTTAGTTGGCAAACAATTATGTAGAAATTTCCACATAAAGTGTTGGATTCTAGGTGGCAGTTTATGTTTCTAGGACGAACTCCATTTGATGCTCATATCATTTTTGCTGAGACTGGATAAATGTCTGTCATTCAAAATCACTTTATAAGCAGATTTCACTGTAAAATAGCCATTGTTACTTGGTTCCCATCTCAGTTTGTCTTCTCCATCGAAAGGAATTCTAATCTTTAGGATTTCATTCACAGTATTGTTGTCAAATAAAGCATTGATGGTATCTAGTTTCCTGCATTTCATATCATGATTTATTAGTTGACTCACATGCACCATATTAGAAGAGTAAAACTGAGTAGAGGGGTCTATGCATGCATATCTAGAATCCAGTTGTTTTTCCAGATATGCACAGACTTACCATTACCAATTTCTTAAACATAAAATTTCTTGATTAATTCCAAACCTGTGCATATTCCCTTCCAGATCCCAGAGCCCTGCTTTGAGACACTGTCACACAGAGGGTTAGAATTAGCAAGTATTTACCCATAAGGATACTAGTCCATCTATCCTATGGATTCTCCACCATTATCCAAGCTAATTTAGCTAAAAGAGCAAGGTTTAAAATATCAGTTTGCCTGATATTTAGACCTCCTAAATCCTTTGGAATAGCTATATCATTCCAACCTTTAATATATCAACCTTTTCCCCCTTCTTTTTACCCCACCATTAGCTCATTTGGCATAGGAAAAACAACTAAGTAATGGCTAGCTAAACTTTCTAGAACTGATTGGTTTGTTACAGTTCATCCTTATAAAGCAAGATAAGTTGGTTTCCAATGAGAAAGTCTACCCTTAGAATTGTCTTTACAAGTGTTTGAAAGAATCAAATTTTCTTTTTTGTAAAAGGAGTGGGACACCTAAATATTTCTCATTTAAAGATATTCTTCTAATTCTGAGAATATTGGCTATCTCATTCTTCACATTATTAAGGACTTTTTGCTGAATGCTAGAGCTCATTTCTCAAAATTGACAGCTTGACCAGAAAACTTGCTAAATTGCTCAATAAGAGTTATTAAGTTTCTAGCATCTCTAGTTCCTGCCTTTATGAAAATTAGGCAGGAATCAGCAAAGAATAAGTGGGAGATTGAGGGACAGTGTTTATTAGCTTTAAAACCATGGATCGGGTTATCATTTTCAGCTTGGATCAAACCTCTGGATAAATCTTCCATACAAAGAATGAAGAGGTATGGAGACAAGGGATCTCCTTGTCTCAATCCTCTTTGAGGATAGTAAATTTTACCTGGAGCACCATTGAGAAAGATGGAAGTTGAGACTGTTGAAATGCACTGGTTGATCATACTGCACCAATCTGGAGAGAAACCAAGTTTCTTAAGACTATCAAAAAGGACCATTCTATTCTTTCAAATGTCTTAGACATATCAAGCTTGATTGCAACAAAACCATCTTTAGCCTTAGTTTGTTTCATAGAATGAATCAACTCATGTGCAATAACAATATTATCATGAATTAGCCTACCAGATATGAAAGCTGTCTGAGCTGGAGATATGATTTTGTGTAAAACTTTCTTAAGTCTAGAAGATAACAATTTAGAAATAATTTGTAAGACACATTACACAAGCTAATAGGTCTAAAATCAGCAGCATTTTTAGAACAGTTGCTCTTAGGAATTAGAGTGGTGAAAGTGTGGTTCAATTATTTCAGAATGAACTTAGAATGAAAGAAGGATTGAACCATTTTAACTACTTCAGGACCTACAGTTTCCCACATTAGTTGATAAAAACCTAGTGAGAAACCATCAAGTCTTGGAGTTGTCCATGGCTTTTCAAAGACTATTTTCTTGATTTTATCACTAAAGGGCATATCAATTAACATATAGTTATCTTGTTGAGTTATGCAAGTTTCTATATTACTAAGGTAGGCATCTGAGTTAGGAGGATGAGTTGTCCTACTCATATCACTAAAATGCTTAAGAAGCTCATTCTTAATTTCTTGTCTTTCATCAAACCAAATACCCATATTGTTCTGTAAAGACTCAATCTGAGTTTTTGTCTTCTAAAATTTGGACTTTTGATGATAGTAAGATGTATTCCTATTATCTAAAAGCATAGCATCATCCTTACCTCTTTTCCTCCAAAAGTCTTCTTCTACATCATACCAATACTTTAGTTTCCTTGTTAGCTCCACAACCCTGCTGTTATTATGGTCTCTAACATTTCTAGTAAGATTAGATAACTAAAATTCCAAGTTAACAATTTGAGAATTAATACTTCCAAAATGCTGATAATTCCAATTTTTGAGAAAGTATTTAGTAGTATGAAAACAATTAGCAAGAATAAAACCAGCAGAACCAGAAGCATTACCTTTCCATTCAGCTTTGATTAATTCAGACCAAGTAGGGTCTTTGATCCAAGATTTATTCACTCTAAAAGGTTTCTTTGTTTTGCATTCTTGTTTGCTAGTAATTAGCATTATAGGACAATGATCACTTCCTACGAAAATTAAGTGATATAAAGCAGCATTTGGATAAATATTGTACCAATCATAAGATATAACAGCTCTATCTAATCTATCTAAAATTATATCATCTCCACTCCTTCTATTGGTACAAGTAAAGGGTCGGGTTCCCTATATATGGCATACTGGTAAGGTTATTATTATCGAAAAGAAGATTATTCACATCAATATCAGTTTGACTATGAGGATTTTCACCATTTTTTTCACTATTATGTAAGATGAAGTTAAGATCACCTATGACAATCCAAGGATTGTTATAAGTTATCCTAATGTTTCTGTTTCTGTTTGTATGGTAAATTATATTTCAACCTCAAACAAAAATGTAATGGAGATTTGTTGATGATCGAACCGCTGCCTTTTTCTTCACGTGAACAGTATTGGGGGTGTACCTGCAAAAAACCCTCTGATGCTTAAGTTAGCTTGAGTTTTTCACATGAGTTTTAGTGGGGAAGATTGCATACCTTTTGGGCTTGTGAACCCCTGTACTTATATGTTGTCAATTAGGGCCTTACTCTAATTTCGAGGCAAATATAAATTGTATTAAATTCCCTGCATGCCTCCCTGCAATCATATTCCCTGCATGCCTCCCTGCATTGATATTCCCTGCATGACTGCATGTCTCTGGCATTGATATTCCCTGCATGGCTCTGGCATTGATATTCCCAGCATGCCCCCTAGAATATTCCAGAAACTTTCACTAGGGTTATGGAATTAGCTAGGCAAGATGGTGCAAAGAGTTGGCCCAAACAAATGAGTGTAAATTCCAAGCCCAAGAAGAAAGTTTGCTTAAGCCCACAGTAGGGCGTAATTATCCGCAAGGCTAACAATAAGGGGCGGAAAGATCCAGTGAGCCATGGCTTGACTCGTCTAGCGACTCAGTCGGCTGAGTCGACTCGGCTCGGCTCGTAAGGGTGGAAATATCTGCAGTTCAATCTAGGTGGGGTGTAAACATCCACATACCACAGAATTATGTTACTCCAAAAAACACAGGACGAATTGCTAGTGCTGCCGGACAGAAATCAGTCCAGCCGCCGGATATCGTCGCTGATGTATGCCGCCGACCATTGTCTTCGGCGACCTGTTGCTGATGCCTTCACCGGAGACGCTAACACCGCCTGAGAAGAGAATTGTGCCGGAGAAGATGATGTCATGCTGATGTTATTCGAGGCAGAGATGACGACGTTATAACGGCGTTAAGATGGACGACCCGGATTCGCTGATCTGCTAACGCCGTTATGAGTAAAAGACGGTGTTAGTTTGTAATGGAATCTGTTAACTTTAACGGTATATTCTTTTAATATGCTGACCCCGTTATGGGGTTGACGGAATATTCTTCTCTTTGAAGGAATATGATGACGTTGTCAGTTTAGCTGACGTCATGCTGACGTCGGAACTGGTGGATGACTGGTTGGTTGTTCTACTGAAGTGGCGCCCACTGATTGGTCCTCCTGATGACGTGGTACTGATGATGTGGCACCTACTAGCCTTAATTTGGGTATTTTGCATATGGGCTTCTATGTAATATGCTTTTGAGGCCTAGTTAGCCATACTTGGCTAACAAGAGGAGCCTATTAGGCCCAATGAACCATACTTAGCTAATAAGAGGAGCTTTTTAGGCCCAAGTAAGCTCATTTCTAGTGTAAGAATAATAGGGTACAAACATCGCCCCCTCTTAATCCATAACTCGTTATGGGTTAAGAAGTTCGGGTTCCCCAATTTTACTGGCAACTGAATTTGCATCAATCTGGAGTGTTGCTTAACTCGCCCCCAAGTGCGTTGTTCGGAGTGTTATGCAACTCGCCCCCAGGAATATAATGATTGCGCTGGAGTGTTATATATCTATCTCCCAAATGGTTGAGGTGATATATAACTCGCCCCCAGTATGTAGTGGTGTCATGCCGCTCAATGCCCTCGCAAGGGTGCACTTTCCTGCTGCATTTTGCTCGCGCATGGAATGAGAAGTTGAGTTTTTCTGCTACCTTGAATTCTCGCAGGGGGCCAATCCTACTATTCAAGATGCACGTAGAGTTGAGATGTGTACAGTTTCACATGCCTGGACAGGTGAAAATGTTCGCCACATTTGTTGATGTCTCATATGATGGGGGTATACTTGGAACAGGGTAAAAATGCTCGAACTATGCATTCACCCTATCTTCGAGGTGTCAGAGATGCTGCTGACAGTAGACTTGAACTGTACTGTTTTGCCATTTAGGACTGACTGCGGATTCGAGCGTCCACTGTAGCTTATAATTAAACACGAACAATTTTGATAAAGTGTGGAATACCAAAATAATGTTGAATTAAATAATATAAATAACAAGATAATTACCTACTGCTCGACAACAGCTGCCTCGTAAAACCTTTGCGTGGAAAACCCAGTGGGATAAAACCATCATAAAGGAAAAAGAGTGCAGCACAGTAGGATTTGAAACTACTCATATGCGAATTTAGCTAATGATAAAACTTCTTCAAGTAGAAAGAATTCCATGGCTTCCATGGTTTTGAATCTTGAGTTCCATCGAGGTTCCTCAGGTAGTAGGAGCCTCGAGATGCTGGCCTGTCCACTATGCACAGACCTTCCCAGTTTGCTCCGAGCTTTCCACAGTTTGGTTCCATTGTGGTTGCTCGGGTTTTCTTCAAGACATATTCTCCCGGTTTGAATGAGCGTTCTCTGACCTTTCAATCATAGCCCAGCTTGATTGCCCGCTGGTATCGGACCAACTGCTGTAAGGTTGTTTCTCTTTGTTCTTCCAGCAACTCTTTATCCAAAGCCAGTATGATGTCGTTTTTCTGATATCTGAAAACACGAGTTTTGGTGGTCTCTAGATGTACCTTAGTGGGTATGACTGCCTCTGTCCCATAAGCCAGTGTGAATGGGGAAAATCCAGTGGATCTTTTTGGGGTTGTTCGATAGGACCATAAGACTCTTGGGAACTCTTTAGTCCATTTTCCCTTCGCCTTCTCCGGCCTTTTCTTAAGATTGTCCATAATAACGCGATTGGTCGCTTCTGCCTGCCCGTTGCTCTGAGCATAATAAGGAGCTGAGAAATTGTGACAAATATTCAGGTTCTTGCAGAATTCTTTGACCACCACAGAATCGAACTACTTCCCATTGTCCGATACTAAATCGCTTGGGATTCCAAATCTGCAGACGATATTCTCCCATATGAATCTTTTCACTTCATGTTTGATAACATGTACCAATGCCACTGCTTCGACCCATTTGGTGAAATAATGAGTAGCGGCTAGTACGAATTTAACGCCTCCGGGAGCTTTGGGAAGTGGTCTGACGATGTCTAGTCCCCACTTATCGAATGGCCAAGGGATAAAAACTGGATGCAATTCGTTGGTGGGCCTTTTAGGAATTGGTGTGTGCTCTTGGCATAACACGCATTTCTGCGCGTATTCTTTAGCATCTTTCTGCATGTATGGCCAGAAGTATCCCTGGGCAAGTATCATGTGCGCGAGATTGCGCCCTCCAGAATGGTTGCCACATATTCCTTCATGAGCCTTGATAGACACATTTTTGAGTCTAAGTTGTCCTCAATTTTCTGTATTGTTGGTACTCGAATTTGTGCTTATTTTGGTGTTTTGTGTGTTTGTAGGTATTTTTGGGAAATAAACTTTTTCGGGAAAATCGGCTCGAAAAAATTACTCGGAGAACCCCTGGAGGACATCTGCTTGTAGGACACCCACTTTGGATAAGGGGAACCCAATTGCTATTTGCACCCCACATCTGGATAGGGGGACACCATCTTCATCGTTTCAAAAGAAATTTTGGCTGGAAAGTAAGATATTCACGACAGAAATTAGGGTTTGGTGTTTGAAGGTGTTGGAGGTAGATTCAATTGCTGGATTCGGTTTGGATGGGCCTGTTTTAGATTAACAGGCTTGGCATAGCTCGTTGATTCGACGGAAATCGGTTAGAATGTCAGTTTGAAGTAAAACAGGGAAGTGTGTACGAAGTGATATTCATGGGATCTTTTACCCTTTTCCGAGTATTACTTTAGATTGGCTTGTGTTGGACTTAATCTTTGACGAGCTGCAACGTGTTTCGAGGGATGTTGAATGCTGCAGAGGCTTGATGAGCTAAAACAGGGAGGAGATATTCATGGGTTTCCGGTATTTATCTTTGTGAGATTTTGCGCACTAATGGGAGAAGATATTCTGTCAGATTTTGTTTGATTCTCGCAGGAAGTTTGGAAAGTTTTTCAACCAACAAAGACGCGTGAAGAGGCGAAGAATAAGGAAAATATTCCCGGGACTTGTACGGCATTGATTACGTGAAGTTTTGAAATTACGGGAGATTCTTAGTCCTGTGAGGTTATAAGTAGACGCTGAGAGTCGGAGAAGAGGGGATGGAGAGATTGGGAGACGTTTAGACACTACAGAGCCTGATAAATTAGAGTTACAGAGACCTGCCATTGCTGCTCCTGTGAAGAACACGAAGAACATTAGACAGTAGGGGACAGTCGTAGTGCTACAGTGCCAACAACGCTTCAAATGTATCGTTCTCTGTAACAGTTAGTTTTGTAACAAATATAAGTGTTACAAACCCGGTTTTATTATTCATTACTGTGAACACCTTTTTGAGCAATGAAAAATTCCTTTGAGTGTGTTTTCAACATGCGGAGCTAGAACCCATCACTGGGACAACGGAGGAAGCAACTTTTCATGATTGTGGTAAATGAATTAATTCTTTATATGACTTTTTGCATAGATTTAATTGCTTTATGATTTCTATTAATTATTTGTTATTTAATCTGATGTCGCATGCTTAGTTTTAATTACTTTTGATGTGTCATGCTCACAACTTACAACTAATATGTTTTATGAAATCTATTTTTGGCAAAAAATTAGAGTCACGACTTCTTTTGTTTGAGCTATATTGTTTAGAATTAATGACTGAACCACAAGAATATGAAAAGTAGTGAAATCCTGCGTCCTAGTGTCTCTTCATCGTGTGACCTTATTTCGTATATTTTTCTTTATTTTTATTATTTTAGTATATTAATTCTTAAAATCAATCTCATCAAGTCCGAGTGAACGACAACCTTTTTACTACAACATCATTGAAAAATACCATCAATTTTTGGCGCCGCCGACGCGAACTTGTTTATAGATTTTTTTTTAGGTTTTTTTTATTTATTATTATTTTTGTTTTTTTTTACACGTTTTGTTATTTCTGTTTGCTTTCAGATTTGGAGTGGAGCGAAAGAAAAAGATAAAGTGCTGAAAAGAAAAGAAAAGCAAAGCCAAAATAGGAAAGAAAAAAGAGATCCGAACGGAGTGAAGAAGAAAATTTTGTATATAGTGTTATTATTATTTATTTATTTTAGAAACTGTACTAAGGTAATTATTTTTGTAATTTTTATTTTATTTTTGGACTTTTTAATTTTTGGACTTTATTTTTGGACTTTTGGACATTATTATTTTTAAAAACCCTAAGGAAGGGTTCGTTTAAATAAAACTGTTGCAGGGAAGGACGACGATTACGATACCATATGGCCCATCGGGTTCGTACACTGACATCGGAGTCGGTGGATCGAGTCGACTTCAACGGTTCATCCCCCGTCTGGAACGGGAGGTAAGTTTTTCTGAACACCCGTTAATCCCCTGTCAGTGGGTTAATTTTGTGTTGAGAATGTCGAACTTGTATTACAATAGCCAATACAACGAATATACGACTGATTTTCAAAATGGACATTACTTTGACCATAGTGTGAATAGTGGTTGGGAATGCCAATCTTTTGAAGGTTATGGCCCATACCATGGTGAGCCCAATTACTATCCACATGCCTAATGGTCATACGAGCAAAATTCCTATAATTCATCTTCTCTAGATGAGGCATGTAAGATACTTGAGTCAACGCGTAAGTTACTTGAGTCGACACATAAGTTAGCGGACACAGATGACTTAGTTATGGACGAAAGAACTGTAACGGTGAGTGAAACATCTTTAGAAGATAACCTCAGGAAGTTAGCTGAGTCAACATGTAAGTTAACAGAGTCAACACGTGAGTTTGCTGAGTCAACACGTAGGTTAGAGTTAGAGACGGAAGAAAGAATTGCTCGAATTACTTTGAATTGCCAATACATTACTTCAAAAATCACCTTTGAAAATGAGGAAAATTTCTATTTACATAATCAAGATGACGAGGTTAGAATTGAAAGCAATACTTTAGATAAGGTTCGACCATCTTCATATTACTATGATGATGATGATAGTGTTGATGAAGAATCTGAAGTTTTTAGGCGTAGTGATCAGGAATTTGTTACTCCAATGAACTCGTAGAGATGAGTGAGGATGAACCTGACTTAGAAGAAAAACTATAAGTTTGGGGGTGATTATTATCCATGTGCTTTAACTCTTAGATAGGTCCCTCGCTTGGGACTTAACATATATGCCTCAACCATTTTACAAGATTATCTTCATACACGTTTTCCCGAACCTCATGTTGTCCATAAGGAATTTCAGTTGTTAGAAACCATTCTCTGGTTGATGTGGTTGACCCAGGCTATGATCCCGAGATTGATTTTGTTTTCCCACAAAATATTTTTCTTCCAAATGTGGGAATGTATGAGTTTCAAATGTGTTTGTTATTAAGTTCTGAGACTAAACCTAATTACTTTAGGAGATTAGGGTCAACACATTTGCTTAAGATTGACCACCATTTTCATCGTAGTCAATCGTGTGAGTCAAAACTGATTGACTTTAAGGATCCGCAGCTATTTAGGTTATTATTATGTGCTTCTAAGTCTTTACTTAAGTTTCTCCAGACTCTAATACCTGAATCGGATCTTAGCTATGAGGAAATGCATTCCATGAAAATATTTTATCTAGACCCATTATAGAACACGAACTCAACCACGATTAGATGTAGTCGTCTTAAACAGGAAACTAGACAAGGGTGTGCTTTATTTGTTAATTTTCTTGGCATGTTGCATATTCCCTTTACTTGTGATAACCTTATTTGGTTTTGGTGATCCGCAGTTATTCCGGCTATTAGTTTATGATTCTATGAGGTGACTAATTCCTTCCGATGTCTGGCTGAAGACTTTAAACTTAGCACTTCTTGGGAGGTAACCCATGCTCATGCAACACGGTAATATCTTTCCTTAACTCTTTTTGCTTCAAGTGGTAACAGTTTCTCCTTGTTCATGCTTTTAATTTTATCTTTAGAACATTGAGGACAATGTTAGATTTGAGTTTGGGGGTATGGGAGAAACTTTTTAGTTGCAGTATCAACTCCAGAGTCTAGAAATTTATGTTATTAAGGTTGGCACTAACCAATCTAAGTGGATGGGAACATCTTGGTTGTAGGAATTGAGGAACCAATCTGATGATTAGATGAAAACATCTAAAGAGTCTATTCATAAAAGCACAGAGCTCAGGTGTTAGAATTAAAAAAAAAAACATGATAGTTTCGCCATATCTCGTTGAATCCTTTTCACTTTCTGTTTTTATTTTTATTTTCTTATAAGTGATTGGGTGAAATAGAGTGATTGAGATACCAAAAAAAAAATTAAAAAAAAAACTGACCATCAGACCAACCGGAATAAATTCAATAAAGTCGACCACTGGTACCCTTGTATATGCCAATTGTGTTGACCTAGAGTTAGAATTATCACCCGCTGGTTCCCTTGTATATGCCAGCTGTGTTGATATTAGTCAGACCGGTGTCTCAATCCATTAGGATAGGTTCACCTTAATCAACATCAAAACCATTTACGTATTTCTCTACATCCATCTTCTTAATCTTTCCATGTGATTGGTTGACTCCGGTTATGATGTACAGAAACTATCTGATTAGAGCTCTGTCATTTATATGAATTTTAGTATGCTTGAGTGGAAACTCGTGTACATCAATTGGAATTTCGCATCAGGATACTTCCTCCTGTAGTCAATGAGAGTATGCCAACCAATGAGATTATTTAGTGCCTTCCAAGGTTCTGCATAGATAACTAGGATCTGGAGTAAAGGTTTTGTGGGTACACCTCTGGTAAACCCTCCGGAGACAACACTCCGCCGCTAGGGCCACCTAGCGGTTTAACGGCTTGCTGCACATGCTAAGTGTAGTCATTTTATTTTCTAGATTAGATTTGCTCGAGGACTAGCAAATAATAAGTTTGGGGGTATTTGATAGACACATTTTTGTGTCTAAGTTGTCCACAATTTTATGTATTGTTGGTACTCGAATTTGTGCTTATTTTGGTGTTTTGTGTGTTTGTAGGTATTTTTGGGAAATAAACATTTTAGGAAAAATCGGCTCGAAAAAATTACTCGGAGAACCCCATGAGGACATCTGCTATTCAGACTCCTACTTTGGATAAGGGGCAACCCAATTGCTATTTTTCACCCCACAGCTGGATAGGGGGACACCATCTTCATCGTTTCAAAAGAAATTTTGGCGGGAAAGTAAGATATTCAAGGCATAAATTAGGGTTTGGTGTTTGAAGGTGTTGGAGGTAGATTCAATTGCTGGACTCGATTTGGATGGGCCTGTTTTGGATTAACATGCTTGGTATAGCTCGTTGATTCGACGGAAATCGGTTAGAATGTCAATTTGAAGTAAAACAAGGAAGTGCGTACGAAGTGATATTCATGGGATCTTCTACCATTTTCCGAGTATTACTTTGGATTGGCGTGTGTTGGACTTAATCTTTGACGAGCTGCAACGTGTTTCGAGGGAGGTTGAATGTTGCAGAGGCTTGATGAGCTAAAACAGGGAGGAGATATTCACGGGTTTCCGATATTTATCTTTGTGAGATTTTGCGCAGTAATGGGAGAAGATATTCTGTCAAATTCTATTTGATTCTCGCAGGAAGTTTGGAAAGTTTTTCAACCAACAAAAGACGCGTGAAGAGGCGAAGAATAAAGAAAATATTCCTGGGAATTGTACGACATTGATTACGTGAAGTTTTGGAGTTATTACGGGAGATTCTTAGTCCTGTGAGGTTATAAATAGACGCTAGGAGTCATAGAAGAGGGGATGGAGAGATTGGGAAACGTTTAGACACTACAGATCCGGAGAAATTGGATTTACAGAGAGATGCCATTGTTGCTCCTGTGAAGAACACGAAGAACATTAGACAGTAGGGGACAGTCGTAGTGCTACAGCGCCAACGACGCTTCAAATGTATCGTTCTTTGTAACAGTTAGTTTTGTAACAAATATAAGTGTTACAAACCCGGTTTTATTATTTTTCTCCCATTTTATTATTGTGAACACCTTTTTGAGCAATGAAAAATTCCTTTGAGTGTGTTTTCACCATGCAGAGCTAGAACCCATCACTGGGACACCGGGGGAAGCAAATTTTCATGATTGTGGTAAATGAATCAATTATTTATATGACTTTTTGCATAGATTTAATTTCTTTATTATTTCTATTAATTATTTGTTATTTTGTCTGATGTCGCATGCTTAGTTTTAATTACTTTTGATGCGTCATGCTCACAACTTACAACTAATGTTTTATGAAATCTATTTTTGGCAAAGAATTAGAGTCACGACTACTTTTGTTTGAGCTATATTTTTTAGAATTAATGACTGAACCACAAGAATATGAAAAGTAGTGAAATCCTGCATCCTAGTGTCTCTTCATCTTGTGACGTTATTTCGTATATTTTTCTTTATTTTTATTATTTTAGTATATTAATTCTTAAAATCAATCTCATCAAGTCCGAGTGAACGACAACCTTTTTACTACAACATCATTGAAAAATACCATCAAGCCTTCGCCAATATCTGTTGCCCTTCTTCGGCTAATATGCACCGCAAAAATGGATCCAAAGCTACACGTTTGCGGTAAAGCTGTCCCTTGATCATTGAATATCTCCAAGCATTCTTTTTCCCTTTTGAAGCGAGATGCTCATCTTTTGGGAGTTCACTGGTTGTCAAATACCGAATATAAGGCTGACGCCAGTCTGAAGTATTTTCAGCAGGATTGTTTGAATTGTCTATCCTTGGACTGTCAACATCCATATTGCTATCTATGTTTTCGATATCTCCGTGTGCCGATGTAGTTGCCCTTTCACCCCCACTAGCGTGTTCGAGAGACAGGACAAGGTGGTTATCGGAGATGCTAGGTAACTCTTGGAAATCTACTACAACGAAACGGGTGGTATCAGTTTCGACTGCGGAAGAAAGATACGCTAAACCGTCTGCGTGCCTGTTTTCCAAACGTGGTCTTTGGCCAATAGAAAATTGGTCGAATTCATTTGCCAGCTCTCTCATATGATCCAAATATAAGGCTATCCTCTCTTCCTTGGCTTTGTAGGTCCCCAGAAACAGGTTAACTACTAGCATGGAATCAGTTAACAGCTTCACGTTCTTCGCATCTAACTGTTTGACGGCCTTTAAACTGATAATTGATGCTTCATATTCAACTTCATTGTTTGATGCTCGAAAGCCCAATCTAGTCGTTTTCTCGATCTTTGAACCTTCAGGAGTAAGGATGACACACCCAACTCTAGCTCCACCAACATTCGATGACCCATCAGTAAAGACAGCCCATAGTGGCTCAGGTGTATAAACCTCCATTGCGGACTCGCCCTCAGTCTGATTAGTGGCTGACTCTATGGGTTTGAACAACTCCTCTTCTTCTACGGCAACTATTTATATGTCGTCCACAGGAAAATCTGCAAGCATTCCATCCAGGGAGTGTCCCTTCTCTGCAGTTCTGGTTTCGTACTTGATTTCACACGCCCCCAGAAAATTTGACCATATGGCTAGTCGGCTGGAATCATCAGCACGTTCCAGGATTCTCTTCAGCGGGTATTCTGAGTAGACTATGATCTGCCTCCCTTGTAAATAAGGTTTGAGGCGACGAGATGCATGCAACAGTGCAAGTGCTATCTTCTCAATTTTCTTGTACCGTTTTTCCGCCCCCGTCAGAGATTTACTGACAAAGTAAATAGGCTTTTCATGTGGATCTGTAACAAACAACACTGCACTTACATCGTTCTCCATTGCAGCCAGATAAACTCCGATAGGTTGTCCAATTTTTGGACTCACCAAAACCGGGGGAGTTGACAAATATTGGTTGATCTCATCGAAAGCTTTTTCGCACTCATCCGTCCAACCAAAATTCACTGCTTTCTTCAAAACATCAAAGAATGGTTTGAATCGATCCGACGAGCGTGAAATGAAATGGTTTAAAACTGTTAATCGTCCCGCTAGCTTCTGTACCTCCTTCTTCGTTCTTGGGGATGTCATCTCTCTTATGGCTCTGATTTGCTCTGGATTCGCCTCGATTCCTCTGTGCGTCATCAAGTATCCAGGGAACTTTCCCGAGGATAGCCCGAATGAACATTTTGCTGGATTGATCTTCATACGATATTGCCTCAAGATATCGAATATTTTCTGCAGATCAAGAAAATGCGACTCCTTTTGCTCAGATTTCACTACCATATCGTCGATATACACTTTCATCGTCTTCCCAATCAGATCCTTGAACATATGGTCTACCAAATGCTGGTAGGTCGCCCCTGCATTCTTTAGCCCGAACGACATTACAGTATAGCAGTAAACTCCTCTGTCAGTCATAAACGCAGTATGCTCTTGATCTTCCTCGAACAAAGGTATTTGGTTATACCCCGAAAAACCGTCCATGAACGACACTCTCCCGTACCCTGAGGTTGCATCCACCAAATCTCTTATCCGCGGAAGCAGGAACGGATCACTCGAACATGCTTTATTCAAATCAGTAAAATCGATACAGACACGAATTTTACCATTCTTCTTTGGAACAGTGCGATATTATACGGCCCGGCGAGGATCTTGCCTTTGGTCGAATAAAGCCTGCTTCCAACAACTTTTCGACTTCTGCAAAAACTCCATATTTTTTTGTTTTGCGCCATATTCCTAATTTTCTGACGAACTGGATGGAATTTTTCATCGATATTTAGTCTGTAGCAGGTTACGTTATGAACGGGTGGTAGTCCTGGCCGTACTCTGATGAGTTGTAGCTGGCCAGGTCCCTGCTCGCTGGGGTCGTATACGCCTTCATTTAGGTAGATCTCCAGTAACCATCAGATTTCTCTCTGGCCTATCAAGATCGATCACTTCTCTGTTTCGGTCTGCATCTCAAGGGATAACTCGAATTCCAAGACGCTTCCATACAGAACGACCCTTCTGGTTGTTCAGATTAACAGTCCTCGGTCGAGACTGGTTCTCACGTTCTAATCTCAGGAAAGCGTTCTCTTTCTCCACCTCGTTCGATTGACGGCGCATCGATTCTTCCTCCGTACTAGGATTCGCGGTTCGTCCATCTCGCAGGTCATGTCGATCATTATTCCTCCTTGATGGGCTGCCGAATACAAGCCCTCTGTCTGCTCGAACTCGTGAGTTTTCTCCATCAGGTATGGTGTCAACATCCATTCCTCCGTCTTCGATCATATGTCGTTTTTCGTTTCTCCGACTATTCAGATCTGGGGTTCTGTCACGAACACGATCTCGATCCTGACCACGATCTGTGGTTCTGTCACGAACACGATCTCGACCCTGTCTGATTCCAGTGGGTACTGACGGTGCTGACTGAACTTCAATCTCGTTCCATTCAACTTCGCGTCTCTTGTGTTGTCGAAGATTGCTAAAAGAATCGACCCTTCACGCAGTTTGTTTGACTACTGCCATAGCTCGATTTGGGAAAACAAGATTATCTTTTCTCGAGACCCACGGTCGGCGCCAATGTTTGTATGGTAAATTATTTTTCTACCTCAAACACAAATTTAATGGAGATTTTTTGATGATCGAACCGCTGCCTTTTTCTTCAAGTGAACAGTATTGGGGGGTACCGCAAAAAAACCCTCAGATGCTTAAGTTAGCTTGAGTTTTTTACAGGAGTTTTAGTGGTGAAGATTGCATACCTTTTGGGGACTTGAACCCCTGTATTTATATGTTGTCAATTAGGGCCTTACTCTAATTTCAAGGCAAATATAAATTGTATTAAATTCCCTGCATGCCTCCCTGCATGACTGCATGTCTCTAGCATAGATATTCCCTGCATGGCTCTGGCATTGATATTCCCTGCATACCTCCTAGAATATTCCAGAAACTTTCACAAGGGTTATGGAATTAGCTAGGCAAGAGGGTGCAAAGGGTTGGCCCAAACAAATGAGTGTAAATTCCAAGCCCAAGAAGAAAGTTTGCTTAAGCCCACAGTAGGGCGTAATTATCCGCAAGGCTAACAATAAGGGGCGGAAAGATCCAGTGAGCCATGGCTTGGATGGTCTAGTGACTCAGTCGGCTGAGCCGAGCGAGCCGACTCGGCTCGGCTCGTAAGGGTGGAAATATCCTGCAGTTCAATCTGGGTGGGGTGTAAACATCCACAGACCACAGAATTATGTTACTCCGAAAAACACAGGACGAATTGCTGCTGCTGCCGGAGAGAAATCAGCCCGGCCGCCGGGCATGGCTGCCGGCGACCTGCTGATGTTGCCGTCACCGGAGAAGATAACGCCGCCTAAGAAGAGAATTGTGCCGGAGAAGACGCCGTCATGCTGATGCTATTCACGGCGGAGACGACGGTGTCATAACGGTGTTAAGATGGACGACCCGGATTCGCTGATCTGCTGATGCCGTTATGATTAACAGACGTTGTTAGTCTATAATGGAAACTGTTAACTTTAACGGTATATTCTTTGAATATGCTGACGCCGTTATGGGGTTGACGTAATATTCTTCTCTTTGAAGGAATATGCTGACGTCGTCAGTTTAGATGACGTCATAACTGGTGGATGACTGGTTGGCTGTTCTACTGAAGTGGCGCCCACTGATTGGTCATCCCGATGATGTGGCACTGATAATGTGGCATCTGCTAGCCTTAATTTGGGTATTTTGCATATGGGCTTCTATGTATTATGCTTGTGAGGCCTAGTTAGCCATACTTGGCTAACAAGAGGAGCCTATTAGGCCCAATGAACCATACTTATCTAATAAGAGGAGCTTTTTAGGCCCAAGTAAGCTCATTTCTAGTGTAAAAATAATAGGGTATAAACAGTTTCTAAGGTGATCCCATTGATTATCTTTATCAGTGTCATTTAGAGCACCATAGATATAGGTCAATATAGAACTGCTATTTTGACTATCAAGCTTAACTATGCAATTAATCATGTTCATATGCGCATCAATAATCTGAAGGTCAATGCCATCTTTCCATAAAATACATAAACCTCTAGATAGACCTATAGGATGTAAAAGAGTTATATTGGGATATATGAATCTTTTTAGCAAGTAACTCATTCTTTTTTATTGACTTTTGGTTTCATACAAAAAGATTATGTCAGGGTTTTGGGTTTTTATGAGCATGTTAAGATGATTTCTAGTATCCTTGTTTCCAAATCCACAAACATTCCATGAAATGATTTTCATATTTGTAGAAAAATAAGGTTGACTAGTGCAGATTTTATCAGTGTGAGAGTGCAAGAGATAACTGATGCAAATACTATAAAGTTTATGTAAGAAATTCAAGTTGACGAAGAGATGTTTGTATATTACCTTCCATGTCCCCTTAGTGTTGTCAGAATGTTTCTCCTCTGTTGTGAGTCTTTCTGTAGCTTGTGTTTCCAACTGTTCCCCATCATGAGAATGACTGGTTGTGCAACTTGCATATGATTCCTGGGTGTTGTTATCCCAAGTCTCTTACCCAATCTTGTTGAGTCATTTTCATCATCTTTTTGAGCTAAGTGATCCATCATTGGTGCTAGAAGAATACCATCCTTTGGAGAAATGAATGTTGCTTTTTTAACCTCCTTCTTTTTGGTGCAGCTTGGTATAATATTGTCCTCTTTTCCATCTTCCTGAGTCCTCTTATTGGCAGTATTGCTTACTCCAAAAAAGTATGGATTACTATGAGCTTTTTGAAAAAGCGGGGGTCTAACAACCATACCCAATATTTCATTTGGCAATCTGAATAGACAAACTCCAATATACTTTCAAGAGAATCAACTAGACAGTTAGACTCAATCTAGAAAAAGTATATCAAAAAGTTTTATATCTCTATCTCTCAATTCAATCTGCAATCAGTAAATAAGAATTTGCGAGCCCGATTGAATATAAGAGAAATAACTTTAATGGTACCAAAGACCAATGTTCAAGGATCAATCAATTTCAATCAACAACGAAAGGTTGGATTTACCAATTGATCGATTCAACGCACAACCTGTGATATTTTAATTATATAACAAAATATAATGCGGAAAAGAAATAACACAAACACCATAATTTTGTTAACGAGGGAAACCGCAAATGCAGAAAAACCACAGGACCTAGTCCAGATTTGAACACCACACTGTATTAAGCTGCTACAGACACTAGCCTACAACCAATGAACTTGGGACTGGACTGTAGTTGAACCATAATCAATCTCACATTGATTCAAGGTACAGTTGCGCTCCTTACGTCTCTGATTCCAGCAGGATACTACACACTTGATTCCCTTAGATGATCTCACCCACAACCAAGAGTTGCTACGACCCAAAGTCAAAGACTTGATAAACAAATATGTCTCGCACAGAAAAGTCTATTGGAATAGATAAATCTGTCTCCCACAGAAATACCTACGAGTTTTATTCTGTCTTTTGATAAATCAAAGTGAACAGGAACCAATTGATATACCGGACTTATATTCCCAAAGAACAGCCTAGAAATATCAATCACCTCACAATAATCTTAATCGTATGGTTGCGAAACAAGATATTGTGCAATCAAAAACGATGAGACGAAGATGTTTATGACTACTTTTTATCTTGCCTACCAGAGATTAAATCTCGAGCCAATCTTAAAGAAGATTGTACTCAAATACGATAGAAATAACAAGATCAGATCACGCAACTACAGAGAAAATAGTTGGGTCTGGCTTCACGATCCCAATGAAGTATTTAAGTTGTTAACCTACAGGTTTTGTGAAAAACCTAAGGTTAAAGGAGAATTGACTCTAGCTTATACAACTAGTATCACACATGAGGTGTGGGGATTAGGTTTCCCAGTTGCTAGAGTTCTCCTTTATATAGTATTCAAATCAGGGTTTGCAATCTAAGATACCTTAGTAACAAAGCATTCAATATTCACCATTAGATGAAAACCTGATTAGATTCAAGCTAATATCTTTCAACTGTTAGATCGAACTTAGCTTGTTATACACAAATGAAATGTACCCTCATTTAGGTTTATGTAACCGTACCTAAACGTGTACACCATGTTGGATCAACCGTAGTTAACCGAGCTTAGCTATATGAACACTCTCATATCAACCTTATTCATCTTAACCATAACTAGTTTATATGACTCAAATGAAACTAGTCAAAGAGTTGCTCAATTACTATATTCTCATAGAAGTATACAAGAACACAATTGAAACAAAATCGGTTTGACTCGAATCAATTCATGAACATTATAGCCATGGTTTGAAAAGAATGCATTCCTTAATATATAAATGTATTAGTTCATGAGCCAACCGATTGTAGAACTATAACCACTCAAGTATGCAAACAGGCACACATACTTAAGTAGCCGGTCTGAGTTTGGGTTCGCCAGTATGCGAACGAGTACGCATATTTAAGTACACTTCCAAAACCCAGCAGAAATTCCCGGACCTATACCTTACGCAAGTATGCGTACAGGTATGTGTACTTGGTACATGGAATTTCACAACTTCAAGTTCGCATACGGGTATGCATACTTTAGTTCCGGTCATGGATCACGTACATGCAAGAATGCACATTATGTTTATAATCCAATGATGGTTAAGTATTCTAAACTCTTATTTCAATCATTGAAACTTTCTTAGAGGATGACAATAGCCGTTTTCACACACTATTAGCATCAAAGAAATTTTCAAGTTATTAAATAATCATTACGAAACATTCTAAGTCTACACCAAATGATTGTATCACACAAACTATGTAAGATGTTACTCGAAGATTTTCACATGATTATCTTTTGACTTTCGTCAAGAATATAATATGAACTTGGTTAAAGCGAAAGCTTACCAACACATATTTCGATAAATATGTAAGCAATATAAACTCAGCTCGAAATATCAAATGTGTATAATCGACAACTATATAGTAATACGACTTTTGTATCAATATAAGAGATAGAGTAGGAATAGACTTTCTAAGTGATAGATGAGTTTTAGTATCCACATACCTTTTGTTGATGAAGTTCCACAAGCTCTCCTTCGTAGTTCTTCGTCTTCAATGGATGAATGTTGTGAAGTCTAATGCTCAACTACACAATCTATCCTAGTCCGAGACATTACTATAAGTAGACTAGAAATCAAGACTTATAGTTTTGATCACTAATATTGACAAACAAGCTTGAGATAGCAACGCTTGCGAGTTCGACTGACCAGTGCTCTAACACTTTTGTTAGGTAATCTGTTGCTGCCTTGCAATCACCTTTAGTATGCTTAATGATGTAGCAACTTGGACAGATGCTATGAGGCTGTTTTCATAGAAAAACTTAATCCATCTAGTATACCCTTCATTAGAGGATAATTTATGTTTATGATGACACATACTTTGACTCCATCTTTGTCCACAGGGATTGCATCCTTTGGTTCCATTGCAATAACCTCCCATATCAGTCTTCCAATCTTTGTAACATATATTACATTAAAGTGTTCAGGCATCATCTTTTTGAGTTGGAGCAGAAACATTGATGATTCAAATCCAGGTCCTTGTAGATAACTTCAGAGTTGTAGTGATGCATGATAAATAAATTTCTGTTTATAATTCATGGCCTAGTTATGAAGATGTTTTTTTTTTTTTGTTTTTTTCAATATCTTTGAATTTGAATACCATTATGTTTTTGTCAATTTCCACCACCTTCACTTCTCCTTCTGGGATATGAGACCAAGTAAACTTGATGTGATGCTCCACTGCTTTAAAACCCATAGATATATCATTCTTCCATGATAAGCATACCAATAAGGCAATTATTCCAATTCAATGAATCTTCATTAGTGACTGCTTCCAGCTCTTTGTTTAATACTTCTTCTTCTTGATCTAGTTCCAAAGCTGCTTGTTTAACCTTTTCAGCTAAATCAATAACTTGTTCATTATTTTCTTCTGCCATTATACTCTTGGCTGTTGCACTATTTCCCAGTTTTATTATGCCCTCTTGATTTATATAATGAGATGACCCAATACGATTATGGTTTTCTACAACATTCAAAGATATTTCTTCATGATATTTTTGGGTTGGAGATATACGGTAATTACTGATGAATCTTCTATTTGCAGTAACAAAACATAATACAACTATTCACAGAGAAAAATCAGGAGATTGTTACCAAGACTGCGGCGACTTTTTTAAAATTCAAATTTTCTCCTCTTCCTCCTTTTTGGCCTTGATTTTCCAGTTGAATGGATGTGGATCGGTTCTGACTGAGTTGAATACTCTCATGATGGAGGAACAATGGCGACAACATGGCTTCAAAAAGCTTCTTAGCTAACAGCAGTAATAAAGGCAAACGCCATTAAGAAGATAACAATCTATAACACATTAGGGGAAATTGAAAGTTAGTTGAAATCCATTTTTGAAGTCAAATTTTAATTTCGTTGATGAAAAAACAAGAAGAAGTAAAATGAGATCTGTTCACAACATCAATATTGGATTTTTATATCAAAAAACAAGATTTGAATGAGAAATATGCATACGGACTCAAAAACAAATTAAAAAGTCATGGACAGTAAGCAAAGATTCGGAGACAAGGATGAGAAATTCAAACTTTTTTTTACTGAGTTGGCATTTTCAAAATCGCCGATTTGCAGAGCCCATTCTTTTTATTTGTTTACTGAATCACAGAATAATTGTCTTTTAAACCTAATTTCGAGCCCAAATAAACTCGTTTCAAAACTCCTTTCGATCAACTTCAGTATTCTCTTACTAAAAATAATTTCCTCCGCGAATTTATCCATAACATCACCCACAAAACTCCTTTTTTTACTTTTGGTCCTGAGTCTTCTGAAAAACCCCACCTAATTCATTCAGGCGATTAACATAGTCAATAAACTAACAACAAAGATGGTTGTTTTTGGTTCTTGTAAAGTATGTATCAGTTCTAGAGCTATGTATGCTGATTATTCCAACATATTTAATGGCTTTCTATTCTAGTACTGGTCTTAGTAAACTAAATACAAATTAAGTTAAACTGGAGTTAATTATCTCTATTTGGTCTTGCTTTCTTAATCAATCAAGGTGGCATAAACGGGCAATAGTAATTTGTTCTCTTAAAAGGGATAACCATTGTTTGTTTTCTGAGAAACGGATAACCATTGCTCGTTTATTTTATTAAAACCTGACAACCATCATCCATCCACTATGAAAATGGGGAATCACCATTGGGCCTAGAGAGTTGCTCCAGAAAGTATAAGGTACAAAATATACAGAGCATGGATAATTCAGGATGCAAAGAACTTGCTCCAGAAAGTATAACACAGATTCCTACAAATGACCATTGGGTTTGTCAGGACTGGACATACCCTATTTATTGACATCCCCCTATCGAGGATGTCAGACACGTGTTCCATTTATCTTTCTCTGCAAGCTCGTATTCCGAAATCTGTACATGTGTTCCCTAGGATATAGTGTTTTCGGACTTTTTCAGATTGTTGAGGGGATATCCCTTTGGTCATTGATAGGTGTCTAAAACAACTTATTTTATATTTAGTATTTATGCTTTCTTTGTTATTTTTCGTGTGAATTATGTATCTTATGTTCGCTTTTGAGTTTCATAGGTGTTTTGGAGTCATTATGAGCAAAAGAATGAGAAAACGTCCATTTGGAGTTAAATGGAGCAAAAGCGTCATCCACAGGCGAGCGATGTTCGGAACCAGCTAAGGGTGCGCAACAAAGGAGGTGAAAAATGAACTGTCGGTTCCCCACAACTGGCAGTTGAACAAGAAAGGGAATAGGTCATCGATTATCTCAAACCGACAAGCCAAATAATTTCAGGTGGCCCTTATCAATGCGGGTGTCAAGAACAACCCTACCTCATTAGGATATGAACCACACAAGAGGATCTGCGTGGTTATTATAACAACACAACACTACTCTGCGTGCGTGATAGTTTGGTAGGAAAACTAAGGAAGAATAGAGCTTCGTCATTTGATTGATTGATTACCAACGAAGAAGTTTGATGCTGATTTTGAGCTCTAACGAGATTAGGAAGGTTGGAGTGCAGGTTGTTCATTGAAATGGATTTGAGTTTGGTTGGGAATGGAAGGAATTTAAGCCGAGAACGCGAGGGGAGGAGGAAGAGGTGACTGTCACTGATTTTGATGGTGAATGAGAACTGATTTTGAATGGTTGTGAATGTTTAGAACTCTGGGTTCGTCTCAATTGCAGGGAAGGAGATATGGAGAAGCTCAGAAGACAACAACACAGTCGACTCTCCATTACCAGGTTCATACACACAACCTGCTTGATAAAATGCCTGAGTGAAATACTATTGCACCAGTCCACTTCGCAGCAGCTAAGAGAGAATGGAGCTACAGAAGTTGGATCTGGTGTGCTGAGTCGCTAGACGTGGTCAGATGGATGTGAACTGCAGGGGAATGCAAGTGCAATGAGACTATGGCTTGAGGTTGAGTTCAAGAGTGCAGGTTTGTGGTGATTGACAAAGGGAAGAGTCGCTGCGGCTGAAGCAAGCAACTTTTTGCTGGTTCCGTTAAGTTGGTGCGGTATGAGCTCAAGGTGAACTGGTGCGGGGATGGCGAAGCACTAGTGCGGAAGTGATTGATTGTGTGTGTGGGTGTCGCGGCGAGAAGGAGAGATTCAAGGACCGGAATTTCGATTGGAGCTGCAATGAAGCCGAGATAAAGCGAATGGTTTGAGATGATATGATACGAGAGGCTATGGAAGGTTGCAAGTCTGAATTGTTGAGACGATACCGAGAAGGAATGGGTTACGACAGATTTGCACCGCAATTCGATGTCGAAATTGAATTGGCTGAATGAGTGCGATTAAATTGAGAATGGGAGTTGGTGTTGTCATTCCAGGTTGGTTATGAGCTGAACAGGTGAAGTGCAATACATGGCCTAGTTCCGGTGTTGATGCTGTTATGGGGAGACTCGTTGGCGCTATGGCGGAAATGGTGAACTGCGGATGCCAATGACTTGCAGTAGGTTGTGTCGCAGCTGTAATGCAGGGGACAGAAAATGGAGGCAGCTGGCTTGAACTGGAACTAGCAGCCGAGAGTGAAATGTTGTGGTTGTTTGCATACAGGGGAAGAGTTAGTATGGCTGAATTATTGGTGCTTGCCATGAATGAATGTGTTTGCATGAACCATAACTGTGCAGGGAATAGATACAACCAAAGCTGCAGAAATTGTGCGGAAACGGAGCAGAATTGGCGAGGCGGTGGTGCTACTTCCGGTTGTCGGATTTCGGAACCGAGAGTGGGGATCGTAATGCTTCAGTGAATCACGAAAGGGGTATGTGTTGGATGCATGATTTGACGGTCGGACATATGAGCTACGAGCTACGCTTTTGGGCGCATTTTCGCAAGAAGAGAAGTTGGGTTAGATGGTATTTTGTGAATGTTTGAATTGCAGAGAAGCAGAGTTGAGATACTGGAAGTGTAGAAAATGTCTTGTGACAGCTTCAGTAGCCGGAGGCAAGTCCAGGTGGCTGGAGTCGATTTTTCCGGCGACGGATCCCGGCGACCGGTGACCGGATTCCGGTGATGACGTCAGCAATCCGACGGCCCGTTTTGGACCCAAAATTTCCAGAGACTTATTTTCACACATGGGCTTGGTGGACCACTTGGAGATGGGTTTTGAGAAGATTTGACCTAAATTTGGAAAGAGTATCCTTTTTGGAATGGGAGAAGCATATAAATAGAAAAGTCTTTCTCAAACCTAGAGATATCTCCATTAGGGAGACTTCTACTTGTTGTCTAGGGTTTCACATGATAGTTTTCTTCTTTGCTTTCTATGATGATTTCCAAAAAAACAAGTAACTAAGTTTTTATTATTGGTTGAAGATGTAGTTGGATTTTGCAACCAAGTTATGATTTTTATGAATTAGTTTTCTCTCAATATTATCGTATGATTTCTACGGGTTACAATAATTGCATGATTGATGGATTGCAATATGATTGAATGTTTGTTTAGTTAAGTCTAGAATTGATTGAACTCACATCCATATCTATAGCTATTTTAGGGTTTTCATCGAGCGATAACCTTGAATACGAGTAGCATGATATGATTCTAGGTTGTAGTGATACATCCTCGTAGTCATATGTAGAAATTGACCTTTGTTCAATTGTTTGCGCAATGTATTACAATTGCATTGATTAGCCTATTTCTGAAACTTAATGCTCCTAGGAATTGAACTTGATTAGCGCAAGGCGTTAGGTTATTCTTTAGGTAGATTTCACATACGCAGCTCTAATGTGTGTGTTGATAACTTAGGAAATTACGGAGTATTCTTGCAATAAGGTATTCTATGGCTTTTGATGATAGCGAGATTAAATACGAATTCTATTCATATATTCATAAACTTGTTTACAATTGAAGATGAAATCTTTATCCAATATTTTCACATCCTTGATTTGCGTACTTTATTTGCTTTTTGTTTATTTTTATTTACACAATCGGAAATTCTTCCGAGTGTTTTATATAGGAAACCATAACAATTTGACAACCTAGACCTCTCTGTGGGAACGATCCTTTCTTGCCCTTGCTATATTTATATTTTGAGTAGTAAGAAAGTGTTTATTATTTTTGACGCTTACGACCGCGATCAGTCTTCGACACGCGGTTTATCGAGTTGACCTTTGCATAAATATCTCTTCTAGAGACGAGGTAGAGATATAAACTCTATATACATATTATCAAGGATCATTCAGTTGGTCTACTTGTAGTTTTATATTAGGTTTAATGCATATAGGTTATCGAACGAAAAAAATTGGTGGTATACTTGGTACCCTCTGCTTCACATTTCATTCCTTGGATGCTCATACTTCATATCAAGGCGTTCGACGAAAGCATGCACCAATGATGCATTGGGCATGGCCAGGAAAGTAAGCTATATCGGTATGCAAGTATTCAGTCAAAAATTGAATTTTTCGAAATCAAAGTCTTATGGGTTTACCAGAATCAGTTTACGTTAATGTACTTGTAAACTGATTGCTTTAGGAAACTGTCGTTGTTCACGATATAAATGTGATGGGAGATAATTCGTTTAATATGTTTCCAATTTCCAAAATATTTGTATTCCAGGTATAATACCATCTTAACGGCACGAAGAATAATCAATGATGTATTGTTAATTATAATCAATCATGCAAGTTAAAATTGTTGAAATTATAGAAACTGAAACTGTAGACGTTGTCGGCTCAGACTAAGACGAGCTTCGCCAGACGTTTGCCCAAGACTAAGTCGCCCGACTCAACTTGGAACTCGATGGTCGTCAAACCTCCAAATTTGATGGACAAAAAGAACTTTACAATTTCTATATATATTGCTATTGTTCCTGACAGAGATGCTAAAACCTCGATAACAGAATAAATAAAATCAGGATACACTTCATTTCGACAATATAGATGTTGGTGTATAAGCGAAATATGAGTGATACAGTAATGGTGGGTTTGGTTGCAGAATTCACCGTTTCCAGAAATTTATAATCCCATGGGATTACAAATTCTGGGATTCATGTAAATTCTTTGTCTATTTGGTAAATCAATTAAAATTCCTAGGATTTATAGAGTTTTCTTGTATTAAAGTCTTTGTACCATTTGACATTACCCTCAAATCTTAAAATTGCATATATATGGGATTTAGAGTTAAAAAAAGTGGGTCCATAAATCCCTTGATAAGTTTCCCAACAAATCTTAGGGGGAGGGGTCGGACTCCATATGGAGGATTTGCTGGAAAACTGAATCCCGTAGGAAACGTGATTCCAAGGATTCGGGCAACCAAACATACAAAGGGAAACGTAATTCTATCAAATCCTCTAGACCCATAAATTCCACCTTTAAAATTCTACATCCAAACCCACCATAAAATTTCTGATCACCGTATGTAGCGGACCATGTTTCTAACTGTCCCATTACCTTTGATTCTGTCCGGGGGGGCTTTAGCATTTTGGGGCTAGACGAGATTGTAGTGGGGAACGGGGTCTTTTCCGTTTCCCATCAACTAGTAAACGATGGACGGCCAATATGTTCTCTCGATAAAGTATTAAAAGATGGACGGCCAAGATGTTCTCTCGGGAAAGCAAAATGGAATGAACGGTGATGTTGATCTGGCGTTGAGAAATATAAAGAGATGTCTTGTTTATTCTTTTTCTAGTTCTCTTTGAGAGAGAGAGAGAGAGAGTAATGGAATCAGGTTCTGGTTGTGTGTTGTTCGGAGATGAAAAACAAGTAAAAAAATAAGTTTTGGAGAAAATCATAAATTTGATCCTTGTACACTTCCTCCATTCAAATCATCGGAGGATTTTTTCAAGTTTTTGGTAGAAAACGGTAAATATTATGGAGCTGGAGAAGTTATATTCACTTCTTCTTCTATATCCATAAATATTATTCCATCATCATCATCATCACCATTTCTTATTGCTACTCCTCAAGGTTTGCTTTTCCTTCTTCATCTTCTTCTTCTTAAGTTTTGTTTTTGTTACTAGCTAATACTGTAGATCAAGGTTGATGATGAGAAATTCAGAACATGACTATTACTGTGAATGCATGATGCTAGATTTTAATTCTCAGTAATGTTATAGTATATCCTTCAATGTGCAGAGACTAAGTACTTCAAATCATATCAGGTTTTGGTTAAATTTTGTTATGATTTTATTTCTCATTCAACTAATGTTTACATTCTTCTTGTGAATGCATGATGCTCGATTTTATTTCTCAGTAATGTTGATTTTAATAATTAGTATATGTATTGGCACCTAGCTGATTGTTGATGATTTTTTTGGTATTGATTGATTATAAAATGAACGATGGTATTACTTGTGTCATTTTGTATTGGTTCTCAGTAAATTTTTTTTCTTTCAAGCTTTAATTATGAACATATATAATATTGTAGATCAATCAAGGGTGGTGAGTTCATGCCTATTTTAACTTGGTGCATATAGATTTTATTTCTCAGTAATCTTCTTGTTGATGCTTGATGCTCGATTTTAATTCTCGTTTAACAAATTACATTTTAACCGGATTATAATCTATTGAGATTCACTGATACATAGCCCTTCATCCTCTGCATATATACCTCAACATGTTGGCACCTATCAGAGACCCTAAATGCTATATTATAGAATGAGGAGGACATGGCTTAATTAATTGTTGATATGTACTACTTGTGTCAATTCGTCAATTTTTTGAATGTGGCTCTAAACTCTACATACTTGTTCTCCTATGTGTAGATGCAATAGAGAATCAAAAGGGTGATGAGAACATGACTACTGAAATCAAAACCACTGCTGATGGTCAGAAGCAGCAAAAGCACCTGCGTGAAAAAAAGAGGGACAGACAGGATGACATGGGTGATGTTCAAACTTCCACCAAGAGGAAGCCTACAAGTACTGCTGATGTGCTAGAGAACCAATCTCAACAGAGTAACTCTAATTTTGGTAATCGCCAAACACGTAACATTTTTATACATAGTTTTCACTGTCTTAATTTGACTTCTGGTTACTTACACATCTGAATGAACAGGTGTTTCGTTCCCTAAATTTGAGCCTGGTGACGGTGTATCATCTGCGCGTCCTGCTGATTCTGCACTCGATCCAAGTCGTCCTAGTGAGCACCTTGTGTCTCTTGCTATTCATGAAGATTATGATGCCAGTAAAGAGAAAATCCTGAGACCTCCAATTATAGATTATGCTGCCGCATTGCGTCAGCATAAATGCGCTGATGTCAACCTGTTTGAGGCCGCAGATATGTTGAAATGTATCAGTAACGTTCATCCAGTTGATCTGAGGTCTGAACTAGAAAGAGAAACAGGCATGTTTTGTAGGGACTGGCTGACTCACCACCAAGATCCATCTATTGGCTACTTGGATATTTATTTGGATACTAGTTGTGACAGAGATATGGAGAAGATTTACGAATCGGAAGTTTATGTACAAGTTCAGGATCTGGTTAAGACGTTTGATAAGAAGACGGTGAAAGGACTTAAAAACTTCATTTACATGATGCCAATGACAACGGAGGTGTTCAACTATGAGATGAATTGGGCCGTGGTTGACAAGGTGAGCCTTCTCTTCTACTTGTTGTGGTCTTTCTTTTCGTATTCTCTCCGTGCATGTATCCCATCCCTTAATAAGTTTTGCTCTTCTTTTTATTCCCCCCCATTCTGCTGAATATGTTTTGGTTTACCTTGTACCTCACCTACAGTATGCGCTGCACGAGAAAATGAGGCCATGGATTTCGAATATCGCAAGAAACTCATTAGATGAAGAGGCTGATGACCTTGTTTCTCAAATTCTGGAATCTTTGGATAATCATGGTTCTGCATCATCAGTTCTTAAATTAATTATGTCCTTCCGTTTGGTCAATGAGGTTGAGTCTGAAAGCTTATTCAGGAACATGTGGGAAATGCTTTTCTCCAGCATCAAGTTTTTCGAGAAAAGTACGTCATTGGATCCAGAACCTGCCCATAAATGAATATTTTCTATTATTTTTTCACTCTTTATCTAATGGTATTCTTTTATACTCCCATCCTTTGGTTTATTATAGTCGACAGGAGGAAGCCTTTGGGGGTCGAGATTTTCAATGACACACCTAAAACGAAAGAGGAGGTGCTCTCGCTTGAGATAAACTGGGTTATTTTTGACCAGGTGGGAGACTCATTCCTTTGCTAATTTTCAGTATTCTGTTTCACTAGCTCGTTGCATGCATCCTGTTAGCCTCTATTAGTCGTGGAAACCTTGTTTTTCTTGCATCCAATCATTCCGATTCAAAACAGCGAGAACTCTTTGTTTCTTCATTTTCCAAGTTAATGGATTGAAACACTTTTATTAAGTTGTCCAGTAACAACTTGCGGCCCTTAAAACTAAGTAAGTTCAGGTTGTCTGGGCTTGATCCTTAGTTATGTTGACCTAGGCTGTTCTTTTTCAAACTTGGTCTAAATTTTCTTAACTATGGAGTTTTTGTTTTTGTTCTGGTTCTTCCCTGATTACGTTTTCACGTTTCTCCCTCTTTGGACATGATTTACAGCATGACTTGCGTGAGACAATGAGACCGTGGATAAGAGAAGAAGTTATGAAGCTTCTTAAGAAGGAAAAGGCCAGTGTGGTTGATCAGGTAGTCGACAGCATCAAAAAACAAAACTGCCCATCTCGAATGCTGGAGGTGCTTGAACCCTCATGGGCTCATGCTGAATCGGTTGTCCGAATTCTATGGAGGACGCTGCTCATACTAGTGAAAATATTAGAGACAGGTAAAAAATGACCAAGGCATGACATTCCCTGATAATTTTTTCCTTGTTGGTTTATTGTTCATCACGTCAATGTCGTTTGTCTACTTGGGGTTTCTTCATTTCTTCTATTTGCATCTTACTTGAATCTGCTATCCATCTCTAAAGCATTTATTTTCTCCTTTTTCGAAACTGGATTTGCAGCATTTCCTATATCCATATCCAGTGTTAATCCAAACACCAAGCTGCCGAGGGTGGATGATATGCCAACTGACGACAACTTGCGTCAGCAAGATACAGTCTGGGACGCTGAAGAGAGTAGTGATCGTGTTGGAGATGTGATTAAGAGGAATAGATGGTACAGTTATCCATCATTTTGGCACCAGAACAGAATGCTTTCCTTTGAGACGCTTTGTGAAGCAAACCGGCTAGGGAATGCAATTCCAAGGAATGTAGAGAGCTTTTATTCTTATGAGGTTGATTGGGCAGTGTCTGACAGGGTGAGACTCTTTTCCTGTTGGTAATCCTTCTCTGCATGCACTTTCTTTGCTGAGTTTTATACGAGCCGTACAATGCAACTTCAGTAGACTTTTTTTGTTTTTCCTCTTCTCTGCACCCATGCCTGTTTTTCTAGTATTTTTAATACTCCGAAAGTATCTGATGACATTTTACATCGCATGCTTCTTTACTTCACTGTCAGGAAGAGTTGCATAACAGATTGAAACCATGGATTTTCCGTGAGATTATGGAGTTTGTAAGGTCGGAAGAAGCAGCTACTTGTGTTGTTGACTCTATTGTGTCGGGAATCAAAGACCATGCTAGTGTAGAAGATATTTTGGAGCTGGTCAGGCCTAGTTTGGGCGAAACATCTGCAACTTTTGTGCCAGACTTGTGGATGACACTTATCTTTGCTATCCACTTAGCAGGGACGACAGGTATTGTCTTCCAACCTGCTGTTATTTTAGAGTGTAAGACATAAGACTTGTACTTATTCTTGTAGGAGATTCATTTATATCCTAGTGTTGGATCTGTATCCAGTTCGGCCGTTTCAAAATATAGTTTTACTCATTCTTTTTTTTCCTTGTCTTTACCAGGACTTGATCCATTTCCGGATAGAGTCAGAGAGAGGTTAGCCAGAGAAAAGGTGAAAATTTCACAGTATGGTGACAGGTTTGGTCGAAACCGTCATTTTATGATGGTATCCTTTGACTACGAGAACCTTCTGAAGCTCAAACAGATTAGTCAAGCAATGCCGAAAACGAAGGAGGAGCTTTTCTCTTGTGAGATTAAGTGGGATGTTTATGAAAAGGTGAGCTAAAACTGAACATACATATATATGTAGTGAAGTTTAGAATGTGTGGTTGGTTAGCTTCCTTGACTTACTGGTTGTTTACTTTGGTGACAGCATGGGCTGCAGAAGAACATGCGGAAAGGGATATGGATAGAGACTTTGGAGCTCGTTCGGCAGAAACAAGAAGCTATGCCTGTCGATGAAGAAATCATGTGGAACATCTTCGATTATCATGTTTCAGCCTCACGGAGGGAGTTCAACGCGCAGGAAAAAGCTGTTCCAGTGTTTGAAGAAATAATGTTGATGCTCCACAAATACCGTGCTAGCCCGTCTAAAATGTTGGAGTATCTTGAACCCATATTAGGCAGTGGGTCTGAAAAGTTTGTGATGAGGATGTGGTATGCTGTTGTCTGTGGTATCAAGTTAGCTGAATCCCGAGTTGCAGAAAAGTGTGATGGGAGAAGCCATGTGTTACTACCAGTAAGCAACCAAGACCTTTGATGGATTTCCAAACTTCTTAAGACTCTGTTTTGAGTAGTGTTGTTTTAAAGACTCACCTCGTTTTACTGCATTTGTTTTTAAGACTTGTTTTAACTAGTGGAGGAACTACTATTAAATCCAGTGCAGAAAATATGTATCTCCGACTTGATCTGAATTGAATTTGCTTATGGATTTTAGTTGTAGCTGTTGCTGCTAGGGATCAAGCATATCGATATCATCTGGCCAACATCAAGTCTAAAAAATCACGTATGTCAACACACACCCAACTCCTCATAACTCCCTCATTTGATTTGAAATGCCCAAATGAAGAATGTTTTTACTACAACAAAACAGGGTTTTTGTCTCCACAATTTGTTATTCCCCTACCTCTTTTGTATTCTTGGAGGGGTTCCAGGGTGGAGATGAATTTAGTACCTCTTTTTTCTCACCTCCTTATTTTCACTGATAAGCATCTATTTTGTTATAGACCATAATTAAGAGACAGTCCCATAAAGATGGACCTATAACAAGGTGTGTTTGGTAAAACAAAAAAAAAAAAAGTTCATTTCTATGCATTTGAGAATTCCCAGATAAAAATACCAAAAGGTTGAAAAAACTACCTGTAAGCTTCAGGTAATGCCTCGGATCATAATCCCGGACATGCTTTCTAGCCAGCTTGTAGACTTGTTCCACCTGAAGGAGTGGATGTCCGTCGTTTGGCGGCCTGTTAGGTAGTTCCGATAACTTGGTGATATCATAACCCTCTTCGAATATCATAATTTGATACGGGTTCACCAAACATGGATTATTGTTGAAAAATTGGGGCATATGGTTCTGATTGGATGCCTTACAGCCTCTGGTCACTCTCCGTATTATCAGAACAATATCACTTAGGTGTTGTCGGTTATAGTCTGAATGTGCATGCCACTTACTTAGGTGTTGTCTCAAGCTGTCACTTTTGCACACCAAAACTGTTAAGCAAATGCTGTTCTCGGCTGTTTTGCTGTTCTCGAGTGCATTTTATGTTCGCTTATTGAGTGAACTCTACAAACTACTAGAAGATCTGTGCTTCAGTGATTTGTTGATACCAGTTTTCCTCTTAAATGTGGGACTATTGTCCTTTCACATGTTTCCTGTTTCATTTGCTTAGATTCATCTGCACTTATATAACTTTTCCCCATGTAATGTATGTGTCCTAGCTTTAAAATGTTGGCGCATTGCAGCATTCCCATGGGCATGCCCTTGTCTATGTTTCTTGGGTTCTGTCATTTTAATTTGGTAGCATCTCGACTAAGGAGTCGAGCAAAACAAAAAAATGTCTAATGATTTATTATTATCACCTCAAGTTAGACTCAAATGATGATTTCTAGGCTGTAGCAAAACATCACGAGCATAAAGCATTTTAAACGTGAGTCAGCAAAACCGTACAGTTGAAATGCATTTCCCAATCTACAGCCAAGAATATATTTCCAAATAAAAAAAATGAATGAATGTCTTTTTTAATATTGTATTATTTATTCTGAATGAAAATTATCTTTGCAAATCCAATTAAATAATCAAGAATTTATTTTCATTATGCAAAAATTTTCACAAAAGGGGTTTAACAAATTTATATGAATAAGTTTTTGTTTTTATCTCCAGATTGAAATCCATGTTAGATAATATCAAAATTGACACGGCCAATGAACTTCAATACAAATCAGGAAATAGTTCAAAGTCTTCCCAGAACCATGCATTCTATATTGCTGAAGTTGAACTGTTTTTGTCTCATGATTTTCAATTTACTCCAACATATCCCATAACTTGCTAGTATAACCTTCAAAATCAAAACCATAATAATAATAATAAAAAAAGTTAATGGCTTAAAATTGTAGAATCATTGGTTGAACTTTATACTGACATCACTGGATAAATTTTATGGTATTTGAGCTTAGACAGATAACTACTATCTATATTTTGTTTGTTTATCTGTAACTGTGTAGATGAGATGCAAGAATATAATGTCTTCAATTTTATAGACACAAAGGGGTCGGTTGGTAAAGGTATGATTATACCCTCCAAAATTCAAATGATCTCTAGAAAACAATGAAGAATCATCTCAAAACAATATTTATATGCTCTCACATCATCCATTTAGTAAATTTCATTTTCCATTAATTGTATGTGTTTTGGTATCATGGAACTTTGAAGAACTTAACCACACAAAATGTCAAGACATATGGTTAGGTATTTGCAGTGATTGAGCTTGAACGCAACATATCTGCAATAACTTTAAAAGGTGATACACTTGTTTTAAATTGGATGCGGTCATGCTTTGAAGTGAAGCACAGTGCTTGGCGATTAAATACATGACTGATATTTGGGACTCGTACCAAAAGGTGAGAATTGGCCTTATTTATTGTGGTAGCATCACTGATATAACTTCCCGCCATGTATGTGTCCTAGTTTTTAAATTTTGGCGCGTTACAAAATTCACATAGACATGTCCTTTTGCTTATGTATCTTAGGTCCGATCATTTTTCATTTCTAATTTGATAGAAGTCAAGTACACAAAGCATTTTCGATACCATAAGTAGGTCACGTAAAATAAAAAATAAGAAAAATCTAACAAATAAAAATTGTTTAGTTAAGCGTTTGAAAAATTGTTTAGTTTGTAATGATGCTAGTAGTGGTGTAGGTAGTTATACGTTTCATAGATTGGGTGTAGCTATTCAAAAAGGTGTTGGAGCTCAGCTTGTTGCTAGGCTACCAACCAAAGTTTTGTATGAGTCCTAATAAATGAATTGATTTTTACTTCTTTCTTCTCTAAAATGAATAAAATGTAAAAATGAAAAATGGTGGGAGTATTAAAATAAAATAAAAGATTATTTTCATTCAATGTTTTCTGAAATACAAAAAATCTCATTAAATGAATGTTATCTGAAGCATTTAACTATTTAATAAGCGTTGTAAATATAAATAAACTTTTTCAGATAAAAATCTCAAAAACCTATCTGGAACGTACCCGATAACTTTTACCGCATATAACAGTTTAAATGTTGGATTTTACAAGTTTTTACCGACTTCTGATATTATCTCATAGTTTTTAATTTACTCTAACATCCCATAACTCTATTTTATACCGTATAAGCTTTAAATTCAAAATTACCTTGAAACTCATGAATTTGAGATTAACAAATACTTTCTTGAATGATTAGACATCAATAAACAAACATTATGTAGTAAGCTTAGGGGCTGTTTGGTAACCATTATTTTAATGGATTATCAGCCCATAATCCATTATGTAGATTATAATGGATTTTATATGTGTTTGGTAACCATTATAATAATTGCTTATTTTAATCATAATTGAAAAAATCCATTATTTCTATAAACACAAAAAAGTTGTTTTGAAAATTTATTATAATCAATTATTTTTCTAAGAAACTCAAATTCAATTTTTCCTTCTTATTTTCTCTAAACTATCAAGAGAGAGACAAAAAAACAACAAAGGACTAAAAAAATATCCTAAATCATTGTTCTTTCCTCTCCTTTTTGAGATCATCATTCTAAGATAATCAATTATTTGAAAAAAAGTGTTTGGAAAAATTTATTTTGAAAATGATTATATCAAAATCATTTATCAATTTATGATTATCTATAATCATAAATAGATACTCATAAATTTTACCAAACAAGGCCTTAGATAGACGAGATAATTGCTAACACTTTCTTGTTTGATTTAGGCAAGCTTTATTTATGTGTAGCAGCCTGCCTGTATAATCTTCGATCGCATATATGGGCACAAAATGGTGGTAATGCAAGCTATATATATAGCTTCCGAAATTCAAATGATGCCGAGTGAGCTATGTAGAATCATATCAAAACACAATTTATATGCTATTACATTATTCATTAAGTAAGGTTTTCATCCTCGATAATTATATGTTTTATTGTCATGAAAACTTTGAAGGACAAAATCACACAAAATGACAAATCGAGCTTGATTAGAATACATTTTGCATTGCATAAACTTAAGATGGTGGTGCACTTTTAGTTCCCACGCATATATGAGATAGATACATTGGTTACGTATACCTAAACCTTTTTGAAAAGACCCACAATTGTGGAATTAACAACAAAAAGAATTTTTCTAGCTAACTCCATCTCTACATAAGACCGACGGTGACAGAGGCACATTGAGCTAAGTGGAGGTAGTTATCCCCATAAGATTTATAAAATCCTAGTTGAAAATATTTTCATCAAAATATAGTGCAATTATGAGGATAAATCTGAAAAATGTCATAACTAATTATACTTGGTACGCATATTTAAAAGAATTTACGTTTTAAAAATTCGCCAACTAAAATATAACTAAAAAATCCCCACAATTTTTTTTTATGGCCTTCAACCGCCTAGCTAAATCTTTATTATGACTTTCAATTTATAAATTTGACCCCCCGTGAGCCAGGATTTAGCTCCGTTCCATCACATCCACCTTTCGCAGTGGAATGGTTAGATTTGACATTTAGGCTACATTATTTTTCGGAAAATTTTTGCTCACGTGTTTTTCGAGCATTTTTTATCTTATAGCATCACAATCAACCATTTGAGATATGGTTGGTTGTGATAATAGTTGTAATAATATTTGTAAAATGGAATACTTACCCAGATTAATTAGATTGATTAAATACCATTCATATTTTCAAATAGTTGGTTTATGAAGTTGTCATATAACAAAGGGGATAAACCATTTAGGGAGGTACCATTTGTCTTTTATGTTAATGGTGTCAAACCAGCTCTACTTTTATTCGTCCAAAGGACGAGTATTTCAGAATTGCAAAATGGATATTAATATAAGCCACATTTGTAGATCTTTTTGAAGCATGTATTTGAAGAATAAAAGGACTAAATTGTCATTAGACGTGGGTATTTGCGGTACTCATAGAGTCACTGAAAATAATCTGGTTAATAAAAGGAGGGATTGCATGGTCCCAGATTGTTGTAAAAAACGTATCCGCTTGTCTTCTGTCAGCTGCATAGTTTGCTAGTCCGTCTGTCGGCTAGTTTCCTTCTCTATAATTGTGTTGAATAATGCATAGAGGAATTTGTTGCATTCATTCTTTATGTATTCCTGAAATGAATTTCATCTTTTATGTATCCCTGAAATGACTTTTTTGTTCTAATTATTATTTCAAAATAAAAAAATACCTCTGGTGATAATAATGTTAGTGGATTTATTTGTTTTCTACAAAATTAGCACCAAAATTATCTAACAAATTTATATGAATAATCTAAACCATCATTTTGCCTGATCCTATGATTGAAATCCCCTGTTAAATAATATTAAAATTGACACTGTCAAAGAACCCTTCCTCAGTTCACAATCCTCCTAAAATCATCTATTGCTTAAATCGAATTACCGGGTTCTTATCTCATGGTTTTCAATTTACTCCATAATCTCATAACTTACTAGCTAATATAATCTTAAAAATCATCAAATTTCAAAATGATTACGAGAACTTTACATTGACATTAATGAACATACTTTATGATACTTGAACTTAGACAGCTAACCACTATATTTTGTTTGTTTAACACTTTCATGTTGATTTATGGGCAGCTGTGTAAAATATTGTATGAGATCTTCACTTTTATGGGCACAAATGGACGGATATGTCCTCCAAAATTAAAATGGTCCCGAGAGATCAATGTCGAATCATCTCAAAGATACTTTTTTATGCTCTTACATCATTCATTTAGTAAGTTTTGTTACATTATCCATTTATTTTGTAGATACAAAATATAGCTTCCACGAGGAGTTACTTGAAAGAAGTAATAGCCCTAAGAGGAATTAGTAATGGATACAGGAGTATAACCCTGAGTAAATGATGAAAGTATCATAAAGGAACACGTGTAAAGGCTTATCGAAGGATATCACTTCATAACCTCATGTTTCCTTTTTAATACCTTAACATTGTTGAAGGCTTATCGAATTTGTAGCATTTCATAACATGTTTGCATTTTCATTTGCTTTGATTCATCTGCATTTGTAAAACTTTTCGTCATGTATGTATGTGTCCTAGTTTTAAAATGTTGGCGCATTACAGCATTCGCATGGGTATGTTCTTGTCTATGTTTCTTTATTATTAATGTCCTCATGTTAGACTGAAATGATAATTTCTCGGCTGTAGCAAAACATCACGAGCTCAAACATTACATAAAGCATTTTCATCATAAGTTTGCAAAATCGATAGTTGCATAAGCCGATTTGTAGCTGAAATGAATTTCCCAATCTACAACCAAGAATATAGTTCCAAATAAAAAATTGAAAAATAAATGAATGACTTTTTTAATACTGTACTATTTATTCTGAATAAAAATTATCTTTACAAATCCAATTAAATAATCAAGAATTTATTTTCATTTTGCAAAAAATTTCACAAAAGTGGTTTAACGAATTTATATGAATAAATTTATGCTTCTATCTCCAGATTGAAATCCCTATTAGATAATGTCAAAATTGACACGACCAATGAATGTATCTTCAATACAAAAACAAGATTAGTTCACAATCGTTCCAGAACCATTCTATGTTGCTAAAGTTGAACTACTACCTGTCTCATATTTTCAATTTACTCTGACATCCCATAACTTTCTAGTATAACCTTCAAAATCAAAACCATAATGAAAAAGGAAAAAACTCGTGGCACCAAATTGCAAAATAATTGGTTGAAATTTATAGCAATGAGATATTTATACTGATGATTATGAACAAACTTTGTGGTACTTCAGCTTAGACAGATAACTACTATCTATATTTTGTTTGTTTGGGTATCAATTTCTCGTTAGATGCATATGTAGCTGCCTATAATCTTCTGATGAGATGCAAAAATGAAATGTCTTCAATTTTATAGACATGAAAAGGGCGGTTGGTAATAGATCATCATATATCCTCTAAAATTCAAATGATCTCTAGGGAGCAATGAAGAGTGATCTCAAAGAACTATTTATTACTCTTACATCATTCATTTAATAAAATTTCATCCTCCATATAATTGTCTATGTGTTTTGGTATCATGGAAACTTTGAAGAAACTAATCACACAAAACGTCAAGATTTGAGTTATTGAGCTTGGACACAACATATTTGTAATAATTTTAAATGATGGTTAGGGAAGTGACCCAACCTATCTACCATTGAATTGAGAGGTTAAGGGTCCCTCCATCCCTCTCACATGGTAGAGAACTCGGAATAATATTTTTGTATATTAATAATTTTCGAAAACGGACTTCTTAGCATCATTCGTCATCTATCTATACTATCGTGAAAAACATACTCCCCCGTGCCTATTATAAAGGCGGAATATTGGATTTTCCTAGTCCCACTGAATAGGTGGAATTCCAATTACAGGATATATTTTGACATATATACTCTTATCTTTGTCGTATTTGAAATTGTATTGAGAATGAAATCAATGTAAAGATCTGACCGTTTTTATAGACATTCTAAATGTAAAGAAACATGAATTTCAAACTATAGTTGATTTAGTTAAATTTAAAACACCAAATAAAGAGCAAAAATAGATACTCACTATCATTTTTATCTCATTGCTTTAATTTACTCCAATATCCCATAACTTTATTTTTTGCCATATAATCATCGAATTCCAAATCACCATAAAACCCATGGATTCGTGTTGGAAATTAATTTATTGATAGAACTTTTCAAGGAACGAACTTTGTGGTACTTGAGCTTAGAGAAATGAATACTGATATATTTTGTTTGTTTGTATAACATCTTTGTTGATTTTTGTTGTTTTTCTAAATGTGAATGCACGATAATAAGATTGTATCCTCTAAAATTTAGATGATCACCGGAAAACAGTGTAGAATCATCTTAAAACACTATTAATATGCTCTTAAATCACTCATTCAGTTTCATTCATGATAACTATATATTTTAGTACCATAAATACCTAGTATCCTAAGTAGATAATGTTTCCTTATGGGAACAAGGGTCTTCATGACTGCACAGATGTTCTACTCAATCAGAGATTTAGCACACACAAAATCTTTGATGAAGGTTTTCATGCCACATGCCATCTTTTGTGATCGGTTTTTTCATGCAAATCATCTAAGTTAAGAAACTAAAATACTTGATCCTAGAGAAAATGTACTACCATGAACGGAGTTGTCATAGTTGTAAGTCGATACATAGGTAGATCATGAAGCATAAAAATCAGCATTCAGATGAATCTTATGGAAAAGCAGTGAAGCCATCGACTTATCAGGTAAAAAATTAGGTTGCATTCACAACTGAGTCAGATTTGTTTCTTTTGAGATCATAAACTAACTAAATGGACCGAACAATAGCTCTCAAATTTAGCCCATCACTGTACGGGTGAGCATTTGGCCAGTAATCCGCGGATTTGACCTGGACTAATCGTATTTTGCGGATGGATGTCCGGACCGTTTGCTAATGGGATGGTTGCAGATGGGATTTTCTTAAAACCCAACGGATTATGGATTGGGACCGGATGCAATCTTGAAAATCCGTTGGACATCCATACCCGTTAGATTAAGAACATTTATATAGTTTTAGAAAATAAAATGATAATTTAGGAATTCTTACGGTGTTTGCTTAGTGTCCATGACACTTTTATATTTATAAGCATATATAGGGTGTGTAGAGTATACCCCAATTATTCTAGGTATATCCCGATCTCGCGAGTTGAAAATTGTAACTTAAAGCTCCTAAAGGCTAAAGCAAAAACATTATGCTTCACAAAAACTAGCTATTCCAAAGCCAGAAGGTGGGTATGATTGATCTTTTGCAGATAACTAGAGATGAACTAGCTACCACATCTTAAGTTTTTGCAAATGAAAAATATGTTGTGCTCAAGCTCAATCAGTAGATGCGTATTGCAGCTATTCTTCTTTCCCGTGAAATACATGGACAAAAGTACTAAATTCATGTATTTTAAGATACAACAAAAGTACTAAATTCATGTAGTTCGTCGTGGAAATCGATGTTATTTGAGGGATGGTGTGAAGTTTCTGATTCCACCATTTGAATTGGTGTTCTTCATAGAGAACAAAATTATCTTGTTCTTTAAGATTTGATGCTCCTATAACATAGGAGTAATATGCATTGTGTATTGTAAACGCGATCACATCCGGTAGTAATGTAAATCAACGTTAATCCAATGTGATTCATCATCGAAGATGTATTTGAAACGATTGTAGTAATCGATTGAACTGCCGTGAAGGCTATATGAAATTTTTATACAAACATATAATAAAAAATCAAGATAGCATACATAAGCCATCTGATTGATCAGAAATAAATAAAATAAAAAACTCTAGAAAAATGTTGGAACAACAATTTGTTTTATTAGAATCTATACAAACTAGGGAGACTAACCTTGATCTGCCTAGAAGATCCGAAAAATCAGATCAAATCTAGTTAGATTTAGATAAAAGACGAAGAAGAAGATGGAAGTTCTTTTTATTCTCTTTCTTTTTTCGATTTCGGGAGAGGGGAGAGAGAGGTGTAAGTCTGGGGATCCATAAATGAATAAGGTGATCAAATGTCCAAGGTTTCTTAAGGTCACTACTAAATTCATAAGGACAGTCATAAATTCCCTTTGAAGGAAGAGGTTAATTTTAAAGGGAAAAGGGACCAGAAGCAATTGTACGCGCATTGGATAAACTGGTTCCGAAGCAACGAAGAGATGATCCTCCTCGATCAGTAAGCTTCCAAAATTTATCACCCGTTACAGATTGAAATTTACAGCTAAGAGCAAGGACTATAGGGGTTGACAGTCTCTTTCAAAATGAAAGAGTTAATCAAATTTGGTCATACTATGGGTAGAGGGTAACCCTCATTCACCCCAAACTCAATCAGCCTCTCGTTCGTTTGATATAGTGCATGAAATTCTTCCCTATACGTGAGACAATTCCCCGTTTGCAACAAATACAAAAAAAAAAAAAACGACAAACGATTAGCCGGGAATAAATAAAATGTAAATATAAGGGGAACTGTTCCCCGTTTAAACTGTTTTCTCTCCAAACGGGTTTTAATTCCCCGTATGTACATTTATAAAATTTATACCGCAAAAAGTATGACGTATATGTATGGATTTTAAACAGCTCCTTCCTGTTGCAACTTCTTCTCCAACGGCTCTATGTTTCCCATCTGTTTGGTTCTTTTTGTAAAACGGGGAATCGTTTCCCGTGTAGTCTCTCCACACTCTATCCCCACGGGTGGCTTTTCACTCGTTCAGAACAAGACTCCTCCATTTCGAAAGGGATAGACTCATTTAAAATCTATCCCATAGCCTTTGCTATAATGATAGAGTAGTTGCAAGAAATCTCACAACTACGCCCTTAGTAAAATCTATGAATAATCTAAGTACTCATCTTGAAAATCATAAGAATTTTTATTATAATCTTTAGATTAGATACAAAATTGGGAGAAAACCCTAACTTGGGAAGCAAATAATCTTTCTCTCTCCTAAATATCTTGTCTAAACACTCAAAAAGATCTCTCTTTATCACAAGTCGCTCGGCTCCTTATATAGGAGTTTACAAAGTGGAGGACCTCTAATAAAGCCCCTAATTTCGGATCTGACGTGCGTCAATGTCGCATAGGAGCTCACCATTGCTGCACGGTTTCTTCACTGTCGCATAGATCTTCACACTTTAATCGTGACTAGAGTGACGTCATCTGATGCGTCATTCTGGGTATGTGGTGTGCGTTTGCCTTCGTTCCCTTCTTGTGGATATCATTTAGCATAGTTGTTAGGTGTTCGGTATTTTTTACCCACATTTTGCCTCTTCTCATATTGTTCTTTTGGTAAAGAGAGCGATATGAGAAATTCTAATTTATTCTGCCGCACCCATTCATCTTTTCGTATTCTTATCTGCCAACACATTCCCGTGTTTTCGGGATGAAAGCTTACGCGTGTATTTTCAACCACTTGCTATCTGACGCGTCTCTAATAACCGCCTCTTCATATCCGTTCATTTTTAATCATTAATGGAGGAAATCTCTTGGGAATCGGGAGTAAATCTCTTATTTACTGTCAAACGTCTTCTTCTTTCTTCTTTTTACATTCTTTTCTTTCTCTGAAACCTTTATCTTCTTTTGCTGAGTTTCTTCTGTTTCTACCCAAGTTTTGATTTAATCATCACTTTTTACTTCGCCTTCTCTTTTTACCATTTTTATCATTCTTTTTCTTCACTTTCTTCGTTCTCATGTTCTGTTTCTCATCATCAACATCTTGATCATCATGATCTTTACTGATTTGATCATCTTGAATAACTTTTTATTATCTCACATTCCCATTCGGAGAATGCCTCTTCAAGCTGGTTGGAAAAATCTCAAAGAATTCGATAGATTGAAGGTTGATTTTGAGCGCATGGGCTTCACATTATCAGTTCCTCATGGATCTAAACCCACTTCTTTAATAGGACCGGAATGGTTTTTGCCTGATAAACAGTGGGATACCGATAGAGTTATTGTTTCGCTTGGCCAACTCTCTGCGGGTCTTCCCATTTCTTTATATAATCCTCAAATTCCACTCTTCTATGAACTCTTGTGTGATGAGAGATTTTCGCGCGGCATATTTCAGCTAAGCGGTGACTGTATTAGAATAATGGTGGAATACGCTCGGCGTGCGGCAGGACTGGGATCTGGTTATCCAGAGAAGGTAAAAAATTCTAATTTTGCTCAAAGGGAAATCAACCCTTCATATTATACGGTTGAGAAATTCTTCAATCATTATGATGTTGTCATTATGAAGAATGAATCATTTAAATGGGGTATTCGTTTGTTGCAAAAGGACGGTATCGCAGAAGACAAGAGAATCATGCGCGACGTTTATTTTCATGACTCTACAAATAACACCGCTCGTAGATAAAAAGATACTCATTGGGTGAGTATCCCCTTGTGATTGAAGGCTCTTACATTACTGGTAAGGGTGCTGATGGATCTAATCTCCCACTTCCTGAGGGGCTTACCGCTTATAAACCCTGGGAATTTAATTGGCCTGAGGAAGCTAATGTGGTATGTTGCCTTTGAATTTGTTTACATATTCACCTCCTTCCTTTTGTCTTTTGTTTCTCTTATCACTTCTTTTGGTTTCGGATCGCCAAACAGATAAAGAAGGCTAATAAGAATTTGCCTCATGCGTCACCTTCGCACAATAATGAAGTAAGAAAAAATCTTTATTTAATTTTAACAATATTGTTGCCTCTGTTTCTTATCTCTCACTATTCGCGTAGGTGGTAGCTGGAGGTGCTAAGGGTAAGGCTAAAATTAGCTCCAAGAAAACCACTTCTAAATCTTCTTCCAAGAATCCTTCCAAGAAGCGAAAGGCTCCTTCTCCCTCTCCTTCTTATTCTGAAGATGATATTCTCCTTCTCCCTGATAACCCCGAGTGTGAGTCCTCGATGGGACAGTTGTCCAGTGTTTTCTCCGACACATTATGCGGCGTTGGTAATACTCCAATCGGTCGTGCGTGTGAAGCGGTAGTTTAGATATGTGACGTCATCTTTGAGTCACGAATCTCTTCGGGGAGTTGCCACAGCATTGAATCCAAGTTTTCAATTTGCATTTGGATCTTTGGTTGGTTTTATTCTTGTGCGTCAATCTTCACTACCGTTTTTACACAAGTCTACATCTTTTACTGATTATTTCACTTTCTTTTTATTAATGCATTTCGCCCGCATGTCTCACCTGTCACTTCTGACCTTCAAAGAAATATTCGCACTCTGGAGGCAGAGAATACTAAGCTCAAGAGAGATTACTCTTCTAGCTCCAGTCGCGTGGAAGAACTCCGCAATATAAATGAACAATTAGTTGGTATGTACTTTTTATTTCTTCTTTATTTTAACTTTTCTACACCATTTTCGATCCCCTTTTAATTATCCGTTCTTGCAGAGATTTACAACTTAACTGACGAGGCTATCCACTACCCCATTGATGATGAGATTCTTTTAGAGCATCTTAATTCTTCTTTAAATAACATTGTTGATGTTGACTTACAAGCTCTTAACCCGACGGAATCGAAGTCTAAATATGAAATTCTTAAAGTTAAACATAGGAGCATGTTATCCACTTGCAATAGCTTTAGGCGTCGTTATCGTGAAGCCAAATGATTGATTAAAGTTTTGGAAGCTAAAAATAAAAATCTTGTAATTGAGAAGGATAATATCGCTCTCAATGGTACGAAGGCTTTAAAGGAGTTTGATGATGTTAATCTCCAAGTTCAAGTGGAAAGAGACTGGGCTATAAGCGAAAAGAACGCGCTAATAGAGCGAGATAATATGATTCGCTCTCGACTTCTTATAGAAAATGAGGTTGAGTTTGATTGGGCTGCTAGGTTATTGATAATGCTAGAAAGGATTTAGCTGTAAATGTTAGCTTAGAGGCTGATCATGCCACATTGGTTAAGGACATTATTTCTAAAAAAGAAGGTTGTTTATTATTCTTATCCATTTGTTATTTCCTGGATAGTATTCTTATGTGGCTTTAACCTTCTGTTCTTCTTTCGCAGATGATGAGAAAAAGTATCTTGAGAAAATTAATAATCTAGAGGCGAGATGTTCCGCTCGTGACTCTAAATACCGCATGCTCAAGAAAAAAATGACTGTCATTGTTTCCTATTTGAGCAAGGATGATGTTCGCGTTCATGACGCGACTGTTAAGAAAGTCTACGCCGATAAAAACATTCCTCTTTCAAATTATAACTTTACTGAAGTTTCTCCTAACAAATAAGGTTCTGACATCTCTGATAGTGAGGGAGAATATGAGGAATATGAAGAGACTGATGAGGAGGGCATTGAATCTGAGGCTGAGGAGGGTAATGAAGATGACATGGGTGGGAAGTATCTTCTCTTTCTGAAAACCTTTTCTCTCTTGTCGCACTTGTAAATTCTTTGTCGGTTCCTTGTATATCGGATATTCCCTAGTCTTTGAAACTTTTTCTTCAATGTGAATTCTTAAGCATTCGATGCTTCTTTAATATAAATTCTCCTCTTATTACACCTGTACTTATTAAAAAATGAAAAGCAAAGTATTGTTCCTCTCAACAGTTGGAGTTAATTCGATGATAATAACTCATTGCGGTGATAATAGTATGTTGTATATTCATTTATAATAATAATTTATAACATATGCGTGAATTTATCATATGGGGGCGAGTAACACTCCTTTACATGCTTGCATTCCCATTCTTGCCTCTGTTAGTCGCTACAAGATGATTGAGTTATCAGATGTTACTATGTATGAATTTATTCATGAGGATTGATAAATGTGTTTCATCTGTAAAGCTATCATGTATGTGTGTAAGTCTATCATGTATTCTCATACTAAATTATTTAATATCATGTCTGGATTACCTTTTCTTTATTTTACCTTGTGTCTTCGTTTTCTGCCTCGGCTAAGGCTGCACATGAGCCGGTACGGTCCGGTTTTCTGTTGGAACCGGTCCCTGTACCTGGTGTTGACCGGTACCTCATTTTGAGGACCGGTACCTATACTTGTACCTGGACTTGTACATGTACCTGAAAGACCGGTCCGGTACCAGTCCGGCACTGGGTTTTTAACCTATCTCTTGTCTCTGCAATTTCATACACATCCTTTGTTCTCAACTACAGCTGCATACAACTCACTCCCTTGCAACTCACACACAACCAAAGACTCGAGCCATCCGAAGAACTCACTGCAACTATTTCTTTGCAAACTCAGTTCTTCCTTGAGTTCAAACACCATCTGAATCTTCAAAATCAACAACAACCACAGTAGTAGCTCTATCTTTACATAAACCAAATCATTTGACATCGACCACAAATTCAACAATAACAACATTAATCTTCAGTTTTTTGTTGATCAACCATCCCACAACTCTCTACAAAATAACCTCAAATTCATAGCATACTGTTTAATCTCACTTCATGTTCTTCTTACCCCATCTACTAACAACATCAACCATCGATCCTCCATTCCTTGTCATCATCATGGAATTGACCATCATCTTCTCCCATCTAACCCCTCAACAAATTCATCTTCTCTCGTTTCTAAATTCAAACAGAGCTCATAATAAACAGTACTGAACTCTAAATTTCAACTACTTGAGCTCATAATAAACAGTACTGAACTCTAAATTTCAACTACTTGAGCTCATAATAAACAGTACCCCTTCAAACATCTCTCAATTCAAGGGCAGTAGTACCACAGTAGTAGCTGCAATTCGATCCAATATTGGGTTGCATACGAGACCGCCAAATTCCATTTCCATTTACATCTCAAACCATAAATCAATTCAAATCAATCTCAAATAAAATTCTGAATCAATCCAAATAAAACCCTAAATCAATTCAACAAAGATTCAAACATGCAATTACTTACAAAGAAGGTGGTGGTGGTGTTGGTGACTCACTGATTCAGATATGGTGAAGAACAACAATAGGTGAGCAAGATTCATAGCAGAGACACGGATGTTCTTCAGAGAAAAAAGAATAATAATAATGATGAGTGATATATAACTCGATAGATAAGATAGATTCAATACATTAGATCGAAGACTACGATTAACTTTAATCACAAGATCAAAGGCTCATATTAACCGGTCTTTTAGTCCGGTACATGCCGGGAATCTCCCCAGAACCAATACCTGTACCGGTATACACCGGTTCTCATAAATCATTCCGATCCACATGCGACTACTCGGTTCCGGTTCGGTTCCGATCCAGATGCAGGGGACTACAGACCGGTTCTTGTGCAGCCTTAGCCTCAGCTATATTCTTTTTATTGTGAGATTATGTCTGTGCGTTATTTTCTCTTTCATTACTTCCTGCAAAATAATATTAGTTTCGATTTCATTTTCTCATGAGGTCTTACTGAGCCTCCCTAATTAAAGGTCTTATTTTACCTAAGGTATAATTTTGTTTCTGTGCGACGAAATCGCAGGATGTCTTTATATTTTCATGTAATGACCCATTGATCTCGCCTTATCATCTTCTTGTATTAATGCCTATTCAGGATTTATTGACGCGCAAATACGACAAGTCTTATTACCCCCGTGAGTAAAAAGCCTCATGATATTTGCGTCTTTTGACACAATTCAGCTCCCTAATGGAGGGTGTCGTCCTTATATTCCCCCTGACTGCCCCTTCAAGGAAGCTTACCCCTACCGGGTTAGGGTGTGCTCTTCCCATCCAGTGATGCAACAATCGACTGTTTTCGCGGCCTCTTATCCCTCCGCCGGTATGGCTTGTGGTTACGAGACCGCACCCTAAGTGGGGTTTCTTGAGGACCGAGTGCATGATAGTCAAGACTTGCCAAGAGCGGCAGGTACGCTCTAGACGTCTCAGGCACTCTTGACTCAACCGTGTACCCCGGTGCCTTGATCGAGTTTCTGCACTCCTTAGGAGAGACCTTGTCACCTTAATCTTTCGACTTAGGCGCCTCTCGTGGATGGGATTTCATTTCGACCCAAATCTCCATGACTCAGGTTTCAGGATCGGTGTAGCTTTCCCCCAAGTCATGCTCACTAGGTTTTCCCCAATTATGACGTGTGTTAGGTCTTATCATTGCCTCTTGCTTTATATGCGAACTAGGGTGCCACAACTGGATGCCTAGCCTCCCTGGTTAGAGTCTTTACTTCTATTGCCTTCTATTAAGGTCTTATTTTTGCCTTTTTCGGGTATGATATTATTGATTAATATGCATAAAGAAGAAGAATTTTTCATTTGCATTCATACGCTTGATTAGTACAATTCTATTGTCTTCTTTCTTTCTTTATTCGCCTACATGATAACTACCTCTTAGAAAACTTTATATCTGAGATAACTTGTTTATTTCTTTCTCCTTCTATGCTTCATTGAGTTCGAGTATGTTGTCCAATATGTTGATTCGCATACATTCTATTTCTTCTGGTGTGCTATGATTGTTGCATGGACCATATTTCTTCAAATACATTTGGTTCCAAAGCTGATCAGATGGTTTTCCTTCTTTGTCATCTAACAATTCATACATTCTATCTCCAACAACTTTCTTGACCCTGTATGGTCCATTCCATGCGTTCTCCATGCTTCCTTTATTATTTCTCTAGTAGGGTGGTTTCTGCCTCAGCACCAATTCTCCTTCCTGGAATTCGCTCTTGTTGATACACTTGCTATGTTTATTCTCTTGTGCGGTTGTTTCCATCTTGACAGAAGCCTTTCTTATTTCACTTTCCTTGCACACAGCATCAACCATTAATCTTTCTCCTCGCTGACTTTCTTGTATCTGCTTTTTCTAATTTCTTTGCTTGCCTGCGCGTTCCTCACATTTGTCAACATCAATCTCGTGGCATGTTTTTCCTTCATTCGGGTATCCTCTTATTACTCACACACCTTGAAGTAAGGGGAACTTGATTTATTGGTGGTAAGTTGAGGCCACTCCTAGAATACCATGTAACCATGGTCTGCCTATCAAAGCATTATATGGAGATTCTACATCAACAACGCAGAATACTATTTTTGTAGATATGCTCTTTAGAGGAATTCGCATCGTTATTTCTCCCTTTGGCTTATTGGTTGTACCATTGAAACCGTAGATCTTGTAGGTTGATGGTATGAGTTCCTCATCTCTGCCACCCATAGTCTTGTATGTGTGATAAAACAGTATATCGACTGAACTACCAGGATCTATCAGTATTCTATTTATAACCCATGTGTCTGCGTCATCCTCTTTATCTTTATAAGCTTTTGTTTTTTGGTTGATTTCTAGCTTGACCACTAATGGGCTCTCGTGCGACTCTCCACCTCCTGGTACTTCTTCTGCGTTAAAAGAAATTGGTTGTTTCTGTCAATCTTTCAGTGGTGATATTTTTGCAAGGTTGAGTATCTCTCTTCCATCATTATCTCTTGCATAAACTCGGCTTAGGATATTGTCGTGGAAATCTTCTATGTTTCTGAATGAAACTATATAAATTCTTCGCTTTTGCTCCTACTTCAATTAGATATGTATTCCTTCCTTCCTCCATACCTGGTGCATGCCCTCCTGGAGGTGGTGGTATATTCTGTGGTTGCTGCACTAGGAAATGGTTTAGTTTTCTCTGATCAATCATTCTTAGTGTAATTTTCGTCACATTTTTACAGTTGTTGGTTGTGTGACCGTGGAAACTATGGTAGGCACAAAATTCTCTACTTCTCCTCCCTGGTGGTGGTTCATTTCCCACATTTGGTGGCTCCGGTATTTCTTCCATTAAAATTATCGCTTCCCAGATTTTGTCTATTGCGGTGTTTAGATGCGGCATCTTTATTTGTTCACAGACTATTCTATTACCTCCTTGGCCTTGGTTATAATATTGTGTTTACCCTCCATATCCTTCTGGTTGGTTATCAAGCCTTTGAATCTTATTATTTCCTCCACGATTATTAAACTGTGTTTCTCTGTACTCTCTTTCAAACTCTTCTTGATCTCTACTACCCATGGCTACTAGCTTTTGCTCTTCTTCCTTTATCTTCTTTCCTTGACTCCCCTGGGATAAACTTGCAACGGCATTTGTTGTCCTTGGAAGTAGACTGGTATTTCCTTCTTTTGAGTTCGTGATCGCAACTAGGTAAGACTCCATTTCTTTTTGCTTTTCTTCAAGAGCGATGTAATCTTCTTGTTACTCGCGTAACTCCGCCATGGTTATTGTATCTTTTATCCTGAAGATCTGCGTATATAATAAATCTGTAGCAAAGAGTGCATTAGGCTAGTATAAGGTTCCTCTCATCTACTAGTCCGGCCATTTCACTGCACATGCTCCTCCAACGCTAGTTAAGTTACGCAAGCCCTCATTAGTTCTTTTGCGTAAGCTGAACACCTTCTCTATTCTTGGTCGTAACATGTTATTGCTGATGTATTGTCCTAGGAAGATATTCTGTAAATGATGAAATGATCGAATAGTTCCTATTGGTAATCCTTCAAACCATTGCAAAGATTCTCCTGTCAGGCTCGCCGGGAAGTATTTACATAGCACCGCATCATTTTCTTCCCATTGTAAGAGAGATCGGCTATACGCCCTTATATGTTGTACTGCACATGTGCTTCCATCAAAGATGTTAGTAAATATAGGTAGGCTGCATTTAGGTGGTACTGCTGCGATTTGTATTTGTCTTGCGAATGGTGTTTTTCCCGCTTCCTCTATTGCTTCATCAAATTATCGCCTACCTCCATCTCTTCATGTTTTCATCATCTCTCTCATCTCTGCTAATTCTTTGAGGATTTATTCACTCGTGATTTGGTCTGTGTCTTGCTGCATGGGTATTTTCAGCCTTGTTTCCCTTACTCTGTTGTCATGCCTATTTTGACGCATAGCCTCTTGTATTTATCTCTCTTCAGCATCCTCTCTTCTTTGTCTGCGTCAATCTCTTTTATTCCTTGCATGCATTTGTGCGGCATTATCCCTTTCAGCTTCCTCTGCGCGGTCACGTTGATTTCTTAGCATTTCTCTTCCTTGTAATATAATTCTTCCTTGTTCGACATCATCTTCATCACCATGGTCATGATGTGTACGATAACGTTCGCCTTGTTGTTCTCGTCTATTGCTTCTGTGACCCTCTTGCATGCGGTAATTGTCGCCCTGTTGTGCGTATCAATCATCAGTTGGTTGTTGCTTTATGCGATGCCCACCGCGTTGGCCTTGTATGTTATCATCTTCCTGAAAATTTTCAACAATGTTATCTAAAGGTTTCTCTTGTCTGGCATCTATTCGACTAGATTGGCTACGTCTTGACGTACTCCTGCTTTTTCTTGACCTTGAGCTTGCACGCGTTGTTCTTCTTGATCTTTGCTCCTGTAATCTTATATTCTCTTCTCTTAGCTCATTATTCTAACGCGTCAAATTCGCACGTTCTTCATCTTCTCTCCTCCTTTCAGCAACCAATCTTTGTCGAAGTTCCTCGATTGTCATGTTTTCTTCATTCTCTTCTATTTGTCCTCCATCCCCAGTTCTTTGCTCTTCTTCTTCTGTTGAGTCTGTATTTGCAGTTTGAACACTTAATTACTCTATCGTAGTCGATAGTATTGTTTTCCGCTTGTTCGCGTTGGATCTGTGTTTGCGCTTGATTTCTTCTATTGTTCCTTTCTCCCATCCTTGAGGATTCAGCGATCTCGTTTCTTCTTCTTCCTGCGATCCTTTTGCTCCTCCTAGTTGCTACTTCTTGTTCTGCTGCAACTGTTTGCCTCACCATCTGTTTTGTCCGTAACAATTTTTTCTCTTGTTAAAGTACTCTTTGAAAAACCAAAGATTTTTCTAAGGAAGATTGTTTTTCTGAGATGAAAACTATTGATTGAACTTTTTAGATCTAAACATTTAAAACTTTCCAAGATTGTGAATAAAGCAATCAAGAACTATGAACATCTTCTAACTTGTTTTTAAATAAATTCACCAACAGGGTATATCATTCCGAGCTGATTTCTAGCGCCAAAATGTAGTTGCAAGAAATCTCACAACTACACCCTTAATAAAATCTATGAATAATCTAAGTAATCATCTTGAAAATCATAAGAACTTTTATTGAAATCTTTAGATTAGATACAAAATTGGGAGAAAACCCTAACTTGTGAAGCAAATAATCTTTCTCTCTCCTAAATATCTTGTCTAAACACTCAAAAAGATCTCTCTTTCTCACAAGGTCGCTCGGCTCCTTATATAGGAGTTTACATAGTGGAGGACAGCTAATAAAGCCCCTAATTTCGGATCTGATGTGTGTCAATGTCGCATAGGAGCTCACCATTGCCGCACGGTTTCTTCACTGCCGCATAGATCTTCACACTTTAATCGTGACTAGAGTGACGTCATCTGATGCGTCATTCTGGGTATGTGGTGTGCGTTCGCCTTCGTTCCCTTCTTGTGGATATCATTTCGCATAGTTGTTAGGTGTGCCGTATTTTGTACCCACGGATAGTGTTGGTCTCATGTCTATCATCATCTTGTGTTATGATCTCAGTTTAGGTCATTTGATGTCATGCACACCCAGATGTAGTTTAAAACGTTTTACGCATTGTCAATACATGCACATAACTCAAAATGTAGTTTACTGAATTTTTGTAGGCACGTCTAGGTATATGGACTGAGAATACAGGTAAATGATGGGAAGGTGTAAAATAAATGAAAGTGAAAGAGAACATATATTTTAATTATAATGATGAGTAGTCACATTAGAATAAGCTTGTTACAAACCAATCCGGGGCATGCGTGAACTCTTAAGAAGTTTTTCATGACATCGACATGTTCTTGTGGACCTAAAACAGGCAACATCTGTATAAATAGAGAACAGCGACTATTTGACAAAGGAAGTAAAATGTAATTTGAAGTTTTGAACAACAAACAAGCTGCACACCTTCCCCGTCTGATGTTTTTCTTATGGATAAGCCTGTGAGATAAGCCTGTGAGATAAACATGTGAGACATTAGAGAAAACTAAACACTCGTACAAAAATACCGTGAATGATTTATGGGTTTTAGATGGTACTTATTACATGGTTATAGTACAATGTGCTTGCACTATCGTCCGCATAAAACTTGAAGAATATTTTTATTGGCAGCAGAACTAAGACAAGCTCGGAATATATTTATAAATGTAGCTAATCTACCACCGGTATGTTGAGGAATTCACTGCTTTCTGCTTTACTATCAGAGTTGCATTTCCAAGACATTTGCAGGAAATTGCTTAACTTATTCATTTTTTGAAATCCACCACACTATTGCTACCAAGCGTGCAGTGAGTGAAAACCTGCCATATTTCTTACACATATTTGTCCAACAATGTGGATGACACTTCTTTTGTTTCTTTGATGATGAAGATAATGTGGATATCACTTGACTTGGTAAGTAAAAAGGCTGACATGACCTCTTTATAAGAATTTTCTAGGCCAAGTGATTTCTTGTGCAGTTTGATGCTTCAACAAACACCGAGTGAAAATTTGTTTTGCAACGAACAATGACTTTTGAATACGGTGATACTACAACCATCCTCATACTCTTACTGTATTTAGCCCAACTAAAACTACAAAACAAGAAGCATATATTTGAAAGTAGGAAATACCTAATGGTCCTGGAAATAATATAATAGGATGAGTCTAGTCCAGTTGACCCAGTCAACTGTCTATTTGGTCCTTTTTTAAAATATAAATTATTGTTTGGTCCTAGATATTATTATTTGGTCCTAGGGTGGACAATACCCACGCGGGATGATGTCATGGATGACGTAATTTTCTTTTGATAGTGGCAAAAATACTCTTTAATTTGCCTGGCACTTTTAGGGGCGACACAAAATGACAAAAAAGGTCACCCAAACCTAAAACAAGGCCACCCCTTATCTCAAATTTTTCAAAATGGCAAATATGCCCTCCATAATCGGTAGTTAAGTATACGATCGGGAGAAATTTGTTATATAGAGGAGATTCCATTTTCACATGATTGAGAACAACCAGAATCGGTAGTTTCATGATGTTTATTACCTCAAATTCAAATTTTTCAAAAACCAATGGAATTTTGGATTTCTTTGTTTTCACAATCGGTAGTTTCATGATGTTTATTGCCTACCGATTGTACAATCGGTAGGTTCATGATGCTTATTGCCTCCCGATTATGGTAGTAGCCCCAAATTCGAAATTTTCAAAAACCAATAGAAATTTTAGATTTCTCTATTTTCACAATCGGTAGTTTCATGATGTTTATTGCCTCCCGATTATGGTAGTAGGCTAGTAGCCCCAGATTCAAATTTTTCAAAAACCAATGGAATTTTGGATTTCTTTGTTTTCACAATCGGTAGTTTCATGATGTTTATTGCCTACCGATTGTACAATCGATAGTTTGATGATGGTTATTGCCTGCCAATTGTACAATCGGTAGGTTCATGATGCTTATTGCCTCCCGATTATGGTTGTAGCCCCAAATTCGAAATTTTCAAAAACCAATAGAAATTTTAGATTTCTCTATTTTCACAATCGGTAGTTTCATGATGTTTATTGCCTCCCGATTATGGTAGTTGCCCCAAATTTAAATTTTTCAAAAACCAATGGAATTTTGGATTTCTTTGTTTTCACAATCGGTAGTTTCATGATGTTTATTGCCTACCGATTGTATAATCGGTATTTGATGATGTTTATTGCCTCCCGATTATGGTAGTAGCCCCAAATTCGAAATTTTCAAAAAACAATAGAAATTTTAGATTTCTCTATTTTCACAATCGGTAGCTTCATGATGTTTATTGCCTCCCGATTATGGTAGTAGCCCCAATTTCAAATTTTTCAAAAACCAATGGAATTTTGGATTTCTTTGTTTTCACAATCGGTAGTTTCATGATGTTTATTGCTTACCGATTTTACAATCGGTAGTTTGATGATGTTTATTGCCTACCGATTATGGTAGTAGCCCCAAATTTAATTATCTCAAAACAAAGCTAGGAAGAGAAGAACATAGTCACAGTCGCGGTAGACAATTTTTTTCTTTCTAAACTATCGATTATGAAGGGACATATAAGTATTTTCAACCTATTTTGTCATTTTGTGTCGCCCCTAATTCTTTTGGGGTCGCCCCTAAAAATGCCAGGTTAATTTGGGACCATATATATAGCCAATATCAAGAGAAAGTATCTCTTTTTTCAGATCTACTTTCTCTTTCCTTTTTCTTCTTCTTTTTTTAAATCTGTTTTGTTTTGCGAGGCGATGAAAACGATAAACAATTTTTTTCTAGGGTTTTATGAAGATGAAGAAGATTGATTATGGAAGACGGTGAGATTTCTTTCTGCTATTGAAGACGATGAAGATTGATTATGAAGATTGTTTATTAATATGTTGAAGATTGATTTATGAAGAATCTCTTTCTGCTGCTGTTGAAGACGATGAGTTTTGTGTGTTTTTTTGCTGATGCTGCTGCTGTTGAAGATGATAAAGACGATAATGATGACGAAGAAGATGATGTTTTTTATGTTTGTTGTTGTTATTTTTATGGATCTTGCTTTTTGATGAACTCGTGTTGAATATCTCGTGTTGATGAAGATGATTTTTATGGATCTTTTTTGATTTTTATGGATCTTTTTTATGGATTTTTGATTTTTTATGAACTCTGTTTTTAGATCTTGAATTGTTAGGTGTTTGAAGACGACGATGTTGCTGCTGTTGTTGAAGACGTCGAAGAAGAAGATGATGATGATGTTGTTGTTCATTTTTACAAATGAACTCTGGCTTTTTAGGTTTTTATATGGAGTTCATTTCTGGAATGAACTCTGGTTTTTTTAAGTTTTTATATGGAGTTCATTTCTGGAATGAACTCTGATTTATATGTTTTCTGAAGAAAAAATATAGAAATTAACAGGAGTTCATTTTGACGAATGAATTGCTACAAGAAAATAAGTAAAAATTAACACGTAAGGGTAATTTTATCTGTTTTATATTTTTAAATTATTATGGACCAAACAGTAAAGGCGTTTTCCCAAAGGACTAAACAGACATGGGACCACCTAAAAAAGGACCAAACGATATTTTTCCCTATTTGAAACCCAAAGTTGAAAACTGTCTTACGGAGGTGAAATTTTTTATTGATGTTACGGATGCAATGTTTGTGAATTTGCATTGTGATGGGTGCAAGTTGAAAACTCAGTAAACTCATGGTTATAGAATTTGTTATGTGACCCAAAATCTACATCTTCATCTCCATCCTAAACTATTACTGAGACCATAATTCATTTAAATAAAAATTATTTAAATATTTAATTAGTTGTGCCTTGTGAGTCTGTGACTCCCTGATCAAAAATCTATTATTGTGATTTAAAACTTCCGAACTGATCACAATATCCTATACTTTATTTCGACGTTTGAATTGTAAGTCCAAGGTTGTAAATACTTGTAATTGTATAACACAATTCATCTCGTGATCAAGTTGCAATAAGTTACGAATTATACAAGCTATAAAACATATGTATTACACAATTCATCTCGTGATCAAGTTGCAATAAGTTGCAATAAGTTATCGCCCAATAATTTTCAAGAGCTACCATTATGTATTTCAGCTGATACTGTCTTGTTGCCAATCTGCCAAGTAAGTCCACCAGTGACCATCAATTAGGTTTGTTACGGTGCTCTGTGAAGGATTTTTTCTCTAGGCCCAAGTTATTTATTGTTAAGTTTGATGCTTCAACAAGCACCATGTGAAGTTTGTTTTGCTACAATTTCGAGTTTTGAAATTCATGAAGTGGTGGTATTCATGTATCATGTGTGTTTGCCCCAAAAACTACGGTGATACCATTCTTAAGTTAACATACTCTTACTATATTAATTAACTAAATGTAGAAAACAAGAAGCATTTGAAACCAAAATGAGAAATAATGTCTTATCCGGGTGAAACTTTTAACTGATGTTATGGATGCAATGTGTGCGAATATGAGATATTAGAGAAAACTAAACCAAAAGTAATTATAATAACGTGTCTTCACCAAGATAATGTTAGCTTTGGATTGTTTTTCCAACTTGACTATAAGACTCATCTCCGCATGTTAGGTCCGGGAGAGTAGCGCGTACACTAAGTCGAATTTCTTTTTGGAAACAGCTATAAGCAATTTAGGCCTTGTTTGGTAAAATTTATGATTATCTATTTATGATTATAGATAATCATAAATTGATAAATGATTTTGATATAATCATTTTAAAAATAAATTTTTCCAAACACTTTTTTTCAGATAATTAATTATCTTAGAATTATGATCTCAAAAAGGAGAGGAAAGAACAATGATCTAGGTTATTTTTTTAGTCTCATGTTGTTTTTTTTGTCTCTCTCTTGATAGTTTAGAGAAAATAAGAAGAAAAAAATTCAATTTGAGTTCCTTCGAAAAAATAATTGATTATAATAAATTTTCAAAACAACTTTTTCCTGTTTATGGAAATAATGGATTTTTTCAATTATGAATAAAATAAGCAATTATTATAATGGTTACCAAACGCATATAGAATCCATTATAATCTGCATAATGGATTATAAGCTGATAATCCATTAAAATAATGGTTACCAAACAGCCCAGAGGGTAGAAGCGTAATAATGGATTATTCTTTTAAACATATGGGAGAGCGGTCCACGAGTTATAATCCCAAAGGTATCACTATCCATCCACAAAAAACCCATCAAAACAAAAGTAGCACAAAAAACTCAAAAAACAAAAGTAAGTTCTACAAAAACCCCAAAGAATTTGATGAAATCAATTTTGAAATTTGGGGTTTTTGTATCAAATTTTAAAAATTTAGGTTTTTGTATCAATTTTGTTTAAGATGGAGTTTTGATGGATCCCAACATTTGAACGGGGTTTTTATACCACAAGTTTGATCACCTTGGATTTGTATGACTAGGTCAAGCGAAAACGTTACTAGTCGCATGGTTGAAGTCAACTCATTTAGTTCATTTAAAGTTCTCACTTACTACGTTGAATTCCAATTCAATTTTTTTGTACTCTTTGCGGTTTATTTATTTTCGTACTTATTAATCTTTATATTGACACACAAGGGGTTGCAAAATTTTGTATTTGTAAATTTGTTTAGCGAAAAGAATTGCAGAGTTACAATTAAATTTGAACATATCATTTATTGAACAATTGAATAATGTGCATGAGACAAATAGGCGATTACATAAGAAAGTCAACTATCAGTAAACAAAGTGCACTAGTGTGTCCACTGGCGTTTTTGTATCCGGAAATTGATCACTGATAACAAACCAGGCTTGATTGGGGTATACCCAAATTAATTGGGGTATACCTAATGAGACAAAACCCAGGTCATTTAGAAGTAAAACAGGCCACCCCTTAACCATGTATTTTCTAAATGGCTAATATACCCTTGTTTAATTAACACTAAAAAATCTTATTAGGTTGATTAATTGAGTTTAGATTAATTAATTGGTAGATTAAAACTTTTGAAATTATAAATTTAAGTTATGAAATTTTGTTTTTGATTGAACTCATGCGGGAAGATTTTTGATGAAATCTTTTTTCTTTCGAGAGTATTTTTTTTTTCAACGGAAATGAAAGCATACTACCCAAACACTTCTAAAAAGAGGATTGCAAAGCGGATGTATGAAATCATACTCAAAATTAAAGAAGAAATTATTTCAGTTCTGAAACTATGAAAAGTCGGCAAGGTCGACGAATGGAGAAGATGCCGACTAACTTTAGTCGGCAAGGTCGACGAATGAAGAAAATGCCGACTAGCTTTCGCCGGCAAGGTCAATGTATGAAGAAGATGCCGACTTTATTATTTTTGACACACATGAAACTGTTGTAAATGCTTCACTAGTCGGCATCTTATTGATGTTTTACCTTGCCGGCTACTTTAGTCGACAAAAAATACCTTGCCGACTATAGGATTGTTGACATACATAGAAAGGTGTTACAAATGCATGATTAGTCGGCAAGGTATTAATTTCATAACCTGCCGACTAAACTATAGTCGACAAGGTATAAGGATGAATACCGTGTCGACCCTGTAAATGTTAATTTCAGAGATGAAAAGTCGGCACGATATTCAACCTAGGAAGCTGCCGACCAGCATTAGTCGGCAAGATCGACAAAAAATACTCTGCCGACTTTTAGCAAAAAATGTTGAATCATAAGGGTTTTGAGATTTGGTACAAAATCATACCCAGTCACAAAACCGTTATGCTTTTTTTTTTTTTTAATTTTCATTTTTTTTTTTTTTCATCATGTAGAGATTTTGAAATCATACCCAATCTTAAAGAGATTTTAAAACTTTTTTTGGTGGGTTTCAGGTTTCAGTCGGCATGGTTTAAATTTGGTTGAAAATAGTTGGGACAGTTTGGTCTTTAACCATCTTTTAGACACCTCTTAGCACACTACCTTGGATGGGAATAAAATGGGTATATTTTGTATGTCCCATCTCCACTTGGTCTAGTACATTTACATTCACTCGGTAATCATTTCATTTTGGAGTCCGGCATATATGTTTAGAAAGGGAAAAAAAATACTATCTGCGTTCTTAAAAAGGGTGTTCTCATACTTAAAAAAAAAAAAAAAAAAAAAAAAAAAAAAGAGGGTGTTCTTGTATATACCCCAGAATCACTATTGGTACCCCTTTATCTCCGTACCCTCAAAACTTATTTACCTACCCATCAAATTCGCTAAATTCATATACCCCGGAGACACAAAAACAGGAACCATATCTTCTCTTTCGATATTAATTTGAGGGAAGATCCAACTATACAATCGATGGATTTGAAGAATCATCTTAGTGAAATCGATCTCAAAACCTAAATCCGACCTTTGCAAAACTATCAGTTCAAATCATTCTCAAAAACCTAATTTTAAACATTGATGCGATTCTAGAATCTAACCTAATTAATCTCACCAATCTTCTACATCCACAAAATTTAATCTATTATTCTTCATCAATCGACCAGTGAAGATGATATCAACTTCAAATGTTAACGAGACCGATGTATAAGCGTCTCTGTTCTAAAACTATAGGTTTTCAAACATAGAATTTGTTGTCCCCTATCGAGAAAGTAAGACTGTCTTTCATAGCTTGTTATTACATGCATTTTTTTCATTCAAAACCTGCAACACAATTGAGAAAAAGCTGAAACACCGACTGATCAAAGAAAGGTCACGAGCTTTAAACGTAACCCATATTGAATACTGACCATTTTTTGGGTGAAATTTTCTTGTTCAATGACTTTAGTTGGTAATAAGAAACTAGACTACAAAACAAAATCCATTTAATTAGTTTTTTGGTAGGCAGTGGATTTTAATCCTATGTAGTAACACATTCTATGTTAATGATAAAGAAGATGGAAGATATTGTTCGCAGCGACAGAGTACGATATTTTGTCGCCAGATATGAGTTTAATATGTGGGTATCATTTTCACACGATTACTGTTCCATTCCGGCTTCGTTTTGAATAATTTTTTACGGTTTTACAAACTCATCTAACAAATTTTAGAGGGGTATCGGTATCAAAATTTTCCAACAATTTAATGATTTTCATATTAACCTAATTATAACTAACATAACTAACTAAAAGGGGTATCATTAGTATTTGGTGGGGGTATATAAAGGAGCACCCCTTAAAAAAGGAGTTATTATAACTTTTTCCATTTAGCCTATTTTTAAGTCAAACTGACAAAATTACAGTAGTTCTTTTTTAAATACGGAGGGAGTATATATTGAATATTTCCTTAAAATCTTGAAGCCTATTTTAGGGATCAAACTAGATGGTTTTTGAGTATCTAATGATTTATATGTGTTAAATGAGGATAAGAGGTGACATAATCTATAACAAAAATTCAAACACAGCCTTCAATGATTAATATAAATCTAAAGAAAAGCCAAAGCAAATTCTTAAACCTAGTTAATTCATCTACCATTCTTCCTAGGGCTGCACATGGGCGGGTTTGGGCGGGTATTAGCTAAAACCAACCTCGCACCCACAGACTGCGGGTTTTTATTTTCATAACCAACCCCTCACCCACAAACAGCGGACGAGTTTTGTTACCCGCCCGCTACGGGTTTGGCGGGTTTGGGCTTAAACCCGCTTAAACCCGCTTTATATTCAATAATCATTCACACACATGTTTTAAAGTTTAAATAAACTACTTACTTAAGTTCTTGATAACTTAAAAAAACAAACCATAAACATAACTACATAAGTCTTCATTGTTAAGCTTAAACAAGTACTAGTGTACTATACTTTCAATAAAAACAAGTTTAAAGTTTAAACAAGCATTTGACTACTTTGAAGTTCGATTAAAACTTAATAAAAGTTTCCGGACCAACAAAGAAAGTGACTCATGTCTCTTCTATCATCTTCAAGTCTCTCCTCCTATCATCCTCAAGGATCAAGGACTTCCAGTTAGTTTTATCAATGGTTTATATTTAGCGGGTTTTTCGGGCGGGTTTGGGCGGGTATTAGCTAAAACCAACCTCGCACCCATAGACAGCGGTTTTTATTTTCATAACCAACCCCGCACCCACAACGGACGGGTTCGGATTAAAAACCCACGGGTTTAGCGAGTACGGGCGGGTTTGGGTATGATGGGCGGGTCTTGTGCAGCCCTAATTCTTCCTCTCTTTTCTCACTCTTCTTCCCTATCGTGATAATGAATACGTTAAATGTGATCAAATTATGAATTTGAAAATTAGTTTAAAAAACTTGTCATTTTTCATCAGAATGACTTCAATCACCTAAGAATCGAAAAACCCACCATTTTTTGTTGGATATGATTGCATTATTCGGTTCAAATTAATAAAATTAAGAATTTAAAAATTAATTTTAAAACAACATACGGTGAGAAAATTAACAATTCCCTACCGTAAATAACCTCTACAGTTTGGAAACTATGAACTCCCAACTGTAAACCAACTCTATTGTTTTGAAAAAATTATATTTCCAAACCGTGGGTGAAATTTTCAACCCAGTTATATGCTTGGAGTTCTTGCTATTCAAACCGTAGATTTATTTTACTGTTTGGAAAATTTTATTTCCAAACCGTAGATAAAAATATCAGGTAAAAATTAAGGCCAATTTTTTCCAACGTAAGTGCTTAGCTCCCAATAGTAGACATCCTGAATTTGGTTACGGTTTGGAGCTCCCCATCACATCTTTAGTTTACAGTTTGATTTCCCATTGTATATTATACTTACGGTTTAGTTTTCAACCGTAGTTGGTGCTTAATTATTACGATCATGATTATCATTTTTTTTAATGATCATGATTATCTTCTTCTTCTTTTTTTTTAATTTAAAAAAATAAGTATAAATCAAATCATTAGTCTAACCAAATCATTAATTTAATTTATTCTAGTTAATCCAATCGAGAACACTAATTAACCAAGGCATTCTAGTCATTAAGAAAAATAGTAGGATAAGGGGTTTTGGAGATTATTATTTCATGACCCGACTTTTTCATTTTATGATGCAACAAGCCCCTCGTGAGATATGTTTTGCAACTAACTCAGAGTTTCGGAATTCATGAAGCTGTATTCACTTATCATTTGATTAACCTCACCACACATACGATGATCATGATGTAACAAACATCATTCTCAACATACTTATACTATATTAGCTTTACCAAAGCTAGAAAATTACAACCATTTGAAATTCAAGTAAAAAAATGTTTTTTCCGGGTGAAACAGTTATTGATGTTATGGATGGAATGTGTGTTGACCAGGTTTATGAGACATTGGAGAAAACTAAATACACGCAAATGATGATTTATGTTCGATTTTAAAAGATATGAATATTCCGGAGTTGAGTTCTTTCTCAAGTTTTACTATTGGACTAAAACCCATCTTGCCAAGTGCAAAATAGGTTTCAATATGGAAGCAGATTTATGGGTAGATGAAAATAAAGATATTGCAAGAGCGTTTCTTGTCTCATGGCCTGATTCAGCCTGCTCATTTAATTCATGTAAAACTCTCACTTTCTGAATTGAATTCGGTAAATATATTTATATTTTTTGCACTCATTGTGCATTTCTTTACTTCCGTTCTTATTACTCTTTGCATTGATAAGCAATCCCTTGCGAAAAGTTTCTATTATTCTGTAAAATTTAACTAACAGAAGGAATTCCAAAATAAATTTGAACATATCATTTACCGGCATTCGAAAATGTGCATGAGACATATAGTTGATTACTTTATTTGATTTACAGCTCTATTGAGAATAGCGTCTGCGGCGCCATAACGGGAATATATTCTCTCTACTCTTGTTGTCTTGACTCTTGATCGGGGGTTGCTGCACATGTACGAACCTACTGCATTTTTTGTGTGATATAGGCCCTGCCTCCTAAATTACACAAATCAATATTGAGGTTATTTTCTTCTTTTGGTGCGCAATTAAGATTAATTTAGTTAAATTTATCTATATTAGAAACTTTTTCTTGTGCAATAAATTAACAAGGTGAAATAACATGCACCTAGCTACGAAGAGAAAAGGGACCAGTATCAATGGTGGGTTAGGATGTACTACCATATCTATAATGTGGATGGCACTTGATTTGGTAACTAACTAAAAGATCACATAAGCTTCACTGTCCTTTTTGTATCACGCACAGTTCTGCTTGATCTCGAATATAATGCATTTTCGGCATACTATGTGAAATCGGATAGTAATAGTTCCAAAAAGGAAATTTAGAAAAATAAGAAATGAATAAACTTATTTATTTAATGATGATTTCAGAAAGCAAAATATCTTGTTGATCCAACGTAGTAATTTGCGCAAAATTATCACAAAGACCTTTTACTGCACATGAAGTTTTCAAGATTTTGGATTTTAGAAACTTGGTAAATAGCTGAATTCTACGATTAGGATCATGGTTTTTAATTTACTTCAGCATCCCATAGTTAACTTCAAATTCAAGATTACCTTGAAACTCATGAATATGAGACATACAAATTGATCGAGTAGATTTTTAGCTGCATTGACGTATGAATAAACTTGTCTGGTAAGCTCGGACTGATGAAATAACTACTAAGAATTTATTTTTTTGATTTAGGAAGCCTCCATTTATGTGTAGCGGCCTTAATATATAATCTCCCATCGTATATGAACAGAAGTGGTGGTAATGCAAGTTATATAAAGCTCCCAAAATTCAAATGATCCCTAGAGAGCAATGTAGAATCATCTCAAAATAACATTATTTGTATGTTGTTTTATCATTCATAATGTGAGTTTCATCCTCGCTAATTCTATGTTTTGGCATCACGAAAACCTTGAAAAACCAAATCATACAGAATGGCAAATTGAGCTTACGCAGAACATATTTTGCATTTTCATAAACTTAAGATGGTGATGTTGAAACACTTTTAGTATTAAATGGGACAGCTATTTGCATTTACATATAACAAACACCTTACATTTTGTGGAGTTAAGATCAAAAGTTTAGTTGCTAGTGCCGTAGTTCAATCTCAACAGAGATGCATGCAGCCACATTCTCGGCCCAATGGGCAGTTCTTCCCACTAGATTCATAAAATCCTAATTGTCATGTTTTTTTACCAATTTAATAAAACATTTAAATGCAGTGCAATTGTTGGAACAAATTTTGAAAAAATGTCATAACTAAGTATTTCTTTTGATACACGAGAGTTGATCCCATGCCCCTACCCCAACTCAGCAAGTCGGACTGGTCTCGTTGTCATGTTCAACCCGCCATAACTCATATAAGTATTTACATAAAATAAGAGTATTTCATGAAATACTTTCGAACTCTTGAGCGGAGACTCGACCCGCTGACCTCCTATTTGAGAGTCAGACTCCTAGCCAACTTGGCTAACCTAAGATGGTTAATAACTGATTTTGATATCGCTTGATACAAATCTTACAAAAACTTATCCAGAAAAAAAATAATTACGGCCTTCGACCACCTAGCAAAATTTAGATTATGACTTTTGATTTGCAAACTGAGTTGATCCCTTGAAGCGAAGTTCTGGCTTCGTTCGTAGTCCATCGGACCCGTCTTTCTGCAACAGAATAGCTAGAGTTGACACTTGTAGGTTACACAATTTTTCTCCTTTGTTGATCATCACTTTCGCAATAAGAAACAAAAATGATGGGGTGTGAGGGACAAACAGGGAGATGTCATTTGTTTTTCTTGTTAAGGGTGTCGAACCAACTACACTTTTGATCATTCAAAGGAAGAGTATTGTAGATCTGTCGAATGGATATTTATTCAAGCCACATTTGCAGCTGAAGTGAAATTCATCTTTTATGTATTGCTGAAAAGATATTTTTTTTAATATTATATTTTTCAAAATACAAAATATTTTTGGTGATAATAATCTGAGTATTATTTTTCTTCTACAAAATTAACACCAAAATAATCTAACAAGTTTATCCGAATAAACTGAACAATAATTATCGCCTGATCCTACGATTAAAATCCCTTGTTAAACAATGTCAAAATTGATGTTGTCAATGAACCCTTCCTCAGTTCACAATCCTTATAGAATGATCTCGATCGCATAAATTGAATTACTGGTACTTTTATTTTATGGTTTTCAATTCACTCCAACGTCCCATAACTTACTAACTAGTATAACCTTCGGAATCAAAATCATCAAATTAAAAAATGAATAATAGATTCTTACTTCACATCAATGAACAAACTTTATGGTACTTGATCTTAGATAGATAACCACTATATTTTGAACCGTTTTTTGGGGACTACTCAAAAAATGGGGGGACTACTCTCAAGTTTTTGGGGTGGTTATTGGTAGTAATTTCCAATCACCCCTTATCTGAATTTTTTTTAAATACCTACTTTACACTTAATGATAAACTTAGTTAGTGTGATGATTAATTAGTGTTAGTGTTATGATTAGTAACTGATTAGTTAGTGATTAGTGAGTTATATTAGTGGGATTGTTTTGTTATAACATTATTATTGAGAGATAAGAAGAAGAAGATGGGTGATATGAAGAAGAAGATGGGTGTACCCAAAAAATCTTTTTTTGAGTTTAGTAATTATGATTTGAGTGATTCATGTGATGATACCTCATCCTCAGAATCAGAACCCCCTTCACCTCATAGTGTATTTGTCAATACTTCTAATGATCCGGAAATGAGTTATTTGTTAGATGATGAAAGCTTTTTGCCCCAAACTCAAGCTAACCAAACAAATGATGGATTTTATCAATACAACTTTGAAGATGAAGCTATGGGTACTCAGGTATGCCTCATATTTAGTTAATGTAGCTTGAATTGTGCAAAAATTTGGCCAAACTCAAAATTTCTGGAAAAAATTCGGTTAGGTCAACCTAGTTCGGTTACCAAATTTAGCTTGCGAGGTAACCGAACCTTTCTTAATGTGTAGTTCGGTTACTAAATATAGCAGACGCAGGTAACCGAACTACATGCTAATGGTGGTTTTTTAGATGTAACCGAACTATTTTTATAGAGTTTACAGTACATTGTTCGGTTGAGTCGATATCAGCACTTTTGTTACCGAACTTTATGTTCGGTAATGTCGCAGAAAATATAAATACATCGTTTCTAACCGAACCTTCGAGTTCGGTTTAGTCGATCTTTTCAGTTTCATTGCCAAACTTATACATAGAAAATCTAAAGATCGAGTTCGGTAAGGCCCCAATTTATTTCTGGAAACTACATAACCGAACTGTGTGTTCGGTAGGGTCGATAAAAAATTTACATTACCGAACTTGTAAGAAAATTTTTTTATGGTATTGACGTTGTGCTATTACTTGTAGGTTCCATGTGATCCAATAGAACCAATGGAAAACCAACCTTCCCCAGTTGGTATTTTGTACGATGACACATCCCTTCACTACATGAATGACTTGGTATTCAAAAATCCGGAAGACGCAAAGAGTTGGGCTAGACAACATGCACAAAAAGACATGTGTGTATTAGTATTGAATGGGAGAGAAAGCAAAACTCGCTTTGAAATGGTTTGTGAGAGAAGCGGTGATCCCCATAAAAGCCACAAGAGGAAGGGTTATGTTTATAAAGGAAAGACAAATAGGAAGAACAAAACTTTCTCAAAGAAGATTCATTTCCCATTCAAGCTTGCATTTAATTTGAATGAATATTTGGGTGGATGGGTTCTCTATAGGGTTATGCAAGGTTGTCATAATCATCCTCGTCCGGAGCATCTTGAAGGGAATTTCATGGCGGCAAAGCTAACTCCTAAAGAGATGGACAAGGTAGCTAAAATGAGGACAATGGGTATTTCACCGGTTCAAATGCTCCAAATACTAAAGGAGGATAACAAGGATAACCACTCATCTTTGTCCACAATTTACAATGCAATTGAGACAATTAGAAGGAAGGAATGGAGAGATAGACAAGTAATGCAACAATTGTTTTTTTTTTTGGCCCAAAAGAAAAACTACGCGGTTCAAAAGGATGTGGATTCAGAAGGAGAGATAACACAACTTTTTATTGCGCATCCGACGAGTGTTCAATCGGCTCAATGCTTTCATGAAGTTCTAATAATGGATTGCACTTATAAGACGAACAAGTACGAGATGCCATTGTTGAATATTGTTGGGCGTACTTCGACGAAGTCACCGTTCACCGTTTACCATGGCGTTTTGTTTCTTAAGGGATGAGCAAGAACCTAGTTACATTTGGGCACTAAACCAAGTTAAGGCAATCTTCCGAGGTGATGATATTCCCGGGGTTATAGTGACGGATAATGATGTCGCATTGATGAATGCAATAGAGGAAGTGTTCCCACAAGCACATAATATGCTTTGTACATTCCATATATGGTGTAATTTGATAAATAGGTGCAAGCCAATAATTTGTCCACCCAAGAAAAAGGGATATGAAGAGATTAAGATGCTACCGGAACATGAACGAGCGGATGCAAAAGAGGAAGTTGAAAAACAATACGAAGCAAATTACGCTAAATGGGTTGCTTTCAACGGTGAATGGGGATCATTATGTTGGTGTCTTACCGAGGAAGAGTATCATCTAAATCTTGCGGAGTTCATCGCCCATTGGGATACTCCCGATTACCCCGGTGTTGTGCCATATGTTCTTCGCCAATGGTTGGAACCATACAAAGATAGGTTTGTTAATGCTTATACTAACCAATATAAACACTTGGGAAATCAAGCGACAAGTTTAGTAGAGTCGGCTCACCATCAGTTGAAGAAGAGTCTCTTTGGATGTGTTGATAATTTCGTAATTGTGTGAAATGCTATGGAAAATTACTTCAAGCGCGACATTGATAGAATTAAAGAGAAGTTCCAAAAAAGCCATATTCAAAATGAACGGAAAATATGCCGACAACCCATTGTTCAAGGGAATCCATTACAACGTATCTCGGCAATGTATGAAGTTGTTGATTATAGAAGTCGAGTTGATTGAGAAGTGGGAAACCAAGCCGGATGAGGTGTGTGTATGTAACATGAAGAAGTCTATGGGACTACCTTGTCGCCATATGATAATCAACTACGAGCATGGCGTAATCCCTTTAAGCGAAATTGATCCATTTTGGAAGCATCTAAGTTTCATCCCTCCTCCAAAGGGAGAAGAAGCCGGGGAAGAGTTTGGTGACAACGAAATGGGTAGAACCGTACTAGAGATGTATCGTGGCATGAACAAGATCCAAAAACAAATCTTTTGGGATGACATGAGGAAAATCATATATCCACAAACTTCGGAGAATGTTTATGAACCGTCAAAAGGCAAACGCAAAGGTAGACCAAGCAAAAAAGAAACAAAAAAGCAACTAAGAGAATATGCAAAGGTGTTACGTAAGAAGAAAGGTGAGCAAACCGCAAATACTAGAGATCCTTGTGGCCATGAGTATACCCAGGCAATGTACTTGGAGAAGAACAAGAAACGGGGTAGGAGTATTGAGGAGAAAGGCGAAACAAGTGAGCGAGATTTGAATAAAAAAGGTCCGATGTATCCATCACAACCAAGCCAAACATCTTCCGTCGACGTGAAGCTTAAGTCTCCAATGTGCCCCATCAAACCATCTTCCCTAGACGTGAAGGTTGAGGCTCCAAATAAAGACTATTTTAATGAGCTACCTCTATACATTAGAGAATACGTCATTTCCACCGTCGACGTTCCTCCGGATGGTAATTGTGGTTTTCATGTTGTGAATCAACAACTTGGGCCTTTCATCGAAGGTGCGAAGCGAAATAATGGGTGTGCAATCACTCATATAAGGCAAAGGTTGTTGTCCAAACTAAAGGAGAATCCGGCCTTTTACAAGACAATGTTGTGCGATGGGGAAGGTAGTCTCAATGAGCAATTTGTTAGGTATCAACGTCGTCTTCATGGGGGCCATCCGATGATATCGGATTATTGGATGAGCATGCCTATATGTGGACACTTAATCGCCGAGGCATTCAATTGTATGGTTCATTATTTCACAAAATATATTAGTTTCACCTTCACCCCGAAAACAACCGTATGTGTCGAGCAACTCAAACTAAGGAGATGTGTGATGGCATTGATTAACAACAACCACTTTATAGGCCTCCGGTTAAAACCCGATTGTCCATTGCCTCCAATATGTGGAACCTCTTATTGGCCTGCATTTAACCCGAAGAGAATGTTAGGTTGGGGTATCATGTATGAGCCTAACATGGAGATGTGGAATGCTTTGAAGAACTCGGAAGAAATTGTACATGAAGGTCAAATTTCACTTGAGGATGATTAAATGACACATGTAATGTAACTAAGTATGCTTATAATGGAATACTATATTTTTTGAAGAGTGGTATTAATTATTGAGTAAATGTTAGTATTTTATGGATTTGCCAGATACTAGTTCGATTAGGAAATATTTTTATCGAGATTGTCGAAACACTGTTCGGTTAGCTGCCCAAATATCCCAGGTAACCGAACAACGTGTTCGGTTAGGTTGATGAATAATACCAGGTTACCGAACTGTAGTTCAAAAGTCTAAAATATTAACTGCTGAATTTGACATTAAAGTTCGGTAAGGAAAAGAAATTACAGGACAATGCCGAATCAGATGCGAGACAGAAGTTCGGTTAGGGAATAACATTACAGGACCATACCGAACTAATACAGGACTTTCGAAAATAAAATTACATAACATCTAATATCCGAAACGCGTTATGAAAAAGTCTTTAAGGAGGCGGAAATGATATTCATATTTGAAATCCTTTCTCTTCCATCTTCGTCATTCTTTTTTTGATGTTAAAATGATTTCGTCGAATCCTTCACCCCTAAGTCGATACCGCCTTATAATACGAAATAAAGCCATAAATTCCACAACCATATCTCTAATCTTTTCAAATCGAATGAACAAATATATATGATCACGGTTATATGGGTTTGTTGTGCCGGAGCAGAATTTCTCATGAATTTCCCCCCAATAACTTTGACTCATAATACCATTCATTCTTCGTTCTTCACCCCTCTTTGGATAGTATAATATGTAGTTTCTGCAAAGAGAAAGATCTTCATTTAGAGTAAATTTAGGACTAGTAGCTGCCATTTTTTGAAAATTTTGTAACAAAAATGTTAACTATGAGACACATATATATACCACTTAGGTGTATAACGGCTACAAATTTAGCCGTTACTTGTTATTACATTCTAATTTCAAAATTATGTACTATATTTGTGTCAGATTAAGTAGATTGAAATTTCAAAATTACAAGTTCAGTTAGGAATTAAAAACTTTCGACCAAACCGAACCACGTGTTCGGTTACATGTCAAATGCATGTATTCACCGAACTTTCTTGTGAAGGCTCACACTCAAACTGAGCATATATACGATTCCAAAAACACTCCAAAACAAATCTAAGAGTTGGTTTATGTGATTTGTGCATCAAGAGAATGAGTTTTCCAACACGTGCAATAGGAAAAATTTGAGTCTCCAGAGAATATTTCGGTTACCTAATATATTATACTCTGATAACCGAACAATAAGTTCGGTTGGGTGATAAATACATGTCTTCACCGAATTTTTTTGTGAAGGCTCACACTCAAACTGAGCATATATACGATTCCAAAAACACTCCAAAACAAACCTAAGAGTTGGTTTATGTGATTTTTGCATCAAGACAATGAGTTTTCCAACATGTGCAATAGGAAAAATTTGAGTCTCCGAGAGAATATTTCGGTTACCTAACATATTATGTTTTGGTAACCGAACTAATATCTTATGGATGAAGGCTAACGCTTCAACAGTCTGGAGAGTAGTTCGGTAACCAAGAAAATTTTGCGAGGTTACCGAACTATGACTTCGGTTACCTAGTATAATTTTACAGGTTACCGAACTATGACTTCGGTGACCATGAATTTGTCACAGGTTACCGAACTACTAGTTCGGTTACAAGTTTAAAAATCGCAGGTCACCGAAAACCATACGGTATTTCAACATTTCAGTCTTATAACATTGAAAACAAAAACCCAATCATAAAAATTGAAAACACAAACAAGGTTCTAAAACAAATATAAAACTGTTATACATACCAAACTACGAAATCCTTAAGTAATTGTTTAAAACACACAAACATACCAAATTAAACCATACGAAATCCATACCTAAGATGTCTTTTGAAACTAAAAGAATATGAAATCACTAACGACCACTTTTACGACCCCTCTTGCCACCTCCTTGTTTACCACGAGTTTTAGGTGGAACTTCCTCATCACTTGTAGTATCATCTCCTTGACCAGTTTCCTCCACAGCGCGACTTGAACCTTCTCCTCGACCCCTTTTACCACCACCTTGTTTATCACGAGTTTTAGGTCGAACTTCCTCATCACTTGGGGTATCATCTCCTCGACCGGTTCCCTCCACATCGCGACTTGAACCTTCTCCTAGTTGTCGACCCCTCTTCAGTTGCTTTGACCTACTTGGTTCCACCATTCTTTTAGTTATAAGACCCTCCAACAGCTTGTAGTAGGTGGTTTGTTCCTTAGTCTCCATCGGCTCTCCACTTTTGATTTTAGCCATCCATTTTTTCAACAATTTCGAACCCTTCAACACCTAATTCCAATTTTAAGCTCCAGTAAATATTTTTTCAATAGTTTGAAAAACCAAAAAGTATAAGACAAAGAAATTTTCTTACCACATTATCCCATAACCTTTTTGCTTCTTCTCCACAAATAGGCATCTCCTTCTGAGCTCTCTTAGCCTCCCTCTCCTTTGCCTTTGCCTTTTCCGCATCATCCTTAGCTTGTTGTTCTTTATTTATCACAAAAGGATGACTAATTTCTTCATAATACTCCTTATAATCTTCCTCACATGCATTTACATCTTCCCCACTAGGTACACAATCAGCTGTTGGTATGTGGTAGTTAGTAAGTGCATTCCAATGTGCTACCGTAGGAGTTGGTTGATGTTTTGCCTCAAAATACTTCTCGGTGTTCTTTGTTCCTTGAACCAGCAAATTGAAATTTTTATTCTCCACATCAGGATCTGTTTGGATGCAACAAAGTTGTCTTAGTACTCTCCTTGGATTATATATTGCGTAGCCGTCAGGATACCAAATTGGTCCATAGTAAGGCGTAACAATAGAGAAACCATTCAAGTCTTCTTCATCTACAGAGACATCATCGGGTACGGCGTATGGGTGAAGTACCACATCGTTCACCGTAAGTGCATCCAATCTCTCCCTCAACGAAGTCAACTTCTCTCCTTTAGACTTCTTTTGTGCATCCAAAAACAACCATTTTCCTGCTGTAGGTTGGTCATAGGGATAAGGGTCTTTTCCCTTGCCAATCCCAATTTAGGGAAGTGGTCGTAAATCCAAACCTATGCGAAAATATGAAAATATCCACGTACATGAAAATTGAATTGGAAGCAGAAAAATTTAGCGAATAATTTGCTAATTAACAATGTAGAAAAACTCACCTGAACAAGAGTTAAGTAACCTCCAATTTGATAACACTTAATCCTCGACCCTTTGTTCATCTCTTCTAAAACAAAAGCAAGCACACCAGTGGCCCAAGAGTAATTGTTCATCTCATCGAGATAATCCAAAAGTTGTAGATAATGTGCATCCACCCTATTTCCAGAAGTGTCGGGGAAAATGACAGTTCCTAGCATATATAACCAATAAGCGGTGACATGATGCCTAAGGGTCTCTCTGTCCATCACCAACTTTCCTTTCTCCACCTTCTTTTTTGTCTCTCCAAATGCTGCCTTCAACTTTACCAACTTGAATTTCTTGACCTTCTTCTTCAATGATCCATCTGCCTCTCTTGGATTATACTCATCTCCACGTTTAGGGGACCTCACAGCACGTCTAAACTCACATTGAGACTTTCTTGCATCCCATCCTAGACATTTTAGAGCCAAATATTCAAGAGCGTCATAACTCATTGAGGGGTTTTAGCCTTCTCGAAGACATTTACCTTCCACTGGTAAGCCGGTGATATTATGGCAATCATCTGGAGTAATTCCCATCTCGCCGAATGGAATATGCATAGTATATGTCTCGGGATAATGCCTCTCGAGAAATGCGGATACGGCAACAATGTCAAATTCCACATGTGCTAACTCAATAGCTCTCCATAACACACATTCTTTAACCTTGGCTACAAACTCGTCACACACCAAAGAAAGATCCCATGTGGACGCCTTTTGACGTTTAATAAGACGAACAGCATCGTTATGATCCTACGAAAAGAACATAACACTATTAATACTTGACGAAACACTATTAATACGAAAAGAACGTAACACTATGAACTTAAATAATACCTTTGTCGCATAGATCTTCGCATCCCATGAGTGTTTGTAGCCAAACAATGTTGCCCCTCCATCATTTGGAGTACCATAAGTTGGGTCCACTGGTGGCAAACACAAATCAGCATGGGGAATGTGTGAGCATCTTTTGCTAGGAGGCTTCGGCTTCTTTTTCTCTTTAGCGGGAATAATTTCTTGCTCTTCTTCATCCTCATCCTCTCCCTCTTCTCCATCCTCTTCCTCTTCTTCTTCATCATCATCCTCTCCCTCTTCTCCATCCTCTTCCTCCTCTTCAGCGTCTCCCTCCTCTTCCTCCTCTTGTCCTTCTCCTTCTTTGCCGGGTTCTAGTTCTTCTTCTTCTACATTTTCAACATGTTGTTGTTCAACCTCTTCATTTCCTTGGTCTTCATTTCCTTGCTCTTCTTCATCATCATTCTCTTCTTCAATAACATTATCAATTGTATTCTCCATCACCTCTTCATTGAAATCTTGGATTACATCACGAACATTCTCTTGGTTGACTTCCGGTAACGAGCCCCCTCCATGTTTAGCATTTGTGGCACCACGTTTTCGGAAATCTAAATATTTTGCTCCACGAGGGGTGGGAGTTTTCAAATCCTTATCTAGTTGTAGTGTCAATCTTTTTCCTTTGTTCCTAATGAAAAAAACCAAAGTATTATCTAAACATAAGAGAATATTGTGTTATTAAATCAAATAGAACTAAAGAATAAAGTAAACACAACACTTGAAGTTAACATACTATAGTTCGGTTACCAAAAAAAAATTACGAGGTAACCGAACTACATATTTCAAAAGTTCGGTTAGCCATAAAAATTATCGACAAAACCAAACTCATTCTTAACTTTTGAAAAATTTAGTTCGGTTACGAGAGGTTTTTTTGCGAGCACACCGAACTAAATATTTCAAAAGTTCGGTTAGAAAGAGAAATTATCGACAAAACCGAACTCATTCTTTCAAAGGAAAAATTGAGTTCGGTTACGAGGGATTTTTTTGCGAGCAGACCGAACTATATAGTTCGGTCAGCAGATATTAGTCTATTTTTTACGAGCACACCGAACTGTTCTTATTTTTGGAAGTTCGGTTAGCAATTCTAGGGTTACACAAAAAATTCTCCTAGCCGAAATATCTACTGTAACTACCATTTTCAATGGGTTTTGATGATTGCTAATCGATTTCTTCAACAAATAACGAATTAAAAAGAATGGGTATGAAGGAAATTACCCACGGATTTGCATTTCACTCGAATCGGACTTCTTTTTCCCTGTTGGATGCTTGATTTGGTCTCTCAACTTTGCTTGAAGTTGTTTATCAATTTGAAATTGACTTGGGAGATTCGCTATGCTTGCAAGTCCAGGACTCAATCCTGGAATTCTTGGTGTCTGCTTAGAACGCATTGTTTATAAAGATTCATTAATCGTCGATGAAATTTTTTCGAATCGACGATTAACTTCGATGTCTACGAAGAAGAAGAATAAGAGGAAAAGAAGAGAAGAAGAAGAAAAGAAAATAATCAGTTTCAAAACTGATTTTAAGTTTTTATTTAGGTTTTAATTAGTGGGTTATATTAGTGGGTAGTGGGTTACATTAGTGGGTTATTAGGATTAGTTATAACCTTAATTAGAATAAGGGAATATTTTTATCACAAAGTAGGGTGAATATTTTAGGTCACCCCTTATAATGTAGGGTGAATATTTTTATCACAAAGTAGTCCCCCACCTTTTTTGAGTAGTCCCCAAAAAATCGTTCTATATTTTGTTTGTTTAACACTTTCATGTTGATTTATGGGTAGCAGGAAAATACTGTATAAGGTCTTCAAATTTTTAGGCACAAAGGAGCCGGTAATACAAGGCATGAATATATCCTCCAAAATTCAAATAATCCCGAGGGATCAATGTAGAATCATCTCAAAGATGCTTCTTGCATGCTCTTACATCATTCACTTTGTATGTTTTGTTTCATCATTCATTTACTTCTTGTATGCTCTTACTCTTACATCTTTCATTCACTTCTTGTATTGTGCTAATTGAAGTTCCTAAAAAAATTGATATTCAAGAATTCATATTTTTCCATCTCCTGAATTCCCATCCCCTCTCTTTATATACTCTCCGAGTCAAACAAATTTTTACAATTTAAAGCGAAAAGGTTAAATTTTCGAAAGGAATAAACTTCCAATAATTTATTTCATGGTTTTAATTTACTCCAACATCCCACAATTTTATTTTACCCGTCTAACCTTCAAAACCAAATTCACCGGGAAAGTCATGGATTTGAATAGGAAATTGATTGGTATAACTCTTCATGGACTGATATCAATGAGCAAACTTTGTTGTACTTGAGCCTATACAAATATATGCTGATATATTTTGTTCGTTTGTGTAACACCTTGTCGTTTTTTTTTCTAAAGGAGATGCAAAATATAGTCTTCAATTTTATAGGCAAACACAAAGGGGTTGGTAATAAAATGCATGACTATATTCTCTAAAATTCAAATGATCAACAGAGAGCAATGTTAAATCATCTTAAAAGACTTTATTTTTCGATATCTTGAACACTATCTATATGCTCTTAAATCATTCATTTAGTAAGTTCTGTTTCATCCTCAATAATTATATGTTTTGAACACAATATATTTTGCATTTGCAAAAACTTAAAAGAGTAATAACTTCATCTCTGGATCTCAGCGGAGGATCGATTATATCCCACCTTTTGACTTTGGAATTACTAAAATCGGTAGCCAGTTTGAATACACATCTAGAAATAACTTTTCAATTTTTAGGATTCAAAAAGCAAAAAATTAGTCCAGATATAATTTTTGGAACAAAAAGTATGGACTAAAAACAATACAAAAAAACCGCGTCTCACAAACTATGTGGCCGTTGGGCTAACCCCTATGGGCTAGATTGAATCTAGCTAAATTGGCCAAAAGTGTTGCAAATCAAGAAAAAAGTGTGGGAAAAAAGTTAACACTACTTCGGTCTACTTCTCTCTCCTACAATTTGCTCGCAGTTCAACTAGCAGCGAGATTGAAACGCTGAATCATTCAGCGCTGAAAAAGTGACATAAACGCTGAACCATTCAGCGCTTTATATTTTTTACTAAATTTTTAGAGAGAATGTGATAGAGAGAGAGGAAAAAGAGGGAGAAAGGGGAAAAAGAGGGAGAACGTGATGGAGAGAGGAAAAAAAAAGAGGGGGAGAGAGAAGAAAAAGAAGGAGAGAGAAATGATAATGATTAGTTGTTTGGAAAATAAATTCATGTAACGCCGTTTGGTTCAACGTTTAGCGCTGTTTTATTCAGCGTTTCGCTGTTAGATTAGAAATATCATAGGACTTAGGAGGTTGCCTTAGCTGACGTGGATGACAATCTAGCTGATAGATATCTAGCATATACTCCCTCCGTTCCACTTTAGATGACGTTTTGGGAGTTTTCACGCAGATTAAGAAATAGAGATATAAAAAAAAATCTATTTATGCCCTTGAGAAAAGTCTTCAAACATTAATTGCTATTAGTGTATTTAAAAATAAACTTATGGTTCCAAGACAAAATGTTAGGGTATTATGGGTAGTTTTGTGGTGAAAATATGAAAACTATCAAGTAATGTGGAACAAAAAAATAACCCTAAACAGTCATCTAAAGTGGAACGGAGGGAGTAAGATTTAGCCTAAACTTCCGAGGGGCGCACCGAGTGGGACCACAGATTTCAGAAAAACCGTTTGAGGCGGTTTTTCTTGTTATGTTTGTAGAAGTGCCGTTTTTGGAAACACAAAAGTCAAATTTTTTTTTGGGAGCCTTTGCTTTGACTTTTGTGCTTCTCCTTCTTTTATCCATGACACTAGGATAGTATTTTTTTTCTCTCACCACCAGGATACTTCACTTTACTCTCTGAAACTACAGTAATAAATTTCATCCAATATGTTTTTTTTGTTCACCCCTTATACTCACTGATTGAGACAATTTCTTTGAACCCCCAACCCTAATTCGGCTTCAAATGCATTTAAAACCAGAAATCGAAAAGATGAAAGTTTTGGATTTTATTCCTTCAGAGTTCAGATCACTCTCTACAACAAAGCTGTGGATTGTCTGTAGTTCATGGGGATAACAAAAAAAAAAAAACTACTGTTTTTATAATTGACTAACAAGAAGATAACGAGAAAGTAGCCATTTCTGGGGGTTTTCATGTTACTTCTATCATCACTGTTTATGATGAAATTTCTTCTGAATTAATGGTGGAAATGAAGAAGATAGAAATTCTGAAAAACCCATTTCTCAGTTACCAAATTACAAGATTCCAGTGGGAAAAGGTAGTACTGAATTGTATAATTTATTCTTCTGGGGATGTGATATGGACTCATCAGTCAAAGATTCTTCAGCAAAAGAGGAGGTATGTCATGTTCATTCTTTACCCCCATCCATGTCTCATTTTGAGAAATGTGGTAGTTAAGATGATGAATTCAGAAAGTAGAATAGAAGATAAGCAAGATTATGTCTTTCAAGTTCAAGATGTAATTAATGGTGATCATCAACATATCACTCTTGTAGTTGTAACAACACAAGATCATTTCAGAGATGAGATCAATTGGGGGAAATGGGGAGAATCCTTAGCCTTAGGTAGTATTAGTCAAAGGATGACAGCGGAAATCGGAAGTATCTGGCACTGTTATTGGAAATGGCTGTGCAAGGAAAGAAATGTTGAGTATCATTGCTTTGGGTGATAAAAGGTCTGGAATTTGCTCATAGAACATAAGGCAACAAGTTGAGAAATGTCCCAGGAGAAAATTTACTGAAACAAAATTGAAGAATGATGTGTTGAGTATGTTTGTTGAAGCTAGAAATTCTTATCAGCAGCATCAGATATGGCGAGAGATATACACTGGGTTGGGTCCTATGACTCCTATTGTGTGGCCTTACAATTTAGTCAAGTGGCAGAGTCTAGGCAAAACGGTAAGGCCAACGTCAACCACCAACAGCAGCAGCAACACCATCACTGATACCCACAGCAATCACGGCAACAGCACCAATACCCACAACAGCAGCTTCACCACCAACACCCAAAGAAACCTCCACAGCATCACCATCCTCATGACCATCATCAGCACTTAGCTGGGGTGCACAGTGATAATACCTCAATTCTAGGTATGTCTTTTGTTCTGCGCTTAAATTTTTATAGATGATGTTTGAAGTATGCTAGTAATCCGAGTAAAATCCATAGTGCATGCTTTATTGGATATTTGTTTCTGATTTGTTAAAGTTGATGTTTACTTTTCGCGGCACCAGGCAGATGTTGTTCATGCCTTGATACACACAATACACTATTGAATGTATGATAAATTGCTTCTTGCTCTATTAAATATTGGGCATGTGCTGATACGCAGACATGAAACACTGCTCCTATCATGATATAATTACGTTACCAAACTTTGGCATCACCTAAATTTCTCCTTAAAGAACTCTAATCCATCTCTCAACATGGAGAGGAGATCTTCTATCTTTCTTCTTTGTTCCAGTTACATCACAACTGGATACTGTAAGGAAAAAAGAACTTGAGAAATGATTATATACACTAAAATGTCCGTATAAATGCTATCAATTGGATAATTGAATCATTTCTTTTGGATTATTTTGACAAATGCTAAGTGGCTGCTTACTTACTTAGCCATTTGGTGCATGCTGCATATAGAACATACAGATGTCTTTGCCTTCCTGTTTAAAGGACTTGGATGACCAGAAACAACGTATGATCTTAACTGTGGATTGTGGGTCTTGGCTCAAGGCACACAACTGTGTATTTAGGATCTCAGCTACTAATGTGAATGTAGGCTCATCTAGCTGTAATTATTTGACGTTAAGATAGCGAGGTTGGTTCAAGTTAAGTTAGTTGTGTGTAAGGTCTCGTTGTCTAGGATATTTGTGGATTCCTTCTGCGGAGGGTCCTTGATAGTTTTTATCACAACCAACAAACTCTCTGACCTTACCATCTATTTCAACCAAATTGCAAGCTGGAAACCCCTTTAGAACCCATGTAAGTTGTCAAAAGATGGTAAAGAGTAAAGACCGTAACTATTAATGACCAGCCATTATGAGGGGGGGAAAAAGCACTTCCTGATGTCCTGGACAATCATTTTACGTACGCCAACCGTTTAAACGCCAGCAGATTAACTTAAAACTACGTTAGAGCATTCCCTATGGTACAGATTTCCTCCATGGATCTGTAGTTCCTGGACGCTTAGCCAGTAGCCAGTAGCCACTATGTTTGCTTCCATGGATAACTTTAGTAGATGAGCCTAGTATTGTAATCTTAAATACTGCTGCAAGATTATCCTGTATTACTTTCATGAATGTGGACTCTGGACCACTCAGCTGGTGTGAACTCTTTCTTTTTTCAGAGCTGTCTCTCTACCTATAACCATGCCATCCATCTTGTGACTGCTTTAGAGCTGAACTAGTTACGTTTTCTAAGAAATTGAATCTTCTGCAGTTGATTATTCAGTTTTATGCAGTAATGAATTTTGGCATACTAATAATGATATATTTATCTCTTTTGAAATCAGATTTATGGTCTGGCACGCATTCGGCATGTTTTGGAAGACCCACAAAGTGATAAGTTGACCCTTGCTGCCAAGTAAGTCGTAAAAACTTTGCGACCTGGCTTGCTGAAGTGTATATAGGTGCAGATACGCATATGCATCAGACATTCTGTCCCTTGGTTGGGGAGAATTGCCGAAGAGGGCATCAGGTAAATTTTGCGTTTCTTTCCTGTCTAAAGAGACTAAAGAGTGGTCAGCAGAAAACAGGGAACTGGACATGGCAGAGGTAGAAGCAAACCCTAGTTCTCCCAAACAAGAAGAAGAGAAAACTAAAGAAGGGTTAGGTTCTCCAACATTCGAAGAACTGGAGAATGGACGTTTCAAATGCTTAGAAACTGGACATGAATGTCAATCTAAAGATAAGGAATCATATAGTAATAGTAAGAGATGTCGTTTAGGTCTTATCGACTATTTTTTATCTCTCAAGAAATCACCTCTTAATGTGTTCAAAAAAGATCCCACCAACAAGTAAGTATTCCTTTATTTGGTTCTTTGAACCATCCAGTTTTGTTAAATTTATAGGGTTTTAGGGTTTAATGATGGGTTCATACGAAACAATGAGAATTTTGATGGACTTGAATATGGGTTTTGATTGGTAAATGTTAATTTTGCAGGTCAAAGCTAATTTGTAAATTAACAGGAGATACTGTGAACAAATCTGAAGAACACATTTGGAAGCATATCTATGGGAGAAAATTTCTTAGTAAATTAGGTTTGTAATTGCCACCTTAATTTGTTGACATCAAGTTGTATCTATGTTGCTGAATTGTGTAATTTTTGTTGGCAGAGGAAAAGGAAGAGGAAACTCAAAAGGTGACGTCTAATGGGGTTAAAGAAAAGGAGGATGAGGAAGAAGTAGAAACCAAGAAAGGTGTGAGGAAGAAGAAGAAGAAGAAAGGGGTTAAGAAAGATGTTCCAATTGAAACCAAGGATGATGAGAGTCCCATGGAAGATAACAGTGAGTCGGAAGAGCTTGACTTCTGGATTCCTCCACCAGGTAGTAGGTGGGATTTTGATGATGGAAAGGATCGATGGGGTTCTTTTACAGAGTCGGGCCAGGATTCTGATGAAGGAGTTGAAGTGGGCAATGATATAGGTAAATTTTTTAACATTGTTAAATTGCATTTTGAGACATGTGCTTGTTAGGGATACATTGTTTGAATAGTTGTCCCTTGACCTGTAAACTTGGGACATAGTGTGTGCACTTATGGTAAGTAAAACAACAACAGACTCGTAAGTTGTATATTGTAATTCCAGATATAGCCAATCATTTAAAAGCATTATCACAACCGCTACCTGTGTGGCATAACTTATATAGGCGTGCTTGTTGTTATAGGTAGTATACAATATTCGGGTAGTTGGTCCTTTACCCTATTGACTGCACAGTCTGTGTGCACGGGATATACTTGCACTTCTTGTGAGATAAAACTCGTGACTTGTGTATGTACACTGATGAAAGCTGATAGATGTGCTGCCTTATTGCTTCTCTTCCAAGAACAGAAGTTTCCACTACTTGTATATATCTATGTTTGTTATTTGTGGCGTTTACCCACTTTGTTCATTGTTATAAAGGTGATAAATGTGCTGCCTAGTAAATGGTAGTTTTTGTTATGTTTGTGTTGTTTATTTGATCCATTGGTTTTGATTGATCAGAAGAAGATGAAAAGATTGGTCCAGAGTCTTCAGAACTCTCCATGCGGTATGTCTTGCCACATGAACTTATTTTTTTTCCTGGCATGCCTATTTGCCACCTGATTCATTAACGGCTCTCTTGATTTGTAGGACAAAACGCATGTCCAAGGAAGTTGGTCCCAGCAGCTTTGCATCACGCAAGAAGAAGAGGAAGACCAAATCAAGTGATCCAAAAGCTGATTGAGAGGTATGTCCATCATGGTAAACTAAAATTTGAAGTTGCTTGATCAGATTGCTGACAGACGGGATAAAACAAGATGAGAGTGGTCAATTGTAATCTACTTAGTTTAAGTTACATTCATAAAAGATAAATGGAAGTAACTGAAAAAATGTTTGTAAACAACCTTGAAGTAGAACGATAACTTTTTCACAAGATTTTGATATTTTTGCTTACAGAGCCATGAGATAGCATGCAGTCAGTTCTAATGTTAATGCTTTTATTTTGTTGTAATATATATACATCATTGTTTATTTCGAACATTTGGAGATTTTTACTGTGAAATTCAACTGCTTAAATGGAACATAGGCTAACTGAAACCTACCCTTGGGCCTGAATTTGTTTCTTGGCAGTAAACTTGAATCTCCAGATGTGATTTTCTACAGATTCGATAGTATAGTTACTGGTGGCTCTATTTTTAGTCTATTTGTTTCTGTTGCATTGGTTCATCTTGTGCAGTCCTTTTGGCCCTTTTTGCTCAGTTTTTGTTAGATGATCTAGAAGAAAACAGAACTGAAATTCATTAAATACTGAAGGAACTTCTTAGCAGCTCAAAGTGTAAACACCAATCACTTTATTATGTATGCTTGCTTTCACTGTTAAGAGACTTATTTATGCTGTAGGTTTTTCTCTTGGACAGGTCTTTTCGATATTCGCCAACAGTCATGGACTGGGAAAAGTAACAAGATGCAAGAGAAGACCTATAGTTCAAGTATGTTACAGAAAAATGTGTATTAGTACTTTTTCCGTGGACTTCTACTGACAAGATTGCTGCTGCTACTCACGATCACCACTGCAAGTTTGGTTGTGCTGCCTTAAAATGCATCAAGAAAAGCACTCCTAAGGATCCTCGTGGTAATGAAGTGGAACGATGAGTTAATTCTTTATGTAGTAATAAATGCTCGAATTAGCACCCAATTAGGTAGTAGTATGTAATTTATTAAGGATTTCACTAATTAAAAAAGATGATTGTGATCGAATAGCCATTTATATAATGAATGAGATTCCCAACTTCAGTTGCCATTTTGCGTTTTTAGTCTTATTTTATGGGTTTTCAGGCATTTTGTTTAGAAGATGTTGGGATATAATTGAGGCGGATTTGGTTACTTCTGTGGTGCGTTCTTGGATGCATAAGCAAATTCCAAATGGGGTAAATTCAAGCTAAGAAACTTTTGGCAACTCGTCTTAGTAGTGCTGGAGAGGTTGGTGTCGGAGGAGCAAGTCAAGGGCACTTTGTCAGTAAAATCTGCAAGGACTTTACTGCGAGCTAAGTATCCTGTTATGCCAGACGGAAAGCTAATTTGGAGACAAGTTGTGCGTCCTGCACAGGTTTGGAAGGTGAGCTAATACGCCAACTCAAGCTTCCCATCAAAATTCCTAAATGAAGGAGATTTAGGACTAGTTTAGGGACCAGTGTACCGAGCAATCAAAAAAAAAAAGCTTCCCATCAAAAGACGAACAAAAACATGGCAAAAAAAAAAAAAAATGCCAGGTTAATAAAAATAATTATTACTGAATTTTAAGTCACAGCACCTGTACACTTAGTCACGAATATAGCATCTAATTTTCAGGTATAAAAACTAAAGAAAACTGTGTTGTTCCTTCCATGTGGGACTAAACTGTACTGTAAAAATAAGAGTTAAGAGTTGGAAGTCCTTTTTCTATACGAGGCAGTGGTTCAATTCTTCAGGAGACCATATTTTTAAGAAAAAAACAAGAGAAAAGAAGCATTTCTTCATGACTTTTTCTTTCTTTGTGATCAAGTCTCTCTCTCACCCTCATTCTTCATAGAGTGAATTTGGGTCCTAAAGAAACAAAAATGTAAATCCTTGAAGAAAAATTTGGTACCCATTTAGCTCCAAATGCGTGGAAGCTTCAAATGGAAACTGAAAAAAAAGTCTTTCAGTGGATTTATAAAACAACTACACTGAACTAGCTACACTTTAGTAATTAATCTTAAGACTTAGACGATACGCACTCCTTACATAATAATGTAATTCTGATTGAAGCACAATTACATATCAAGAACAGTATAGCGTTCAAAAGACATACAGACTGCATATAACACATAAAATCTTTGTAAGAACCTGGAAAGCTGAAACTTCAATAAGAAAAATGGGTTGTCGTGACTGCCATATTCTAGACTGTAGAGATTCTGGTTCCTCACAGAAAAAGGAATCAATATTGTTCTCTTTTAGCTGCTAACAGAGTTTAAAAAAAAAAAAAAAAACAATGAAAGGATGTTATCACGAGGACGCTGTAACTCCTGCCAAACAGAATACTACTACTTCTTCTTCTTCTTGCCTTTATCCTTTCCAGCCTGCTTCTTGGACTTTTGTCTTTCTTCGTGCTTGATTTTCTTGCTATACGGGGTAAATTTAATAATCATCCCAAACAAACCCTGGATTAAATATCGTCTCATACTTGGAGGCGCACTCAAATTCTTAAAGCAGTCGTCAATTTTTGAATATTGGATATCGGGATCCTCATTACTGCAGCAAATAAGTCACAGACTCAGTGAATAAAGTCAAGTATGCTCAAAAACAGCAAACTGATCTACGGAACTATGATGGCACATGCTTCTATGAACCAGACAGTAAAATGTTCTAAATACAGTGGTCAGGAAATGTCTGCAATGCAAAGAGAGACTTAATTCGCATGCCATCCATACTAGATCTTACCTATGCTAAGAAATAAGCTCATAAGAGCCAAGCTAAATTGTAGAACAGTATTGCCATACTAATTTATCTTCAACTAAACCATGAGATAAACTTGAAAAACTAACCTGCAGCTTAATGCAAAAGAGAGCTGCTTTAGTTCCCTCATCCATTTTTCATATTTAACAAACGGACCACCGATGCTTTCTTGAAAACAAATGCAAATATCCAACTGAAAAGCAAAAAGAAAAAAATGTTAGAAGTTTTGAGATTGGAAAAAGGAAAGTAAAGAGAAAAAAGAACCACGAAACAAACCTTCATCTGTGGTTTGCAAGCAAAAAAGCTGATGTCCTCAAAAATGCCTTTTGAAAACATATAAACACGAGATGTATTCATAAACAACTGCAGCGTCCTCCCATAATCGAATTCTCCAGTTTCCGTCTTCAACAGTTCTATATTTTCTGAATCATAATCAGGCACAGCTGGCAATAGTGTATAACTCGTATGGTCAAAATTGGAGAAACGTGCATTCCCATCACTTGGACTTCCATACTCCATTTTATCGTTTCTGCCATATAATGAATTTTCGGAGTATAGTATTTCCAATATTTCTTCACTGGAGTGAATCATATCCACATCTATCTCTAAGACATTGTGGATCAAAAGTTCTCTCTGATTAATCCCTGACCTCAAGCAGACCAAAGGATCCCCAATTGCTTCAAGGATATCAGCAAGCAACCTATCAAAATGCTTTGTGTCTCTTTTCTCGAGGATCTTGACAAACTCAGCCGGCAGTACGGTTATTATATCGTATCTACCAAGTAAACTGTACAGCAAATCAAAGTGACGTCCAGAATTCAAACAAATTAAAGTAACCAAGAGAACCAACTTCCGGACCAGAAAAGGGTAGTAAGCCACTGCGTCAAAATCACGTTCCCAAAGCCATCCTACCCTACTTGATAAAATTTCTTTGATCTTGGATGCTATAAAATCAAAAGACCTCTTCGAGAAAACTTTTGAATCAGCTACAGACAAAGAGCTTGAGTTGCATCTTAGGTTTCCCCAGGGAACTGTTTCTCGAACAGAAGACTTTAGTGTGAAAAAGGAACCATGCCAAGATGAAACCAAGAAAACAAGACGTTCAAGAAAGTAAACAAACCAGGAAGGTGACATGTAATCAGAATCTTTCTTCCAGTCGTGGTTGAGTGCTTCTTGTAATGATTTTTCAAAATTGCTGACCAAAGAAACCGAGACCAATCCTGACATCTTGCTCTCTTTCAACTGCTTAATGAAAACTTTATATGCTGGAGACAGATCCGAACGTTGTGTTATAACTTGATAAAGTTCTTCGCTTAGATTACCAAACATAAAAATCTGCAAGACCACACTCCACATTTCCACATACTTTAACCTGCCTTTTTTGCTCATGATCTCAATGGTAATTTCTTTGATTAAATCCTGAGAGAGCTCAGTTAGTCTCAAATCCATCATATGCTTGAACATCATTTGTTTTTGATCTCTCAGACAAAATATCGCGTAAAAATGCTCCTTGGAATGCGTCAAGCACTTGAGCAGTTCCCCGGAAAGCTTTTTGTCCAATATCTTAGTCTCTAGTATCGATTTTGCAACTTGATAACTGTTAAGCGCAGTTATTCCTCGTCGGAAAGGACCAGTAAAGCGCATGAAAGACTCATTACCAACTTTGTAAATACCAGAAATTTTATCGAGGCTTTCCAGCTTCTCCAATACTTGCATACAGATACTAAGTAATGTTGATAACCAATAGCTTCGGGCAGAAGACGCAAATTGGTGACCATTCATGCCAAGTAATTCTCTGGTCTTTCGAAGAAATCGATCCTCAATGTCTTTTCTCCAACAGGCATCACTGTTCAACAGGATATATATGGAACTTTGATCATGTTTCTGCTTATACACACCTAAGTAGCCCAAACAGAATTTCTCGTAGCTTTCATGATCTTGTTTATCTTGAGTTCCAAGAGAATCGAGATAATGCAATATGTTTATTATCTTTTCCTTCCATAAATTCCAGAAGTAAGTTAATGTTTGAACGGAGACCCTGTTCTTGGATATTGAATTCTCTACATGCTCTGTTGTATTCAAGATCACATCATCTGCCCAGACGTACTCTGAAGGTGCTAAATCTAGATGGTAGTCGATGATTTTCCTCAAAGAAATAATTTCACCCCGCAGACTCTTGAATCTCTCTGAAGCAATAAAACCGTCATTCATCTCTGACAATCTACTACTGGTTTCTGATAATATGGTTGCCTCTGTACTAACGAATTGGTATAAGATATCATCTTTGCTTTTTGCCATCAACTTAACTTTTGCCAAAAGTTTTTCTTCGTTCGGGAACTTTTTCAAGGGCCAACCTTTGTTCCCATTTTCCCAAGCAGAATTCCCAAGAATATAAAACAAAATGACCTCCGTTGCCTCTACCAAGTGCCCTGCCTTCTCTAACATATCAGCCTCAAGAAGACAATCCCCTTTCAATCTAGCAACAGTTGCAGCTTCCATAAAATTCTCAGACCCGGCTTCAAAGAGGATGAGCTCATCAAGATAATCACGAGACCTTAAAAATTTCTTATCATGTCCAACGAGTTTAAGGCTCTGACAAACTTCATCATATTATTAGTATCATTCTGTTGATCATAGTGAATGGCACAACTTTTGAGAAAACTTTGTTCCATATCTATTAGATCTTGACTTTTGGCGGTGTCAGGGTTTAGCCTTGCACTTTCTTTCCAACATTCTATGAACTGAAGACCGGTTTCAAAGAGATTGCCATTCGTGCAGACTAGCAAGCACTTGGAAAAGCAGTTACACCTAGAATACACATCAGCTGCAGTAGACCAACATCCAGCAAGGCTGAAACAGTCACCAGCATCTTCTAACCAAGATTCCCCACAGTTTTCCAAATAAATCATACCTGTTACATAAAAAGAAGTTAACAATACAAGCAAGCTGAACATAACCCGACTGGCAGGATGATTTCAGACCCATACACAGGTGATCGCCTAATCATTGACTAGTAATTAAAATTCAGGAAACATGAGCAGGGAAAGGCTTGATTTTATGTTACTGCAATATAGTGATAGTAAGTGGAAAAAGGTTGTTCTCACTGGCTTTGCAATAGTAGTACCAATTTAGTTTTATACAATTAACTGCTGCTGTTTATTTTCTACGAATATTACATACAAATGAGATACTGCTAAAAGATTGTGTCACAACACAAAAATACTGCTAAAAGATTCCTAAAACCACTTCTATCCTTCTAACTGCTAATAAGTCGAAGTGTGACAGATAAGTCCTCTTGATGTTCAACAAAGACCGCTTTGATGGATCAAGGAATGCACCATCTATCATTCAATTTAAAAATCAACTGAACAAACAGTATACGTGTTCAAACAAAATGATTGCTTCAGGTGCAGAAAATATAGAGGTAACTGCTAATAAATCGAAGTGTGACAGATCAGTCCTCTTGATGTTCAACAAAGACCGCTTTGATGGATCAAGGAATGCACCATCTATCATTCAATTTAAAAATCAACTGAACATATACGTGTTCAAACAAAATGATTGCTTCAGGTGCAGAAAATATAGAGGTAATATCCTAAAATATAGAGGTGCAGAAAATACTACGTAAAAAGTAACAGAGCATAAGTAAATTAATATGCATAATAATGTGCAAAGGGAAATTTGTCCATGCCTGCTCTTTTGAAATCCTTCAACTCCATGAAACATTTGGCAGCAAAATCAGCCTTCCCAATTGATTCATAAATCTCAGCTGCTTCTACGAGAGCACCGCGAGCTAGTTCAGTATTAGAACCAAGCATGTGAACGCCAGCAGCTCTAAGACCAGAAGCTTTGGCGAATTTCTCCAAAAACGAATCACCAGCTCTTTCAAAGCACATTGTTGCCATCTCAAAATTACCTTCATCCAGTAACTGCACGAGAATTAAGCATGTAAAAACGGTATCTCTAGAGCACAATAGGTAATAAGTTGGTAGCATGGATGCAAGGAAGAGGGTAAACAGGCTCATTCTCAATGGAACTAATTTATATACAAAAATAGAATGTACTCGGTTGGTTCCCTTCTATAAACGAAACTATATCTTGTCACTACATTCATCCAAACACCCAACCGATATACATTTGATGGTGTAATGACACATGTAACTATATAAAAAAAGGACGTCCTAGTATTGGTTCACAAATTCGTTGGAGCAAAAATATTAGGAAGGGTAAATTTTGAAAATCTAGCTAAATTAAGATCATGTTTGTTGAGTTTTTAAAATTGTTTTCTAAACCTATTTTCAACTATTTTCAAAATGAAACCTTTTTTCTTGTTCTCATTTTCGTTTGAACTCCAAAAAAGTGTTTCGTACGAAACTTAAAAACAGTTTTTGAATTTTGTTGCCATGAAGAGTTGCTGACAGCAGGGAAAGATCACTTGCTGCCAGTGTGCCATTCACCTTGGCATGAATTGTTAATCCAAACCAAACGCTGATAAAGGAATGAACCAACTACATCTACTTTCATTGATGTTCACATCATAAACAAAGTTTTTTACTATGGTTTAGCAGTTTTGATGACACAATAGTACCATCTGCTATGCAAGTTCACGGCGAAGGTGGAAGCTTAATGTCAGGCTTGAAAAAATGTGTTGCCCAAAGTACGGCACTGACAAGACAAGACTACACCATTTCCGCTCCATTCAAAAGGAGTTTCATGTCAATTACTCCTAAGTTAGGCCTATTTCCAAGTTTATTGGTTCAGTCCCCTAATGGAGTTCAATTTTAGAGAACCTAATCAGCTCTTCACCAACGGGGAGAAAATTAGTATACTAGTCTCAGTATGTAACCAAATTCATTTTATTTTATAAAAAAAAAAAACAACGTACAAAAACCAGAGTACAGCCAAACGCTAGAATCGTGATCAAACTGTCAGTTTGAAAGATCAACACCCCGTGTGAGAGATAAAAGAGAGATTATCCTATGAAAAGATAATGCGTTCTCTGTTTGAAGATTAACACCCCATTGTGAAAGGAGCCCTAGCTTGGGGATTGACTTTAAAAGAAAGAAAAGTAAACGCTTCGTTTTCTAAAACGGAAAATAGAACGAAAACATTTCTAGAAAACATGTTTTCTAGCGTTTTTTGTTTTCAACGTTTTTTAAAATGGAACCAAACATGCCTAAACTTCCCGCACATAAATTGTATATTCATGAATGTAAATAAGAGGTTTAAGTTCAAACTTTAACCTTGATACCACGTGAACTCCATTCCTCTTTGCTGCTGGTAACCTGCATTGCCTGAACAAGTGATTCATCGAGTTCTCTCACTTGAACGAGACATAACTTCTTCCAATAATCAAACATAGGCTTCGAAAAATCGTCTATACTCTCACAGATCCACAGTCTCTGCCTAGTACGAGTGATAGCAACATACAATTGCTTCAGTTCAGAGCACAGAATTTGGTGTTTCTCCTTGCTAAAATTTGGAAATTTTGCATCACTGGAGTCTAGAAGATTTCGTTCCTTCATATACCCATAAACAACTCTCCACTGACTCTTTAAAGGCGACGTTCCAAAAAAAGTTGTAAAGCAAAACATCCTACATAGAAAACAATGCAATGTCAGGCTGAATCATACACAGTAGGATACACTTATAAGACAAAATAAGAATACACAGAAAAGAAACTAATGGAGCTTAACCTCAAAATACAAAAGGATACCAAAGCCACTATCCTATACCTGAAATTCTAAGCCCTTGCATTCTGCTATAGTCAGAACCAAAGCTTGTTTTCCAATATGTTCAGCAATTTCCTTCCTCACAGATTCATTACGCACCAAAATGACTTGTTCTGCACCAAATCCGCTCACACTCCTACCAGCATTTTCACCGCTTTTGCCAAAGATAGTTACAATTGCATTATTATCATTTGCAGATTCAAGCCAAATTGGTGCTTCTCCATAAATAAGACTTGTTTCGGGACTTAAACTGTCAATGTGGTGTGGGAAGAATACTTGCAGAAGTTCAATTACACTGTGTGACAAGTTGAGAACACCTGCATGAGTACGGAAGTTCTGGTTCAAATGATAGATGTCTGACATACGAGATTGATCCATGTCTTTTGCACTTCCCATGCCGCCACTTCTTGAATCCAAAATAAACTCATTATAGAACAAAGATCTTGCCTCCTGGAATCTGAAATCAACCCCACCAGCAATAGTTTGTGCAGTGTCACCAGAAAAAACAAATCCTTCCACAAAATTTCTACAAATATATTTAAAAAGACCGATCTGTCTCATGGTGAGATCCTGTACTTCATCGATATACACGAAATCCATTTCTTCACCCTCGTAAGACCCAGTTTTCAATCGACGATGAAGGTCAATGACAAAATCAGCCAAATCAAACTCATCATTTAGTATTTTCATCTTCTCGTATTCAAGGAAAATATCATAAATCATCTCCCTTCTTTCCCTGCTTAGGGATGACACCCGTCCATCAGATAGTAATAGGTAATCCTTACGACTAAGCTTATCATCAGGTAACCTTCCAGCAAATAGCCCACCTTTTATGTGTGAGGTTATCTCCATAAAGACCATAGATGAATCAAGCTTCTTGGTCATCTGGCAATTAAAATGAGGCCAGTAAGATGAGCTGAATCTTTCATAAGTGACCTCTTTCGTTCTTCTAAGAGCACGCAAAGCAAATGACCTTGAGGTTGCCATCTTAGATTGTGAAAGTTCCCTTATATCACTGAATCTATCAAAATACGAATTTTCCATACTTCCATCAAGCATCATTAAGAATTTTTGAAATGTTATGACAAGTGGAAAACTTTCAGGTGGAACATCCCTAAGAGAATCTGGTATATCTCGATGTTGGACTGCATCATCAACATCAGGCAACTCAATGGAATAGGGTTCTGTTGAGGCCCTGCCACTGCTGATAAAGCTGTATTAAAAGTACAAGAAAATTAGTTAGAATACACAAAATACTCAAATGTGAAGTAACGATATCTAAACCAACAAAGGCACCATAATCTACAAAAGAAACACACAAAAATAAATATAAAAATAAAAAGTGATAGAGAAATTTCAAAGCTGACACTACGAACGTAATCAGATACCTTTTCAGGTTAGAAATTTGGTTTTTAACGGCAGAGCACAGTTTAGGACTGACTGTTACGAACAATTGCCGTAAGACAGTACCTTTCGTCTCATTCCCAACCACTCTGCTAACATTCCCACTTGGAGCACTCAAAGAAATATCCCCCATGGCTTCCACCAAACCTTTACAAGAAAAGTAGTGTTGCTGCTCCTTTTGAAACAATTTCATTGTCAAAACAGTGGTTTTCCCTGTTCCAGACCTGCCAAGAATGAATGTACTTCTAGGGGAAAGAATGATATCTAATTCTTTATCTGTTACTTCAAAAGGAAGATCGAGCTCTTTTCCATCACTTCCCGAGAGTAAATGATTTACTAAACCAGCTGATAAGGAGTAGAATTTCATGAGCAATAGGCTATCTCTCACTTTTGAGTTTTCAATGTAACATCTACCACCTGATACCCCGTCGCTTGAACTATCTATTAACACAGCATTTATAGTATTCTTATATCTAACGGTCTCATCATCTATTCTCCAGGTAACTGGCACAACCAAATCCCTGCAAACACAAATAACGATAAGTATCTGCATATATTACTACAATCCATAGTAAAATATTGTTAACATACGCTTGGTAAAGCAACAACGAGATTATGAATTGATTAATGTTCACCATCTAAAGTTGAGCGCGGAATTCAAGAAACGTTACAACAACAAAAACTGGTGTTTTGTGAGATCAAAGATAGCATACATACCCCTTCATATGTTCCTGCTTACAGCGGTTGAGGTAATCCTCAGTGCATATGGAGAATATGCTGTCCAGACTCTTCACTAGTTTAGGTATCTCCTCAAGAGGTAAAATATCCCATATCTTTAAAACTTGGGTGTAGCATGAGTATTTTGCAACATCAATGCTAGTAATTATATAACTGCTTCCAACCTTATACTGTTTCACAAGCTGGATAGAGTTGCCACACAAAGTTTCAGCCGTAACCTTCTTCGGGCGCCAACCACTGGAAAGTTTAACCAATAGATTGACCACCGACTTTTGTGATTGTGATGACTTCAACTTCCCAAATGACCTCCTGAAGTTATTGCTGAACAGGACCTGTAAGATTGAGGTAAGAGAAATGAACAACGAGTAGCAACTAACAAAATGGTATATATTTGATATTTATTCCTGGAATTGTTTACCTTCCACAAAGCTTTCTTGAAAAGCATACTATCTTCACTAAGTAAATTATCTAACTGATCCAGCTCTTTGTTGGCCTTGATCATTGTTTTCACTAGCTCTTCATCTTCATCGGCATTAAAAAACATTCCCCCGCTTCGCATCATGAATTAACTCTTCCCAGAAAGATCCAACTTTACACAACTTTTTGTCATTCCCCAAAATCCAAAGGCAGTGCCTAAAAATTAGCAAAGACTATTATTAACAAAGACTGAAAGATGTGTGATCAAAATTAGCATATATAGAAATCTCCTACATTTTCCCAAAAACACACTAGTTGTACCTAGCCCGTGTCAGAGCGACATTAGAACGTAGCGGATTAGAAAGGAACCCATCTGATCCCACACTATGATTAGAGCCGACAGTCGATATTATGATGACATCTTCCTCGCCACCATGGAATCCATCTGCAGAGCTCACCTTCACTACAAAGTGCTTTAGCTTCTCATACTTTTGCCCAACTTTATTCTCTATTGCAGCAATTTGGGCAGCATAAGGAGATATAATACCAATGGTTAAGCTACGCTTTGAGCCTTCCCATGCTGTAAGAAGTTAGAAAAATCCTTTATCAGTAGAATAAACGGGCTAATCATGATTTAAAAATTTTTTAAACATGCTCAATCAAAAATGTGAATTGAAATACCACACCTATGGTATTTATGTGCACCAAAAATGGAAATAAGAGTTATAAAACTAAGGTATAAGAATGGAAGAACAATAAAAATGTAAAACTACATTGAATCAACTACTTAATCAGATATAGCACAATAAAAAAGCTATCGCAAACAATTTACTAACATTGATCATACCTTTATAAAGGTTTCGCACTATTGCCATTACGACTGCCACTTCAACCATATTTTTCATACTATGCCCAGCTTCATCTAGCTCCTCCCTTCCATTGGAAATATTTATGAATGAGTAGGGACCAAACATAGGTCCTGGTAGATAATTATTCTGAAAATTTTCACGAAGAACACTTGGAGCATCTATAATCTGATCTTTATAGAATTTGCGATTTGGGAAAGAGCTTATTTCAGGATGCATTCTGTACTGCATGTTGAGAAGGTCCTCTGAATGCCCAAACAAACCCAACCTTTCAAATAGACTTCTTCCGAAGCCAGCTTCATCAGACACCTAAGATTACAATGCATTGGAAACTATTCAGAACGAAAACATCATGTGGAAGCGAAGAAATTGATTTTATACTTACCCTGCTTTTGACCCTAGCTTGTGGATGGCACTCATCGCCAACCAGGACAGCATGTCGAATGGCTCCAAGCTGCATGGGAATCACTGATTCACACTCTTTCAATTGAGCAGCTTCTTCGATTACCAACAAATCCAGTGGTTCCAGGTCTACCTCATGCAGATTATATGAGCTTGATACTGTGGAAAAAATGAGGGATGAATTTTTCAAACAGAACTCTGTTAAGAAACTTCTGTTTGTGGAGCTTGGAAGGCAATCGCCAAGAGAATGACCGACAGATTTTAGAATCTGAACACTTTCAATCCTCATCTTGTGTAATGTGGCTAAAGTATAATTAGACGCTCGACTTCCTTGTGACTCCTTGAAATAATTTTCTTGCCATGCAAAGAGTTCCTCTAATTCATTGTCAGCTACCTGACTTCGAGAGAGCAAAGTTTCAAAAGATTCAAGCAAACCACAAAGAGTAACCATCTTTTCAAAATTGTCCATCAAAATAAGTCTTTTGGGGAGATGGGTGCATAATATTCTAATGCTTCTTTTGAGTGGTATTGCTAAAGCTCTGAATTGGTCTTTTGCAAACTTGCAAAGTGACGTGTGGACTTCAGGAGTAGTTCCAATTTTCTCTGTCACATGAACCTCTGCAATTAATTTGTTCCCCAAAAGCAAACGGTACTGAGATGCACAATCTTCAAGAAAATCCACCATGGAGTCGAAATGTTTTTTCCAACCAGTTAATGGAGAAAAACACTCGACAAGACAGTCCACACGATGATCCACATAAATCTTTCCAAGATCATCACATAACTCCAATCTATTCACAGACCCAAACAAGAGAAAGTCGCCTAATGAACAATCTGACTTGTTCTCTCCCAACTCTGATTCGCAAGCATCTTTGTGAAGGTTTAGGATACGTAATGCAAGTTCAGCAACTGCAGCATTTTGTGGGGCACAAGCAAGTATTCTGCAATTCATACTTAGCAAGCTATACAATAATATACTGATGGTTTTGGTTTTCCCTGTCCCAGGTGGACCCCAAACAAGCTTCACCGAAGACCTGTGGTTACACCGCACTGCAGATATAGTACCCAACACCGCTGTTCTTTGAGATTCATTAAGAGACAGTAAAAATTGTGAATCAACTTTTCGGGCACAAATCCTGTCAACTTGGGCAGAGCAGAGGCCACAATTTTCCTTTACCTAAATTGCCATAAATCCAACGTAAAAAAAATCTTAATATCTATGTGAAATACAATAGAGAGAAACCAAACTAACACAAAAATCAACTCCAAGAATTGGAAAAGAAATAACACAGGTTAAAAGTGAAACCAAATCGCGCAATTGCATCATTTATTATTCACATAACGAAAAGATTTTAAAGGCTTGAGAATGTATAACAAGTAATATAAAGTTATAATCGAATAAGTGGTAGATGTATCTTACCATGGAATCGGCACACAGAACTTCCTTGATGATATTCGAGTTTGGAAACATATGTAACGCCTTCCATATTCTAGCGTTCGTTGCCAAGTTCACCAGAAACACCGCAAAAAGTGATTTCCTCCTGCCCTCTTTCATCTCTATCTTTATGGGCTTTGAGGTCTTAACCTGAAAGCATATAAGTCTGTCTTCGTGACCTACAGAATCGGACTCCCTCGCATCTTCTACAACCGAAGCCAAAGACCAACTACTTCCAAACCGCTGCAAGTCCGAACCAACTTCAGGTACAGCATCGCCCAAAATAAACAGATCCAAAGGTTTCGGACTGTAAGGTTCTTTGCCATATACACCATATCGGTTTCTCCAGGAGTCGACCTTGATGCAGTACAAGAATGACCCACCGTGCAGCTTCGACTCCTCTATTGAGGTTACTTCAGCGTGAGGTACACCTGACATGAACTCCATTTGTGAGCATATCTCCATGCGAGTTTCTTCCAGCAACGGCATAGTATAAGAGCCAAGATAATGTTGTACGGACTCAAAACGCTTAGGTATCATTTCCACCTAAAAAAAAACAAACACAATTTCTTCGTTTAAACAGGACCTACGAAATACAACTAATGGTACTACAAAATCCATGTATGACTTCCACACCTTAGCTGAACCCAGCAGTGAGAAGTTGCAAATGAACACAGAATATCACAAACAGACGTAAATATAAATATAAGATAGATCATAAAATTGGATGTAAAAACGGCCAATAAAGTGGGTCTACCTAAACAGCTCAGGTAGAAGAAATTGAGCAGTTACAAATGAACTGTAAAACTTCCATAAAAATAACTGAGACTAAGATGTTCCAATTCAGCATACTTTGTTCCGTGCAGGTTCATATGATTGCTACCAAAGTTAATGATTGATATTGTAAACCTTCCAAAATGTTAAAGCCTGTGTGGACCACCAACACCATCACCACCACCATGGTTGTGTACACACAGGCCCAACTGTGGAACATCCATAACATCTTCGGATAATGATCAAAGATTCCTGACTCTGCCACTAGTCGCACTTATCTAATGCATTTACTACCCGTAGTCGCACTTATTTAGAAGACCTAAATTATTGCCGGACATTAGGAATGGAATATTTGCTTACTTTGCAGTAGTCTTTGGTTTCTAGAATTTCTGTTGTGGTTATAACCAAGTATCGGCTGTTCTTTGTTCCAAACTAGCAATATAGATGTTTTTGGCATGGTGATCTACAAAATTGTAGCTACACTCTTGTCTTTTGATGTAAATTGAATAATAAATCGGGGCTAAAATGCTCTAACTCAGCACAAATTAGCATTAATCGACATTTATCTACATGAAATAATCAAAATCACCATGCATAATTGACTCTTGTCTTTTGATGTAAATTCAAATACCATTTTCGTTTCTTGTCTTTGTACACTAAAATTGGGGCTGAAATGCTCTAATTAAGCACAAATCAAGCATAATTGACATCATCTATGAGACATAATCAAGAATCAAGACTAGAAATTACAAAAAAGAAATCTAGGTCAAATTATAAAAAATAAAAAAAAAAGTGAGTAAATGAGTGAGACAGAGAGACAGGGAGAGGGAGAGAGAGATTACCTTGTTTCTGTAGAGATCATCGTTGAGTATATCTTCAATACTCCAAGAAAACACATGTTCCATCAAATCCTTTACAGAAGAAGAAGAAGGTTCTTGATCATCCGTTTCTTTAGTACCGGAAGTGGATGCCATCATCGCTTCCCCTCACCACTGCTACTATCTACAGTATTTCACACTATAATCCTTTTTCTTCGTCGTCTACTACTGCTTCAGATTTGGCGACTTCAACGAGAGAGAGGAGAAAGGGGAAACAAAACCCTAGAAAAATTATGTTAGAGAAAGAAAAAGTGAAATGAATTTTTTTTTTTTGGGGAAAAGTTTAGACTGAGAACTTCTGGGCGCGTACGGAGAACAAATGCTAACGGGAAAAATCATGGTTTGGTCCTACTATAAAGGGTCCCGTAGTTACGAAATTTTACGGTGGTGAAAAAAATTTGAAATTACTTATTTAATCTTACAGTTCCACGTTTAGTTACACACACGTCAGCAGCCAAATATGTGAACGACTTGATGAGTTCAATCGTATGAGCCATGGGAATGACACGTAGCTTCCAGCCATAGTAGAGCAAATAAACAACGAACGATCCAGTGATGAAGTTCGAATAGATTCATGTTTTGTCGGCTATTTTATTTTATTTTTTACTTATTATCTTTTCTTCTAAATCTTATTTAAATTCCTTCTTCTTTATCTCTTTCAAAATAAAATCGGTGTCAAAATCTATTTTAATGGAAATATAATTTTGTAATCTGTAAAACTTGATGTGATTTCAGTAGCAAACCAGTGGTGATCTTTTTGGGAGCAGTGGTGCATTTGGTCTTCTTAACCTCATTAAAACAGTGGTGTTTCTCATAACTTTTGATTATGAATATGTTCAAATCTAAAACAAGTTACAATTTGCTTTTAACATCGGTGTTACTAGCTTCAATCTTTTTATGTGTTACCCATAATTCATTGGTGATTACTACCATTCATCATCTCTTTTAAATCTTCTATTACGATCCATGTAAATCACATCTTCATCACCACAAACACAATCCTCCGAAGATCAAGATTTTTGATAATAAGGCTAATATAGGTATTTCTCATATTCCAAAGGCGCTTGAAATCTAACTTAAAAATTTTGAATTCCACTTACCTAAATGAAAGCCACGTATTACTTCGGAATTTCAACATACAACTCATGATTTTGGTAAATAAAATCTCAATATTTTTGGTAAATTCGGTTATGATAGTCGCTACCCTAATTTTCACCTATAAAAAATGAAGCTAAAAGATTAGGGTTTTTGCAAAGAAACTCTCAAATCAAATCACCAAGAATGTCTCAAAGCTCAAGGTTGTGGTTAGCGGCTCTTTCTAGAAGGATGGGGGATACAAACTTGGGAGGTGAGAATCCTAACTCCCTGAAAGGAAGTCTCGTCTCTGAAGCTGAAATAGATGCAGCAACCAACCAATGAAGCAACAGTCTTATTGGAAAGATTATTTCAAAAGATGATATGGATACTGATGTGGTGAAGAAATAAGTTAAAATCATGTGGAGAAGGGAAAAAGTTGAAATAAATATTATGGGTCGAAACCTCTATGTGTTTAAATCCAAAAGCTCTGAAGATATGGACGCAATAATGGAAAAGGCCACGTGGAACATCAATGATCATCTGATATTTCTTCAAAATTATGTCTCTTCAACTCCACTGGATGAATACAAGTTTATTACTTATTAAGTATTCTCGGTGTTAATCACTGGTCTAAGTCTTGAACACTTAGATAATCGTATTATTGAAAAACTATTTATGGATATTGGAAGAATGGTTACCGAAGAAGGCAAGAAAGGATACAGCATAAGGGGGAGATGCGTTAGTGCTAAAATAGAAGTGGATTTAAGCAAACCACTAAAAAGAGGTAACTGGCTGTGGAACGCGGCTAAGCAAAAGGTGTGGGTTAAGTACCACTTAAAAAAAAAAAAACCAAGAAGCACATGCCATGATTTCCATGTGATTAATCATGATGCAGAGATGTGTGAGGAACATGCGTGGGATTTGTTCATATTTAGAATGATTGATGCTCAATTCGAAGACTATTATGCTCAGCATGCATACAAAGTTGAGGCAATGCTAAGTAATAATGAAGCAGGTACTAGTAATGGGTTTGAAGGTCTTGAAGGGATGGAAGAGGATGGGCCGAACGAGGATGGCCCGGATTTCAGGAAATATAAAAGAAGAGTAGATGAGGGCATCGGGGAAAAATATGTTCTTTTGAATATCCTCTTCAGATAAACTCTCAAATCCGTAATAGAATCCAACCAGTAAACCCTAACAATGGCAGAGATGGTAACATTGAGACTCACACTATAACTTCTTCTTATGGAGATCTGAACATGAAGGAAGCTGAGAATAGAGGAAGAGAACCAAATGAATTATCCATATCCCAGCTATTGAAGCACACACGAGTTCTGCAAATCAGGTTAGCTTTCAAATCCATACTCTAGATTTACGTATTCTGATCTAGGTCGATTTTCTTTATTGGTTTTCTGAGTCTCAATATCCATTTGATGCTGGTTACAATATTAGGGTTTTGATCCAACCGTATTTAATCTTGTTAGAGCATTGCTCGGTCAAACTCACAAGTGTTGCTATATCAATCTTGTTGTCAAATTTAGTTGTCAAAACTATATCTTGTTTCTAGTCTACAATTAGTTAAGTCTCGGTCTAGGATAGAGGTAGTTAAAAAACGAACCAGTCATCATTTGCATTCTACCATTTGAAGGCGAAGATCAACCGAAGCTTTTGGAGAACTTCATCAATAAAAGGCAAGTAAAGACTGAACCACCCATTTCTCAAGTTATATTCACCTTTTTATCCTTGAGACGATTGTCGCATAACTAATTAGACTAGCATGCATAGACAAGAATTTCGAGTCGAGAACTAATTATTTAGTTTACTAATTTCTCAAAATATAATGACTAAGCTTAATGAACATTTATTCATACTTGATCAAATTTCGGTGGAGAATAATTTATTGTTCGGAACCAAATTTTGATTCAAGTTTATCATTCGAAAATAGCTTGGAACGGTGATGTGTCATTGATGATATTCAGGAATGTTTCGATTTGATTTAGATAAATATAGAACTACTATATTCGAAATACAAAACAGTGTTATCAGTCTTACAAACTGAGAAAATTGTTATATGCCTGAAGTCGTATTACATGTACTTGTACACGTAGCGGAGTAGCTATATATCGACTTTCAGATTTGTGTGATTTGCATATTCATATGTTGTATATCATGGAAAATCTAATTTTTTTTTCGTGATCTGGACAGTGTTTTAAGACCTAGACCGGTCTGGCCGGTCGGACCGGTAAACCAGTAAGAAAAATGATCAGGTTCAATACTAACCCATCAACATGTTAAAAAAAACAGTGAAACGGATGAACCGGTCGGTTTAACCAGTTAACCCGCTGACCCAGCTAGGTTTTTGACGGTTCAACCGTTTGCTTTTCCGTGAACGATTTTTTCCTTCTGAAGCATCCATTGAAAATTTTAGACAGCTATTCAATCAGTTCCACTTAATCTATGATTCTATATATTATGATCGACCCACAAGAGGCAGAAGCTATAGGAATTTGCAGGCAACAGTTTGGGCTAAAGAGAGACAGCTTCAAAACTTCAGTATTGAAGGGACTGTGAAAGCATTTTCAACTACATAAATGGACACAATGCAAATATTAAGCAAATAGAATAGCTCATCAATGTACCAGTTTTTTGGGTTTTGTTTTTATTCCTAGACTAGGAAATCAAGTAGCAAATATCTTGGCTAAGTTTATTAGAACTGTGACTTCTCCCATAGAATGGGGAACATCTCCACCAACTTGTAGTGTTTACTAGATAAATCTAATATGGGAAATGATTTAAATCCCAAATTTGATGGCTCTACTTCATTTGTAACCTCGACTCTTGCTGAGTCTTAGCTTTTCAATGAAAAAAAAAAAAAAAAATCGCGTCATGACTCCACCATGACAAAAGTGTTGGTAAGCTTTCGCTTTGGCCAAGTTCATCTTTACTAGTGACAAAAGTTATATTAAGTTTCAATCACTTGAAAATGGCTTTGACGAAAAATGGTTTGAGAATAACAACTATATAACGTCCTCTAAAAATGTTTCAATGATTGAAATCAGAGTTTAGATTATATAACCATGGAAGGATATAAACATTGTGTGGTAACACATATGGGTGTAAGTCCTTATTCCTTGAACCAAAGTATGCGTACTTTGTCAAGCCAGAAAACCGGAACTAGAGTCCGCGCATCGTCTCGGAGTTCTCATCCCTAGAAATTTTGCTGGAGTTTGTAAACTAAAAACAAACTTATTCCTGTACTTAAGTCTCGCACCGCCCGCGTACTTAAGTTGGTTATTTTCTAAAAACGATTATTTGTGAACTTAAACTTATATAAAATAAGGAATGCATAATTGCAAACCGTGGCTATAAAGTTCATAAATCGATTCGAGTGAATCAAATCGTTTTTGTTTCAATTGTGTCTATTATAAAGATCTAAGCAATTGAACAACTCTCTAACTAGTTCATTTGAGTCATTTGAACTAGTTATGGTAAAGAAGAATATGGTTGATATGAAAGTGCTCATATGGCTAACCATTTGGTTAACTACTATTGAACCAACTAAATGTACATGTTTGGGTACGGTTACACAAACCTAAAAATGTTCATTTCATTTGTGTGTAACAAGCTAAGTTTCAATCTAACGGTTGAAAGATATTAGCTTGAATCTAATCAGGTTTTCATCTAACGGTGAATATTGAATGCTATGTTAATAAGCTAACATTGATTGCAAACCCTTATTTGAAAGACTATATAAAGGAGAACTCTAGAAACTGGGAAACCTAATCCCCACACCTCCTGTGTGATACTAGTTATATAAGCTAGAGTCGATTCTCCTTTAACCTTAGGTGTCTATCGAGACCCTGTAGGTTAACGACTTAAATACTTCATTGGGATTGTGAAGCCAGACCGATACTACTTTCTCGTAGTTGTTTGATCTGATCTTGTTGTTTCTATCGTACTAAGTACAATCGTAAATATTGGCTTGAGATTGATTTCTCCGATAGGCAAGATATAAAAGAAGTCACAAACATCTTCGTCTCATCGTTTGTTGATAGACACATTTTTGTGTCTAATTTGATATCAATACTATATATTGTTGGCACTCGATTTTGTACTTATTATGGTGTTTTATGTGTGTGTGGGTATTTTGGGGAATAAAATTTTTTGGAAAATTCTGCTCGGAAAAAGTGTTAAAAGGCACCCCGGAGGACACATGTTATTCGGACTCTCAATGTAGGATAAGGGGCACCCACAGGATATTCGCACCCAAGCAGCTGGAAAAGGGGCAACCTCATCCCCTTCGTTTGAAAATGAATTTTGGCAGGAAAAGTTTATTTGAAATTTCAGAAACAACGAATTCTGCTGGATTGATTTTAGTCGAGATTTTTGGAGATATGGTCTTGGATATGGGTTTGTATTGATCTTGTACATCAAAACAGGGCCGGTAATGCTTTTAGTTTCGATAAAAAAGGAATGAAACGTGCAATCACACGAAACAGGGGAAGATATTCTCGGTCCTTTTCTGCGCTATTTTGTGAAATTGTTACGTGAGTTGCAGCGTGTTTGATACTATCTGAGAAGATGAAGGAACGTGTAGGATCATGTTTGCCAGAGAAAACAGCGTGAGGAGGTAAAATAGGGAAGAAAATATCTTTCTTTACTGTCGAGTTATGAAGATTATTTGAAGTAATGGCGAGGATTTTCTTAGCCCTGTTGAGTATAAATAGACTCTGGGGGTTTCAATGAGAGGGACGGAGGTTTTGGGCAGAGAGCAGAGTGAAGAATCGTCAAGTTACAAGATATTTTTCTGCTGGTGTATAACTGAAGAACACGAAGAACAAACACTGTCAAAGCCTGTCGTTAAAAACCGTGGTTTATTCTTGGTTTTGCAACAGTCTTTGCGGCGACAGTCAACAGCACTTTTCAACTATCGTTCACTGTAACAGTGTATTTGCAACGACTCACAAGCGTTGCAATTCCTGATTTTTCACCATTTTTGTCTCCTTTTCATCATTTGTAAACACTTTGAGCAATGAAATCATATATTGAGTGTGTTTCCAACATGATGAGTTAAACCAAATCCTTGGGGCTATGGAGGAAGCCGTTGTTTCGGTAAAAGTGGTACATTTCTATTTTTAATTAATTATAACAACTCTATTATGATTTTTGCATTGAACTAAAAATTGTTTATATGATTTTGATTAGTTGGGTGTATTTTCTCTTGATAGAATATGCTTGCTTTAGGGTTTTGATGTTGTTCTATGCTTGGATTAACATCTATTCTTTTGGAAATCTACATGTCTAGGCAATAATATTAGAATCAATTTGAATGCTGGGTTGCATAATTATTATATTATTAAATCACTAATATCGGCCAATGGTGAATTCCTAGCCCCATCCTCTCCATAATTTCCACAAACACCTTTTTATATTTGAGTTTGCCATATTCTTAGTTTTATTAAATTTAAAAATCGAACCTTCACAAGTCTCAACGAACCTTTTACTACAACATCATTGAAAATAACCATCATTTGTGATTCCGCCGCCGACGCGGACTTGTCTTTAGGCTAGAGTTTTTAGATTTTTTTCTTTCTTTTTTTAGGTTTTTATTTGTTTTTGTTCTTCTTTACGTTTTTGGGTTTTTGTCTTTTCCTTACAGAATTTGGAATTTGGAGAGAAATAAAATTTTGCCAAAGCTTTTGGTGAATACTTAAAGACTTGGAGTAAAAGGCAAAGCGAAAGGAGCGAAAGAAGAAGATTTTTTTTATTTTATAAAAAAAAAAAAGAGGAGAAAAAAAAGAGAGACATTTTTATTTATTTTTTAGATATTATTTTTTTTTGACTTTCCTTTTCCTTTGCACTTTATTTTTGGACTTTGGACTTTAAACTTTGGGACATTATTTTTAAACCCTACGTAAGGGTAGTTTAAATATAAACTGTGTGCAGAGAAGGACGGAGATTACGATATCATCTCGGCCCCTCGGGTTCGTACACGACATTGGAGTCGTGGCCCGAGTCGACTACAACGGATCATCCCCCGTCTGGTACGGGAGGTAAGTTTATCGAAACACTCGCGAATCCCCTGTCAACGAGTTACTGTATTCCTTCGTTTGCATATATGCTGAGGAATTGAAAACGACTGCTTTAATTTCCTAGTAAAGGGCAAGGACTGGCCATACAAGATAAAGGTTCGGATTTCATCACCGTTCTCTTCTTGCCAGCCTTAGGAAAACGAAACCAAATGCGAACCTAAGCCTAAAATTTTGACTAGAACGAGACCTATAGGGTAATAGGAAAGTCGTTCGAAAAATATTGGTTACTCTTTTGTGCAAACTTTGAAGTTCATGATGGTTTCTGTGAGTTGAATAAGCCGCCTTGTAACGCCGGTGAGGCCTTGGGTATCAAAGCTCCATGCAGCTTCCCTCGTCTCTATTCAACTTACTTTAACTCGGATTGATTCCAGAGAGGTTTGCTCAAATTGTAACGAGTTCCTTTTCGAAAGATTAGAAGCTGGTCTAGAAACAATCTAAGTGGAGCCATCATGCCTTTTGTTTGCTAGAAATCAGTAGGTTTGCTGTGGTGGAGTCATCCTTGTTTGTGTTTGCATAAAACTTCCCTTCCTTTTAGGATTTTTCTTTTTATTTTGTTTTTCTAGTGTATGCCCGAGGTTATTAGAGAGCGGGCTTGGAAAAGAGACAATCTAGGTCGATTGATTAGTGAAAAATCTAGTAATTTTTCTTGTGGAAGCGGGGAGCTCGAATACTCTTCTTTTGAGAGCCCCGTTTTTGGAAACTTCAGTTTTGAGAATCTGTCTCATCGTGAGGAAGTACCCCTAGTACTTCAGCTGTGCCAGCGATGGCAACTTTGAAAGATTACATGTTCCCAACTAGGACCAACCGAGCTTCGTGCATTAAATTGCCAGCCACTACGGCTTATTTCGAGATAAAACCTAGTATTCTTCAGATGATCCCTATATTCTTAGGAAAGGATGATGAGAACCCTTATTTTCATATTAGGGAGTTTGAGGAAATTTGTGGGATAATTAGAATAAAAGACCTTACTGATGAAATCTTAAAACTTAAGATGTTTCCCTTTTCCTTGAAAGATAAAGCCAAGACCTGGCTTAACAACCTACCACCTGAGTCCATTGAAACATGGCAGGAACTTGTTGCTGCTTTCTATATGAAATTCTACCCTAAGCATAAAACTGCAGTTGTTAGACGTAAAAATTAGTTCCAGTGTGCAACAAGAGGGAGAGTCTCTTATAGGTTTTTAGAGAGATTTAATGATCTCCTATCCCAGTGTCCTCACCATGGATTTGATAAGATGAAACTCGTAGAGATTATTTATGATGGTTTAGACTGTTCAACCAAAGACATGGTCGAGTCTATGTGCGCTGGTGAGTTCACTAGTTGTGGGTGAGATCAGCTAAGGGAATCAAGTGTGTAGTATCCTGCTGGGATCAGAGACGTAAGGAGCGCAACTGTACCTTGGATCAGTGTGAGATTGATTTGGGTTCAACTACAGTCCAGACCGAAGTTAGTTTGTAGTAGGCTAGTGTCTGTAGCGGCTTAATACAGTGTGTGTTCAATCTGGACTAGGTCCCTGGGTTTTTCTGCATTTGCGGTTTCCTCGTTAACAAAACTTCTGGTATCTGTGTTATTTATTTTCCGCATTATATTTTGTTATATAATTTAAATATCACAGGTTGTGCGTTTGAATCGATCAATTGGGAAATCCAACCTTTGGTTGTTGATTGAAATTGATTGATCCTTGAACATTGGTCTTTGGTACCGTTCAAGTGATTTCTCTTGTATTCAATTAGATTCGCAGATTTATATTTGCTTGACTAAGTATTGAATCGAGAAAGTGAGATATAGCTCTTTGATATACTTTTATTAAGATTGAGTTTGACTGTCTAGTTGATTCTCTTAAAAGTATATTGGAGTTAGTCCATACAGATTGATAATCGAAATATTGGGTGTGGTTGTTGTACCCCCGCTTTTTCAATTGGTATCAGAGCAGGCAAACACATTAAATACCTCATAAGTCTGTGTTTGTAGAGATCTGATATGGACGGTAGTGCTATCTCAATAAATGCACCACTAGATCCAGGGATTACGGATGTTCTTCCATGACTGATTTAATAAAATTTGTAGAAGAAATCCTATCTAAACCTCCACCAGGTTTAAAATGCCTTGAAGTGTTCTCAGGGCTTGAAAAGAAACTTGAAAGCTTATCTTCTGATATTGATTTATTTCTCCAAAAAGAACAAGAGTCTCTTGAGAGGCTAAATCAAGTTATGATGAATAATATTTATGTTGAGGTTGATATTGATTTACTAATCAGTGAGAGCAATGCTCCTCCTCTGCGTAATCCAATTAGTTGTAACAAACTAAACGAATTACAAGAGGAGTTTAAATCTCAGTCATCTAAGTATATTACCCCAAAGCATGAATCGATTCATTGCTCAATTCCTGATACACTTTGTCATGATAATTGTTTTGTTTACTGTTGTAAACATGTAAGGATGTCTTCTTACACCAAAAGAGTTTCCCTGCGCAGTACTAAACATTATCTGCAAACACTGTTTTTATTAAGTTTTAAAATGAGACATCGGGGACTCAAATTTTTGTGTATCTCTCTAAAGTTTTTTGCAAAACTTGTAAAAACAGATTCTTGGATGTTTCTCAACTTTGTTGAATGCAAAAGTAGTTGGAAAGAAACTCTTTCTTGGTGCCATGGTGAGCAAGACATTGTTAACCTCAACGCAACTTGATTGTGTTGAAAGTGCATCCTCACCAAGGAATGCCCTATTATGTATACGGTGAGGGGAGCACAATAATTGGGGCGCACAAATTATGTTTGGTAAGGCTGTAGAATTCGATTGGGTTCTTCTAAAAAGGTATATCTATAAACCTGAGCAAGTTTTGTGCTTTGAGTAATGATCCATGTACCTTGCTTATCGTTCATTTCTACCTAACTTGATCTATGTTTAAGGTTCTTAAATGTTTAGGTATGAAAATAGTAGTTCGGGATGTTTGGACTTCATGGTACACCTACCAGGTTTGCATAACATCATTTAAAATCAAATTCCAGGGGTTTAAGTACGCATACCCGTTTGCATACTCCCCCAGGTCATGAAAATTCGTTTGCAAACCGGTATGCGTACTTAACGTCGATATTCGGTAAACTTGTTTTGGTCGTAACTTCTTCGTCCGAACTCGGAATGACCTCATTCTTTTTTCATTCTCTTTCTCCTTGAATTATCTTCAAATTACAGACGAGAATTCCTGAATTTAGATGAGTTAAGATTGGTACTTGTCCTGTCTCTTGTTTTTGAGTGTGTTGCTCCGTTTCATCGCACTTGTTCCACTTCTCTTGGACTTGGCAACTTGAATTCTTGGAGTAATACTCTTCTAAGGTAATTTATAGCTTTTACAAGAATATTTGTGAATCACAAAGAAGGAAGATCAAGAATGAGCAGTAGTACGCATTAATATGGGATTCTTGAATGTTCACAATCATTTTATGTGAACTATGGTGCATGGTCGTTAATGACTTTGTATGTTCTTCTTTGTTAAGAAAATCTTTTTATACGACTTTGGTAGCTATTATTGGTGTAAATCCGTGCGAAAAGATTGATTCTACCCTGTAAGGACAAATCATCTTATATGTGCATTACGAGTGTGTATTGATGCCTAGAAAACTTCTTATGAGAATTTATTCTTGTTTTTAAGAAGGATTACTAGAGTTTGGAATAGCCATTATTGTGATTACACATAGTTATATCCAACGATTTTCATCTTCAATTTTTTTAAATTTATTTATTTAAATTCTAAGTTATTTGGAAGATGATTTTTGCAGTATTAATCTTTATGGTTTCATATATTGCAATTTGTTATGGGATATGTGTGTTTGCGTCTGTGAACTATGAATGTCCCATACTTTGTCAAAAGTTAAGTCTTTCATATGTCGATATCCATGTATTGATAAAAGAATGAATGAACTTTTGACATTAAAAAGTTAAAGCCTTTTATGTCATATTTTGATGAAAGAAAGGATAAAACTTTTGTTTACGAGGATTATGTCTATTGTATGTCATTGTGAAAATAGTGATGGAAATAGAATGAATCCTTGTTTATTCCGCAGTATTGATTTTCCCTGATCCATATTTTATGTATATATTGTGCGGCTCCGTAAGTTCTCTTATGTTGAGCATTTCCGATTAGATTAATCATGGGTTTTCTTGCGGTTAATTTAATTGAGTATTATTTGGATTCAAATTCATATTCGTATGTGATTTGTTATGTCCAAATAAATCCTTCTTTTCTTGTGAAAGTAAGATCGCTCTTGTTGTTCTTTCGGGAATGACATTTTATGGGGGAGAGTTCTTAACTGAACTTGTGCTTAATTGCCAAATCTTTGTGGGGAGTGCGGCTGTGGAATATTATAGGGGTTATCTTGTATCTTTATAAACTCCTTGATGAAAGCATTTAGCTTCGGCTATATGATTGCATCTAAAAAGTTAATATGTGCTTGCTTTTGGTCATGAAATGTCTCTATGGAAATTTCATTAGGATCCCACTAGTTTTCGTACCTTTGCCAATTTTATTGACAAAAAGGGGGAGAATTAATGTGTAATTCACACTACAAATACATATGGTGTTCGGATCATTATGTAAGGAGGAGTGGCTTCCATGTGAGATGGAGTATTGACTAAGGGGGAGTGATACATATCACCATAGTATTGTTGTCGAAGTTATGATGCAATCGAACTTTGACGATGTGTAATAATATTATGACACTGTGTAACGATGATTGAGAATTCTTGTTTTGTCATTGTTATGGCTACGAATTTTCAACAACGATGATGCTAAAATTACAACCTTTGGAATCATTGGAGTACTTGGAAGTGACAAAGATTTCGAGTAATGTTGAAGAACCAAGAAGATCAAGCATGTGGAAGAGGAGCTACAAAAGTTTATTTATCTATTTTTGTATTCCATATGTATTGATAGTTTTGTCACTAAAATTGACAAAGGGGGAGATTGTTAGAGCATTGCTCGGTCGAACTCGCATGCGTTATACTAATCACACATATTGGTAGTTCAAAAGATATGCAATGAATAACAATACCAATAATGCCTGGCGATTTCTCTTTCGATTCACAAAACAAGTTCAAGAATTTACCTCCTTCAAACAAATGTAAAACATTGTTTCCTAGGATAAAATCTTCACCTTATACCCATACATAATCACAACATCATTCAAACGATTATGTCAATGTCTTATCTACAAAGTTTAATGGTTAAGCAATAAACCTCGTATTGTATTCCTTAATACTATGTCTAACTAGAGTATAATCATTCATGCTTCGCAGTTTTGTTTTCAATATGCACGACTTGAAAGATACGTTAGGGAATGAAACAGTTCAAGTCAAATATCACTAACCTCAAGTGGAAGGATGATGTTGTCGTTGTACCTCCTTACTTCTTCACTTCTTCTAGAGGTGTCAAAAAGGCCAGCTGGCCTGTATTAGCCCGTATAGGAAGAACAATTAACGTCTTATATATACATTGTATAAAAATGATATAGGTGGGGTTCGAACTACAGTTCGTATGGTCACGGGCTAGTACTGATTCCGTTACTCTGCTAGCAGATTTTATGTGTGTCTGTGATGTCTAAATAATTTTAGTAGTAACTAACTATTATTTAGCTAAATAAACCTAGTTACTATAAATAAATTTAAATATCCTTGTTTAAAAGGGATTTATGTTAACGTATTTGTTACCATTGTTTTAGTTTTGATTCCTTACATACAATATATATATAATTAATTTTGAGGTTTCTATATATGTAAATTCATTAATAGATTACAAGTTAATTATCACTAAAAGGTTTTTATATATAATTAAATTATCTAAATAGTTCTGAGGTTTCTATATATGTAAATTCATTAATGTTAATTAATTTATTAGCATAGATACAGAAAAAAAAATCAAAAGAAACAAAACAGTGTGCTAGCTCATTTGGTGGTTACCCCATTTGCGAAGTATCTAGATGTCTCGACTTCGAGTTCGGTCACCTTAATTTTTTGAGATAAAAAATTAAAACGGATAGTACATGCTAGCCTGGGCCTGGTCCGGCCTGTCCCCGTTTAAGCAGGCCAGGCTCAGGCTCAGGCTGGGCTTGGCTGGAGTGATAACAGGCCAGGCTGGGCTGACCAAAAACAAGCCAGGCCAGGCCAGGCCGGCCTGTTTGACACCTCTAACTTCTTCAAGTCTTCGCAATACTTGTAATGTCTCATATCCTAATACTTTCAAGCTAACGTTGTTATAGCACTGCTCGGTCGAACTTGCATGTGTTGCTATCTCAAGCATGTTTGTCAATGTTAGTGAACAAAGACGAAGAACTACTCAAGGAACTTGTGGAACTTCATCGACTAAAAGGTATGTGGAGACTTGAACTTATCTATCACTCAAAAGTCTATCTACTCTATCTTCTATATTGAGACAAAAGTCGTTTTGCTATATAGACTATGATTATACACATTTGCTATTTCGAGCCGAGTTTATCTCGCTTATCTATTTCTCGAAATATGTGTTGGTAAGCTTTCGCTTTGGCCAAGTTCATCTGTACTAGTGACGAAAGTCATATTAAGTTTCAATCACTTGAAAATGGCTGTGACGAAAAATGGTTTGTGAATAACAACTATATAACGTCCTTTAAGAATGTTTCAATGATTGAGATGAGAGATTAGATTATATAACCATGGAAGGATATAAACATTTTGTGGTAACACATATGTGTGTAAGTCCTTATTCCTTGAACCAAAGTATGCGTACTTTGTTGCTCAGGAAAACCGGAACTAGAGTCCACGTACTAAGTCCGCGTACTGTCGGAAGTTCTCATCCCGAGAAATTCTGCTGGAGTTTGTAAACTAAAAACAAACTTATTCCGGGCACTTATGTCTGCGTACCAGTTCGCGTACTTAAGTTGGTTATTTTCTAAAAACGATTATTTGTGAACTTAAACTTATATAAACTAAGGAATGCATAATTGCAAACCGTGGCTATAAAGTTCATAAATCGATTCGAGTGAATCAAATCGTTTTTGTTTCAATTGTGTCTATTATAAAGATCAAAGCAATTGAACAACTCTCTAACTAGTTCATTTGAGTCATTTGAACTAGTTATGGTAAAGAAGAATATGGTTGATATGAAAGTACTCATATGGCTAACCATTTGGTTAACTATTATTGAACCAACTAAATGTACATGTTTGGGTACGGCTACACAAACCTAAAAACGTGCATTTCATTTGTGTGTAACAAGCTAAGTTTCGATCTAACTGTTGAAAGATATTAGCTTGAATCTAATCAGGTTTTCATATAACGGTGAATATTGAATGCTTTGTTACTAAGCTAACATTAATTGCAAACCCTAATTTGAAATACTATATAAGGGAGAACTCTAGCAACTGGGAAACTTAATCTCCACACATCCTGTGTGATACTAGTTGTATAAGATAGAGTCGATTCTCCTTTAACCTTAGGTTTCTATCGAGACCCTGTAGGTTAACGACTTGAAGAATTCATTGGGATTGTGAATCCAGACGGATACTACTTTCTCGTAGTTGTGTGATCTGATCTTGTTGTTTCTATCGTACTAAGTACAATCGTAAATATTGGCTTGAGATTGATTTTTCCGATTGGCAAGATATAAAAGAAGTCACAAACATATTCGTCTCAACGTTTGTGATTCTGCAATATCTTCATTCGCTAGTCGATTAAGATTATAGTGAGGTGATTGATAATACTAGGCTGTTCTTCAGGACTATAAGTCCGGGTTATCAATTGGTTCTTGTTCACCTTGATTTATCAAAGACGAAACAAAACTTGTAGGTATTTCTGTGGGAGACATATTTATCTATTACCGTAGACTTTTCTGTGTGATACAAATGTTTTTATTAAAGTCTTCGAGTTTGGGTCGTAGCAACTCTTAGTTGTGGGTGAGATCAGCTAAGGGAATCAAGTGCGTAGTATCCTGCTGGGATCAGAGACGTAAGGAGTGCAATTATACCTTGGATCAGTGTGAGATTGATTGGGATTCAACTACTGTCCAGACCGAAGTTAGTTTGTAGTAGGCTAGTGTCTGTAGCGGCTTAATACAGTGTGTGTTCAATCTGGACTAGGTCACGGGGTTTTTCTGCATTTGAGGTTTCCTCGTTAACAAAACTTCTGGTGTCTGTGTTATTTCTTTTATGTATTATATTTTGTTATATAATTGAAATATCACGGGTTGTGCGTTTGAATCGATCAATTGGGAAATCCAACCTTTGGTTGTTGATTGAAATTGATTGATCCTTGAACATTGGTCTTTGGTACCGTTCAATTGACTTCTCTTGTATTCAATTAGACTCGCAAATTTCTATTTGCTTGAGTAAGTATTGAATCAAGAAAGTGAGATATTGCTCTTTGATATACTTTTATTAAGATTGAGTCTGACTGTCTAGTTGATTCTCTTAAAAGTATATTGGAGTTAGTCCATACAGATTGCTAATCGAAATATTGAGTGTGGTTGTTGTACCCCCGCTTTTTCAAACCTATACGAAGTTGACTCTAGTACATAATCAAGTGACTCTTAAAATAAGTTTTGGCTCACTAAAATATGACAACCAAACTTGGCATACCAACGCTTGGTGGGTTCAACCGAGCTATGCTCTAACAATCTCCCCCTTTGTCAATTTTAGTGACAAAACTCTTATATCATATGGATAAACAAATTACAAGAATTGATTACACATACGCTTGATTCCCGAATTCAACAACATAATAACCTGTATACATTCAATCCATAAATGCCGATGTTGACCTTATAATAACAAAGGTGAGATAGGTAGATTTTCAATCCGCACGTCTTTGTTATTCCCTTGTAGCCCATATAACTACAAGTATCATATGATATGCTACTCCCCCTTAGTCTATGCTTTTACTCTTTCGTTGGATAAACGTTTACGCACCATTGTCCTTTCCCTTAATGATACCAATCAATATAAATCAATACCAGTGTCACTTGTTTACTCCATATATTTCTCCCCCCTTTTGTCACAAAATGACAAAGAAACGGAAAAAATAAAGGACAAACCGAAAGGATCTTACAAATATCAAAATAGACTTGCAACCTATAGAGTTAAGCACGAGGGTTCCACACACCATTTTTGATAACCAATATCAAAACCGAAACTACAAAGTAATTTTGTATTGATATGTTACCAAGGAAACAATTGCCCGAAGAAATTTTCCCTAATAGTTTAGCAAACCAAAAATCAACTAAGCACCTTAGTTCCTTTGCTAAACCGATTGTACAAATACAATCGCTTGTTCGATAAGACCAAAATAAAGATAACTCTATTTTTATCATCAGGTTGTAATTATCCATATAACATAGACCTTTAACTTTTAAACAAGACAAGTACTAGGTTAGTTTACTAGCATTTCTTGTTAAGGCATTCGATTAGACTTGTATAACCGAAACCTCCTCTTTGATAAGTCTAACTAAGATCAGAATTAACTTAGTTTCTTTTATCTGGAATCGAATTGGACTAAACAATTCATCCCGTAAACCTTATCTTTCGTTAAGCCATAAGAAATTCATACAAACCAAATAAATCAACTTGCATAATTATTCACCTTAACCGGAAGCAATTGAAACAACATAGACATTAAAGCACCGCAATTGCACCAAAATTTTGTAAGCCAAAACGATTGATACCACACAATAAAGCAAGATAACAATAGTTTTTCTTAACCGAAACAATTGAATCACACACACACATCCATACACAAATAATGGAATAAAACATCAATTGTACCAAAATTTTGTTAAGCAAAAGCAATAAATAAATATATGAAATAAAATCAGGCTTTTCTTAAACAGGAAAATGATTAACTAACAAACTCGTTACCTCAAGTTTCGCATCCTCTTCTCCAATATGTTTGCATATTCTTCCAGGGAGAATTGATATCGAAATATCATTATGTTGTCATCCTTATACAAAACAAAAGAATAACAACAACTAACCTTTACCAGAGAAAGGTTGAAAAACGGTTTTTAACTATTGCAAGCAAAAGTTGAAAACCCCGAAACACATATGCTTTTATGCTAAACCAAAACCGATTCAACATATTGTGACTTTTTCACATATTGTTTCTATCAGAACCCCTCATGATCCTTTGATAAAGCCTACCAACATGGGCTACAACTTAATCCCGCTAAATCAAAAAGTCACCCAAACCATAAGGGTTCACAACATTATGAGATTGAATATCAAGGTAGTAAAACCGAAATCAAACATCCCATAAACATATATAGCAGTAATTTTTTCAATGATAATTTAAACCAAAAGAGGTACATAAACTGCATTAAAACCTTAAAGCATCTTACATTCTTCCTCTGTAGTCCTCTATTAAGAGTTTGTGGATCCCCTTCAACTCTTATAGGAGGAGGAGCATTGAAGACTTGTCCTCTCATTTTGTTGAGAATTCCTTCTCCTAATTTCTTTGGAATCTTTTCCCTGGCGTTTAGCTAGATAATTCCAAAAGAGCTGCATATTCTTGTAATCAAACAAGCAAAACTAGGATTTCTTCTTTTACCTCTTCGGATTGTGATCATTTGTATGATCATTAAGCCACAGAAATCAAAATTTTTGACTCCTCTGACAAGATTGTATACAAGTTCAACAACATCTCTAGTCCATTTTTTCTTATGAATATTGCTAGGACACAGGTTTGCACAAGCTAGTTTTCCAAAGACTTTGAGATAAAATTCAACATTGTAAATAAGTAAAGTGTTACCTGACCATGCTCCACCAATTAATGACGAGATGGTATTATTGTCAACTCTGTACCTTTCATCCGAACATAGCAAGAGAGTATTCATGTAGGGACAGAGAATCAATTCCGAAATTACTTGTTTGTTAACTTCAAATGACCTTGTACCAATCATAGTACGAAAAGTACATCCTTCAAAGTTCATTTCATGCATATTGGCATAAAACAGCTTTCATGAATGATACCCCATTCACGATGCTTCACAAAGTTCATATATTTCGTATCCGAAACTTTGAAAAATATCATTTCCAAGATGGGTTCTTTAATTGAACCGAATTTCATATGACATTCATCATTCACAAAATAATTTTGAGAACTAACATCATAGGTGAGACTAGGCATGTTTTCATAATTTATATTCTTAGTTGTGTAAAGCATATTATTCCTATTCGAGCTTTCTCCAACATTGAAATTTCTTCTACTCCTATTAGCCATAGAATCAACAAGGAAAGTAAAAACCCACTTACAATCGATATGCCATGTTGAGTGTTGATTCTCCTTGCTTGAGTTGAATTGGAGCGATTTGAGACAAACCCTTTGTTCTAGTTGCAACTTAGGATTGATTGAAGCAAAGATTTACACATGAATCGAACAGGCAAAAATCACAAGTGAGAAATTTTTGAACCCTTATATGATGTACAGGTTTCTTTGAAACCGAAGATGATAGAGAAAGAGATATTCCCATCTTTCTTTGTTTTTATCACCAACTCTATTTTGTATTTGGATGTGGATCCGGATCCAAATAGAATCAAGCACTACGTACCGAAACTTGATAAGGGATAGCCAAGGACCGGTCCTTTGATCAATCACAAGTTGTCCAGGTTTTGACGATTTGGACAAACTAGGCTTTGACATGAAGTTATCAGTCAATAAAATTACACTAGACAAGTTAAGACTAGTTTTAGTAGGCTCACAAACTATATCTGAGTCATTATAATCTTCAGGAGAGAATTCTTCTGAAGAATTATATAGAAGGTCATCTTGAAGAATATCAGATTCTTCTGAGGTATAATTTATTAAGTACTCATGAGTGAGATGATTTCCTTTAGAATTATTAGTTTTCTTTGAGTTTTCCAGTTCTTTGAGAAACTCATCAACCTCATTTTGAACTCTACTAGAGTCTTCAAGGATCTTGAGTGTTTTAAAGAGAGACTCATCTTCCTTTTGTTCATATATCTTAATCTCATTTTTTAAGTCAGAAAGTTTCTTTTCCATTTCTGCAAATTCAGATAATTTTCTGTTGATTTTGCTAGAAGCGTCTTCTGTGAGATTAAGATATAAGCGACATTCGTCAAATGTCCAAAATTCTTTGGATCGAAGTGACTCAACAATTTCAGTGTTTGTTTTTGATTCAAACATCTTTGAGGCATCTAATCCTGCCATTACGTTAACTGAATCAGTCATATATTTAATTTCTTATAGGTTGGATCGCACCAAACACAGATTGTTAGATCTTTTCGTGTCTGCCTTCTCTGATACCAATTGAAAATACGAGGGTACCCAAATATACCTCAATCTAAAACGTTTCCACCTATAAGTCCTTTCTCCGAAATTGATTGTCTATGGACAGAGTCGAGACAATACAACAAATCAGTTCACACTTCATGTGATCGTCTATGGATACGAGATCGATACAATACAACAACGAAGTATGTTTAGTTGATAAAAGGTTCGGACTTAACCAAACACAATAGGATTACTTATCAAGTAAATAGGAATTAACATTTGTGTATTTTAATTTAAATTATAATAACAACAATTATAATTGCGAAAAATAAAAGTAAATGACACGTCAAGATTTTGTTAACGAGGAAACCACAAATGCAGAAAAACCCCTGGACCTTGTACAGAATTGAATATTCTCAGGATTAATCCACTATACAAAATCAAATCAACTTCGTATAGTTGAGACCAAGCAACTAAACCTATAGTTCACCTAGTTCCGTGTGTATTCCCACGTCTCCAACTTATGGATAAGTCACGTACTTGGAACAATTCCTTTGGTTCGTATTCCAAACAGTAAAGGAACAACAAATCTGTTTGGTATCAACTCTTTTCAGCCAAGTGATGTGAGTTTGACAAAAAGCTCTTCTGTTTATCTCAATAAACTCCTTTGTCAGGTTCTTAGATCTATCTTATTATCAACTACCAAAGTAATTTTTAAGATTTTGCAATCAATACTTTTAATCACAAAGAATTGTATTGATGCTGATCTACACAACTAATAAATCTAATCTACCAAAGGATAAACCGATTATAGTTGGATCCTCTTTGTCAAGTTCTTAGATCTATCTTACAGTCTAAAGATCCCTGTCGAAACTTCGATCTAGTTTGAGTGAATCTTATATCAGAAGAGAAGATTCTCAAGCATAAGCAAACTAGGTGCAATCAAAGTTCAACCACCGTTAGTCAATCAAAGCAATCGAAAACAAAAGATAAACCGCAATTATCTAGTTTCCCACCAACGGTACTCGTAGAGCTTCTCAATCCCAAAGAAGACTTTAAACTGAGCGGTCGTAAGAGATTTCGCCTAATTAGGTTACTCTCCTCTCCAAATAGGCGGCTTCACCAGTAGCAGCACAACTGAGATAGTTTTGTTGTCTCTGAGGATTACTTTGCTCGAAATGCAAACTTTCATATTTATAGACCAAGGAAGTTTGGACACCAAGGAACTTCCAAAACCGAAAATATTCTCAAGATATGCAATATATTCCAGATTCGGTTTCCATAATTCCTGGAAATATTTTGTCCAAATAATTACCGAAAATCTCTTAGAAAATCTCCAACTAGTAAATGCACATTACTAATTTTTATTTTCAAAAAATAAAATTAAAAACCTTAAATAAAAGATTCTCAATTTATTTTATTCGATCCGGGATTTTCTTCCTTTAGCTATTAAGGAATAACTTTGAACAATTAAAGATTAGCGTTACTGCACATGTTCAAAGTATGTCGACATCCTTACTTTCTAATTCCTCTTTCATACTTACAATCTTGAAACCGATTTGCCACACTTCCAAACAAGTTTAAAATTGGTTCATCTGACTTTCAAGAACTACGTGATTGATCAAGAACACTCAATCACAAATCATGGGTTTCACGGTTCTACCCAAACAAGTTTTGGTTCTACCTCCACGTGAGCACTTTGCATAGTCACGCTAGTTACCAAAATTCGGTTGACTAGGTACTAGGATCGGTTCCCCACATATATATGGTATCTAACTTATATGTGTTGCACAAGTCCATAGGATCGGTTACCCTTTCTTCTAAAAACTTGCTGCACCTCATACAAGGATCGATTCCCCTTTGTGATAGGTTTCACCTCTTACTAGGATCGGTTCCCCTTTATCCAGAGTCGATCATACCAATAACACAAAATCGATCATACCATCTCAGGTGATTACTTAAGATCGGTTTCACTAATAAAAGTCATACCAATACAAAAGTCAGGCCTTTGTGAATAGTTTTACCAAGAACATAAACAAGTCATGAGCGGTTATACTAATCACACATATTGGTAGTTCAAAAGATATGCAATGAATAACAATACCAATAATGCCTGGCGATTTCTCTTTCGATTCACAAAACAAGTTCATGAATTTACTTCCTTCAAACAAATGTAAAACATTGTTTCCTAGGATGAAATCTTCACCTTATACCCATACATAATCACAATAGTATTCAAACGATTATGTCGATGTCTTATCTACAAAGTTTAATGGTTAAGCAATAAACCTCGTATTGTATTCCTTAATACTATGTCTAACTAGAGTATAATCATTCATGCTTCGCATTTTTGTTTTCAATATGCACGACTTGAAAGATACGTTAGGGAATGAAACAGTTCAAGTCAAATATCACTAACCTCAAGTGGAAGGATGATGTTGTCATTGTAGCTCCTTACTTCTTTACTTCTTCAAGTCTTCGTAATACTTGTAATGTCTCATATCCTAATACTTTCAAGCTAACCTATACGAAGTTTACTCTAGTACATAATCAAGCGACTCTTAAAATGAGTTTTGGCTCACTAAAATATGACAACCAAACTCGACATACCAACGCTTGGTGGGTTCAACCGAGCTATGATCTAACATATAACTTTGTAAACCGGTCCGCGTACTGTTACTCAGCCGACTCACAAATGGTTCAAGTATTTGTACCTTGTACATTTACAAACTATGTCGATTATGATTCAATTGCGATTAAATTATTTTTATGAAGTAATTTGCATTTGATCAATTCTCTAATTAACACTAAACTCATTTGATCACATAATTGTGACTCAGTATTAATGTCTTAGTGAACATGAAAATGAGTGTTAATCTTTTAAAGTTCAAAGCGTCTAGTTTCATCTAACCATGTTGGACATAGTCTTTATACACGGTTCGGTTACAATTTACCTAACCAGAGTTTATATCTTGTATATGTGAATTAGATTCAAAGCTTTCATATAACGTTGGATATTGTTTGCTTGGTTCCAAAGCTATCTTAACTTAAACATAAAGCAACCTAGGCTTATAATGATAACTCTTGGCAACTAGGTTCTTTGAATCCCGACACTACTTTTTGGTATGTCCTAGTTGTATCTAGAGTCGTCCTCTCCAGAAACCCTTTTAGGGTTGAGCGACTACAAAGACTTCATTGGGATTCGTAAAGCTAGGATTATTTATATTTTATCTTGATAACTCAAGTATCCTTATCTTGATTGTTTATAGAGACTTGGTCCAACAATCAAGATATATAGTAATCATCAAAGTTCTCTACGTCTCATATTTTGTTGATTTCGCAAGTTTTATACTTGTGAGGTGAATAATAATCTAGGATGCACTTCGGGTTGCATAAGTCCGGATTTTGAGGATAGCCATACTTTTCTCAAGTTGCTATCGATTTTCATCACCTGAATCTATAGTTTGATCTCATTATCTATTTAGCTCATAAATCAGGAAATCAATCATAGGCTTAATCTGTGGAGGCAGATTTGGTTTAAAGTCTTCAATTTAGTTGAATCAACTCTTAGTTGGTGTGAGATCATATAAGGGAATCAACTACGCAGAGTCATGCTAGGATTCAAGAGGCGTAAGGATCACGAATGTATCTGAATCAGTGGGAGACTGAATTCGGGCTCAATTACATTCCAGACCGAAGTTAATTGGTAGTAGGATAATGTCTGTAGCGGTTTAATACAGTTTGGTATTCAATCTGGACTGGGTCCCGAGGTTTTTCTGCATTTTCAGTTTCCTCATTAACAAAATTTCTGGTGTCTGTGTTATTTCTTTTTCCGCATTATATTGTTTATCTTTATAATTGAAATATCGCAGGTTGTGCGTTAATCAATCACAATATATATATCCGAACTTGCTTGTTGGATAAGAATAGATTGATCCTTGGACATTGGTATTTGGTACCGTCCAAGAACTCTCTTTGTAGTTAGGTTCACGGATTCAGTTCTGTAGACGTTCTAACAACAAGACAGAAAGGGGATATAATTGTAGACACTTTCCTTGATTGATTTTTACTTTCGGAGTTGTGTTGAGTTATTCCATACAGATTGATGGCATATTTTTGTACCCCTAGTGTTTTCAATTGGTATCAGAGCAGGCAAACATGTAAAGACCTAATAAGTCTATGTTTGAAGCAGTCTGACTATATGGACAGAGACGAAATCTCTAGTGAACGATGTACTAGTTTAAAAGAAACTGTTTCTATGGATCCTGTAAAAGAGTCTGATTTGTCAAACTCTTCTAGAGACAAACACTGTGATTCCATAAAACAGTCTAATATTGATAAGTGTCATTCCTGTTGTTCTACAGATGAGTCTAACTCAGAAGTAGAATGCGAAGCAGCCAAGGAGAGCTCTGAAATTTTCAAGCATATAAAATTTCAGACTTCTGACATCTTTTGGCTGCGACACAAAGTCAATACTCTCATTGGTATTATTTCTAAATATGATTCCAAAACAAGGATGTCTCGTGAAGATGATGCCTTGGAGATCGCAAGTAAGAACATTGCTTCACTTTGCGATAGTGAATCCAAAAAAACTACCATGATGATAATTTATGAACAAGGCGATGAAGTAGAAAAAGTAAGAACAAATTATGTTCATGACATACTAATGAAATCGCAGTCAAAAACCAATAATCAAAGTACTACTTTGATAAGAGACGATCAGTTGAATTTGTCTGACCAAGATAAAACTGTGTCTCCGAGGATGGAAAGTTCTATAGAAAACAAAAATGTTAAGACTACCTGTTCTGATTTCATCGGAACTCAGAAAGTGTACTTATATTGCAACACTAAAGGACATGTTCAAAGGAAGTGTAAACTGAGATTGGAAAACTATTAGTTCGACCGTCTCCAAAACACATTGGATTTAATTCTAAAAGGTGTTATTGATATTCGAATACCTAAACCACTTGAGGTGAGACCACATTCAAGCAAATCTGCTTCCAGGAATGTCAGCACTTCATGGTCCACAAATCAAAAGGGTAATATGCAAAATCTGTCTAAGAAGAACTCTATAAAACCATCACAAATATGGGTTCGAAGGGATATCTATACACCTTCAAAAAGGGTGGAAACTTTTGAAACAACTCAACAAGCTAACCTGAATTTGATCATTACAGGATACAAGGATCTTACCGACAGACTGTCCACTTCAAGACAAGGAACTTCAGGTAAGAACCCTGATCATGTCTCTTATTTTGATGACAATAATTTTTATGATCATTTTTCTCGTTTCAAAAGAAAGAGCAAAAGATAACAACAGCATTATTCCGATGGTGAGTATACAACTCACCCTTGTGCAAACTAGGCAGAGATTTTGGAACCTTATCCATGAAAAATCATGCTAGATAAGGATTACTGCATGACATGTGTACTATTTGTCTCAAGTAGTACTTGTTTATGATAAGCAACAATCCCTTTATGATAAGTTCAATAATATTTGAATGTTATGAGTTCTTTAGGTGACACTCTCTGATTAAAGCCTTCTCATAAGTAGTAATTTTCTTGTGCTCTAAACTCACGTTTATTGAGCTAAGAATATATTAATAATCAAGGAAGAATATTTACAAAAAAGGACAGTTGCAGTATTGATAAATTGTTATGTGCTTCTTTTTATTTAAAAAAAAAAAAAAAAAAAAAAAAAATACTATTTTCTACTCTTTTTTTGTTTGTTTCGAGGACCAACCGGTCCCGAACTTTCAAAAGGTACACGTACCTTTCCGTTTTGACTGTGCAAACCCCTAATATCCAAATCGGGTCACGAACCATCGTATATCCCAGAGAATATCTTTTACTTATATATACCAAACTTGTGATTGAGAAATTCTCATCCAAGGTTCCACAACCAAGCATGTCTCACATGTCTCAAATTCTTGAAATCATTGAGAGAGCTTTTAACCGCGATGGTGTTGAATCAAGAGGAAAGAAGAGAACACTGGTCAATGACGATGTTATTGACTCATCCGAGATTCCGTATGATGTGAATTGCTACTTTATTTATGATCATCAAGATGTTAAACGAGAAGAGATGATTTCTGCTGATGTTATTTATGATTTTCTTAAACAATTTGAAGAAGCAAAACTAGAACTTGTTGAAACGCTAAAAAGTTTAGACATGGTGAAGACTTAGTTGAAAGAGGTTTTTGCTGACCTTATTCTCGTGAAATCTCATGTTCGTAAACTACTCAACGAGGATATTTTCTTTGAAGAGATGGTGGATACAATTGATGACAAATTCAAGGGTCTCAATACCGATGAAGTGTCTGGAAAAATCTAGTTTATTTATGTTTTCTTATATTTAGTTATATTAGGAAACTTCTTTTGAGGATTTTATTCTTGAGAAGGATAACTAGGGTTTGGAATAGCAAAGATTGTGATTACACATAGCTATTTCCAACGTTTTTCATCTTGCATGTTTTTAGATTTATTTATTTAAATTCTAGAGTTGTTGGAAGATGAACTTACATTATGTAATAATTATTGGTTTAATTATTGCAAAAATCTTATGAAATATTTGTGCTTTTACGTTCTCGTGAATTAGCTAATATTTCATATATGCTCAGAAGTTAAACCTATTATGTTTTTTATAAACGGAAAATAGAACAAACTCTTTGAGATTTTTATTGCAGTATTGATCTTTGTGTGATCACACTCTTGTGTTTTGCTGCTTGACACACTCCGTAAGATTTTCTTATGTTGAATAAAATCGAGTAATGTTGTCTCGTTGTTCGTAACTGGCCTTGAGTTCATCAATTTATGTCGATACTATGGAAACAAATCCCTGTGATTTGTTAATATCCACCAAAATCCTTCCTTTTCACAAAAGTAAGGTCACTCATGTTTTTCTCTCGGGAATGAAATTTTATGGGGGGGATTTCTTAAATGAACTTGTGCTTAATTGTTATATCTTTGTGGGGAGTGTGGTTGTGAAATTATAAATGTATCTCTTAAACCTCCTTGGATGAGCGCTAAGTATTTATTATTGTGTGAAATCGCTGAATAAGTTGATATGAGGAGTTGCATTTTAACTATGTTATTATGTAGTATCTGCATCTTCCTAAAACTTGAGATATCTTTTGGTTGCATTTATTATGATCCCGCGATTTTCGTACTTTTTTTAATTTTATTGACAAAAAGGAGGAGAATTATTTAGTAGTTTCATGCTACATACATATGGTTTACGGATAATTATTTAAGCGGGAGTGAATCATTTAAGCAATAGGTTTACCTATTATACAAAATATGTAATTATTGATTAAGGGAAAGAAACATATCACCATATTCTTACTTCAGAGTTGAGATACAAATGGACTTTGGAGAGAAGATAATAATACTATGTTTCTGTAAAACAACAAATTGAGTATATTATTTTCAAAGTTGTTATCGCTACGGAATCGGTTCTTCAGCATCGTTGAACACATTCAGAATCGTTGCAACTTGGAACAACGAAGAGTTTAAGGAGAGTTGAAAATACCAAGGAAATCAAGGAATATTGGATCGAGGAGTTTTTCAAACTTTAGTTTTGTTATCCATATGTATTAAATAGTTTTGTCACTAAAATTGACAAATGGGGAGATTGTTAGAGCATTGCTCGATCGAACTCACAAGTGTTTCTATATCAAGTTTATTGTCAAATTTAGTTGTCAAAACTATATCTTGTTTCTAGTCTACAATTAGTTAAGTCTCAGTCTAAGATAGAGGTAGTTGAGAAACGAACCAGTCATCATTTCATTCTGCCGTTTGAAGGCGAAGATTAACCGAAGCTTTTGGAGAACTTCATCAATAAAAGGCAAGTGAAGACTGAACCACCTATTTATCAAGTGATATTCACCTTTCTATCCTTGAGATGATTGTCGCATAACTAATTAGACTAGCACGCATACACAAGAATTTCGAGTCGAGAACTAATTATTTAGTTTACGAATTTCTCAAAATATAATGACTAAGCTTAATGAACGTTTGTTCATACTTGATCAAATTTCGGTGGAGAACAATTTATTGTTCGGAACCAAATCTTGATTCAAGTTTATCATTCGAACATAGCCTGGAACAGTGATATGTGTCATTGATAAATATTCAGGAATGTTTCAAATTGATTTTGAGAAATATAAAACTACTATATTCGGAATACAAGATAGTGTTATCAGTCTTACAAACTGAGAAAAACTGTTATATGTCTGAAGTCGTATTACATGTACTTGTACATGTAGCGGAGTAGCTATATATCGACTTTCAGATTTGTGTGATTTGCATATTTGTATGTATATCATCGAAAATATAATTGTTTCGTGATCCGGGTAGGTATGTATATTCGTATACAAACTATTTTGGAACTGTGGTAAGGGAACCGGGTTAAGATCATCAAACCGGTATGCGAGCCAATACAGTTCTATGATCTAGAACCAGTTTAGTACCCAAACTGGTACGCAAACTGAAATGTTATGTGAACTCTGGAACCGGTAAAGGTCTTGAGATTGCAAACCGGTACGTGGACTGAAACGTTTTGTAGAGTCTGGAACTCGGTAATTGCATAAGTTTGTAAACTGGTACATGAACTGAAAAGTTCTGTAGACTCCGAAACTCGGTAATTGCATATAAGTTTGCAAACCAGTCGGCGTACTGTGACTCAGCCAACTCACGAACGGTACAAGTATTTGTACCTTGTACATTTACAAACTATGTTGATTATGATTCAATTGCGATTAAATTATTTTTATGAAGTAATTTCCATTTGATCAATTCTCTAATTAACACTAGACTCATTTGATCACATAATTGTGACTCAAGATTAATGTCTTAGTGAACATGAAAATGAGTATTGAAAAGGCGAGGGTACCCAAATATACCTCAAGCTAAAACTTTTCCTACCTATAAGTCCTTTCTCCGAAAGTGATTGTCTATGGACTTAGTCGAGACAATGCAACTAATCGGTCCACACTTCGTGTGATCGTCTATGGATACGAGATCGAGACAATACAACAACGAAGTATGTTTGAATGACCCGGTGATTTTTTTTTCTCTCTCCAAAAAACCAGGCGATTTTTTTCCTTTAGGGTTTTCCATTTTTTCACGTCTTTTCCTTCATCTTGGATCATCTTTTAGGTGATTCAAGATGGGGGAAACTTCCGATTCTTCTAAGAATCCTAATGAGAGTAAACCCGTGTCTTTTGCTGATTTGGTTAAGGGCAAAAAACCATATATGCTAAAAGATTCAGATTTACTATCTCTTCCTGATACGTCTTTGTATGGTGAGGAAACAACGCTAGATTTACCATTGGAACTCACTCAAGAGGGTTGTGAAATATTTCAGTTTAGTCTCATTGGACGACTGAACTTTAAGGGTTTGAAACTCAGCGACGTCCAAAAAAGTTTGGAGGAACAATGGGGTTTTGATAAGGGTAGATGCAAACTTGTTCCTATGACTAAATGGTTTTTCATCATCAAGTTGATTTCTGAGGAGGACAAAGAGCGAGTCTGGCATGGAGATTCATGGAAGATTCAGCAACAAACTCTTAGGGTTATGAATTTTTACCCTAAATTTGATCCGGAAGGCAGAATACTTCTCATGCTTCAGTTTGGGTGAGTTTTCCTGGCTTATTCATTGAACTGTGGACAAAAAAAATTCTCTTATATATTGCAAGAGTTCTTGGTAAGCCGATTTCTATAGACCAAAAAACTTTGGATCATGATGTTGGTAATTATGCTGATGTGCTTATTGATATAGATTTTGCAAAGGTTATTCCTAAAAGAATACGTTTGAAAGCAAATGGAAAGGAGTTCTAGCAGTATATTGAAATACAAGACTTAGAGAACATCAAGTTTTGCACTCACTGTAAGTTTATGGGTCACAAATTTGAGAACTGTATTGTTGCTCGTAAGCTTTTAGGAGCTGAAAATAAAACATCTGTGGATCAGAATGTCAACGATGGTAAAGGCCAATCTACCAAATATGTTTGGAAGGAAGTTCGTGGAAAAAACAATGTGCAGGGAAGTAAAAATTTAAATGGTTCCCATGCAAACCATGCAAATAATGAAAGCAATGACAAGGCAGAAGAAAATATGGTGGAAGATGAGCAATTGGAGAAGGAGCTTGCAAACTCTGAATTGGAATTCAGAGAAGCACAGATGAATTTGATTAGGAGCAAAAATTCCATGGTTGCTAAAACAGACCTTGTTGTTCGAAGAGAGATGTCAGGTAAAGAAAGTAGTTTAGAGTCCGTGCAAAAATGGGAAACCAAAGCCGGGGCCGGTTTAAACACTGATTTGGAAAGATCCGTGACTAAGGAAGGTGTTGATATTTCCGTGACCAACCCTATTTCTGCTAATGTCTCTCTCGCAAATACAACATATGTTGTTGCTGCTGCTATTGCAGTTCACACTGATCATAATAAGGGAAAGGGTGGTAATTCTTCAAGTGATGGGGTTTCTTCAAAACAAGAGAAATGTAAGCAAGCTCCTATTTTGCCTGTTATTTCAGAGTTTATTGAAGTTAGGTGTGACAGTCATGTTGGTAATAATGCTACAAATATTGCAATGGACAATGTTGAAGGAGATAAGGTGAATACTGGAAATTTTAACGTGGTTATTGATGAAAATCTAGCATTGGAGCTTGTTGCAACAGAAAAAAAGTATAGTTTGGCCTTGGCTGACTTGGAAAAAAATAGGAAAGCTTTAGCTGCAAGGCGGGAAAGTACACCTATCTCGGTATCAAAGCACAATTCAGTATCTACAGGTCTTGGTGCACGAAATCAAATTTTGGATGAATGGAGAAACGTTAAATCTAAAAATTATAAAGAGATGAAAACTCCTTTTGAGGATATGCTGTTCACTTCTGAAATTATAGTTCAAAACAAATATGATGCTCTTGAAAGGGAATTGGGGTTGGCTGCGGATATAGAGGGTTCTAATGTGGAATCAGATATTTCAGATCATAATTCTAAGGATTCAGACGGGTCTGATGTGGAGTCAGATGTTGACATAGATGAGGACATTAAGGCCAGAATAAGAGCTCACAAAATTAATGAAGAAGCTAAACAAATTTTGGCTACGCGTACGGAGCAACATGATTCTGAAACTTGCCAGGATTTGGAGCAATCTCATGTGCGGAAGAATTTGGGTTCTAAAGCCCAAACGAGATCACAAAAGCCCAATACAAATTTGGCTAATTTTCAAGAGGTGGAGCCCAATCCATTGACTAAAAAGGAGAAGGAGGTTTATGATACTATTAAGAATGCTGATATTCGGATTAAGTTTTTGGAAGATTTGGCATACAGAAAAGAGTACTTCCAAAGAAATAAAAAATCAAGAGGAAAGAATGAAGATTACTCCTGAGAAGATTACTCATAAGAAGAAAAATAAGAAATAGACTCTCTTGTCCTTTTCTTTTTTGTTTCTTCTAGTGATGTTTCTAGGTTTTATGAGTTGTGTTTTTAGAATCTTTGAACTCTTTTGTGTTTTTTTTTCACCCCTTTGGTTTATGGGGGGGCTTGAGCCCTCCATTTTCTAATTCCTGTAATTACGTTTTTTTTGCTGCAATAAACCATTTGGACTTAGCAAAAAAATGATACAAAGATTCGGACTTAACCAAACACAATAGGATTGTTTATCAAGTAAATAGGAGATAACGTTTGCGTAGTTTACTTTAATTATAATAAAACAATTATCATGCGGAAATATAAAGTAATTGACACAGCAAGATTTTGTTAACGAGGAAACCGCAAATGCAGAAAAACCCCTGGACCTTGTCCAGAATTGAATACTCTCAGGATTAAGCCGCTACACAAAATTAAACCTAACTTCGTATAGTTGAGACCAAGCAACTAAACCTATAGTTCACCTAGTTCTGTATGTATTCCCAAGCCTCCAACTTATGAATAAGTCACGTACTTGGAACAATTCCTTTGATTCGTATTCCAAACAGTAAAGGAACAACAAATCTGTTTGGTATCAACTCTCTTCAACCAATCTGATGTGAGTTAGACAAAGGCTCTTCTCGTTTATCTTAACATAAACTCCTTCGTCAGGTTCTTAGATCTATCTTATTCTCAATTACCAAAGTAATCGTTAAGATTTTGCAATCAATACTTTTAATCACAAAGAATCGTATTGATGCCGATCTACACAACTAATCAATCCAATCTACCACAAGGATAAACTGATTATAGTTGGATCCTCTTATACCAACAAGTATTGTGCACACCAAAGATTATGAACCCCAAATCATAAATCTTCAATATCTTCTTTGTCTTCAAATCTTCTTAGATCTTTAATAAACACATGTACACGACAACTTGAATTTCTTGTGATCAATCACGCACAGAACGAAGTCTGTTAACAATGGATTATCACAAGATCGTCTTTAGCACTAACAACAGTCTAAAGATCCCCGTCGAAACTTCGATCTAGTTTGAGTGAATCTTATATCAGAAGAGAAGATTCTCAAGCATAAGCAAACTAGGTGCAATCAAAGTTCAACCACCGTTAGTCAATCAAATCAATCGAAAACAAAAGATAAACCGCAATTATCTAGTTTCCCACTAACGGTACTCGTAGAGCTTCTCAATCCCAAAGAAGACTTTAAACTGAGCGTCTGTAAGAGATTTCGCCTAATTAGGTTACTATCCTATCCGAATAGGCGGCTACACCAGTAAAAACACAACCGAGAAAGTTTGCTGTCACGGAAGATTAGTTTGCTAGAATTGCAAACTTCAAGTATATAAACAAGGAAATTTGGACACCAAGGGATTTCCAAAACCGAAAATATTCTCAAAGATATTCAATACATTCCAAATCCGGTTTTCATAATTCCTGGAAATGCCTTGTCCAAACTAATGATCAAAAATCTCTCTGGAAAATCTCAACTAGTAAATGCACATTACTAATTCTTATTTTCCTAAAATAAAATTAACAACCTTAAATAAAAGATTCTTAACTTATTTATTTTGATCCTGGGATTTTCTTCCTGTAGCTATTAAGGAATAAATTTGAACAATAAAATATAAACATTACTGCACGTGTTCAAAGTATGCCGACATCCTTACTTTGTAAGTCCTCTTTCATACTTACAACCTTGAAACCGATTTGCCACACTTCCAAACCAGTTTAAAATTGGTTCATCTGACTTTCAAGAACTATGTGATTGATTAAGAAACACTCAATCACAAATCATGGGTTTAACGGTTCTACCAAAACAAGTTTCGGTTCTAACTCCATGTGAATACTTTGCATAGTCACACTAGCTTTCCAAAATTCGGTTGACTAGGTACTAGGATCGGTTCCCCACATATATATGGTATCTAACTTATATGTGTTGCACATGTCCATAAGATCGGTTCCCCTTGCCTAAAAACGTGTTGCACGACATGTTAATAGGATCGGTTCCATTTTCTGCTGTAAAACTTGTTGCACCTCATACAAGGATCGATTCCCCTTTGTGATGTATTGCACCTCTTCATGATCGGTTCCCCTTTACCCAAATTCGGTTCAACAAAACACAAACTCGATCATACCATCTCAGGTGATTACTTAAGATCGGTTTCACTAATAAAAGTCATACCAACACATAAGTCAGGCCTTTGTGAATAGTTTTACCAAGAACACAAACAAGTCGTGAGCGGTTATACTAAATCACACATATTGGATGTTTTCAAGATATGCAATAAATAACAATCCCAATAACGCCTGGCGATTTCCTTTTCGATTCATAAACAAGTTTATGAACTTACTTCCTTAAAACACAAGTAGAAAATTGTTTCTTAGGATGAAATCCTCACCTCATACCGATACATAATCACAATAGCATTCAAACGATTATGTCGATGTTTTATCTACAAAGTTTAATGGTTAAGCAATAAACTTCATATTGTATTCCTTAATAATATGTCTACCTAGAGTGTTCATGCTTCACAGTTTCGTTTTCAATATGCACGACTTGAAAGATACGTTAGGGAATGAAACAGTTCAAGTCAAATATCACTAACCTCAAGTGGAAAGATGATGGTGTCGTTGTAGCTTCTTACTTCTTCAAGTCTTCGCAATACTTATAATGTCTCATATCCTAATACTTTCAAGCTAACCTATACGAAGTTGACTCTAGTACATAATCAAGCGACTCTTAAAATGAGTTTTGATTCACTAAAATATGACAACCAAACTTGACATACCAACGCTTGGTGGGTTCAACCGAGCTATGCTCTAACAATTTCCCCCTTTGTCAATTTAAGTGACAAAACTCTTACAATCATATGGATAAACAAATTACAAGAATTAATTACACATACGCTTGATTCCCAAATTCAACAGCACAATAACCTGCATTCATTCAATCCTTAAATGCCGATATTGACATTATAATAACAAAGCTAATACTCCCCATAAAGGTAAGATGTGTAGATTTCATCAATCCGCATGTCTTTGTTATACCAATCAATATGATATGCTACTCCCCCTTAGTCTATGCTTTCACTCTTTCGTTAGATAAACGTTTAAGCACCAATGTTCTTTTACTTAGTGATACCAATCAATATAAAATCAATACCAGTATCACTTGTTTACTCCATATATATCTCCCCCTTTTTGTCACAAAATTACAAAGAAACGAAAAAATAAAAGACAACACGAAAAGAATCTTACAAATCTCAAAATAGACTTGTAAACCTATAGAGTTAAGCACGAGGGTTCCACACACTATTTTTGATAACCAATATCAAAACTGAAACTACAAAGTAATTTGTTTTGATATTTTACCAATGAAACAATTACCCGAATCAATTTTCCCAATTTAGTTTAGCAAACCAAAAATCAACTAAGCACCTTAGTCCCTTTGCTAAACCGATTGTACAAATACAATCGCTTCATTCGATAAGACCAAAATAAAGATAACTCTAGTTTTCTCATCAGGTTCTTATTATCCATATAACTTAGAACTTTCAGTTTTAAACAAGACAATTACTAGGTTAGTTAACTAGTATTTCTTGTTAAGGAATTCGATTAGACTTGAATAACCGAAACCTCCACTTTGATAAGTCTAACTAAGAAAACCTTAGTTTCTCTTATCCGTAATCGAATTGGACTAAACAACTCATCCCGTAAACCTTTTCTTTCATTAAGCCATAAATAATTCATACAAACCAATTATAAATCAACTTTCATAATTATTCACCTCAACCGGAAGCAATTGAAACAACATAGACATTAAAGCACCGCAATTGCACCGCAATTTTGTAAGCCTAAACAATTGATACCACACAATAAAGCAAGATAACAATATTTTTTCTTAACCGGAACCAATTGAATCACACACACATCAATACACACATCATGGAATAAAATATCATTTGAACCGAAATTTTGTTAAGCAAAAGAAAAATATATATATATATATATGAAATAAAATCAGGCTTTTCTTAAACATGAAAACAATTAACTAACAACATTGTTACCTCAAATTTTGCATCCAATTCTCCAATATGTTTGCATATTCTTCCAGGGAGAATTGATATCGAAATATCATTATGTTGTCATCTTTATGCAAAAACAAAAGAATAACAACAACCAACCTTTACCAGAGAAAGGTTGAAAACCGGTTTTAACAATTGCAAGCAAAAGTTGAAAACCAGATACATAAGGTACTAATGTACCTTGACAATCCCTATGGATTTCCTTAGATTTTCGAAAGTTGCTCTATATAAGGGTTTGGTAAGAATATCAGCTAGCTGACGTTCAGATGGAACATACTTCAATTTGATAACACCATTCTCATATAACTCTCTAATAAAGCAATATCTGATATCTATGTGTTTAGTACGAGAATGTTCAACTGGGTTCTCAGTCAATCGAATAACGCTTGAGTTATCACACAGTATGCTCATAGTTGAAATATTTATTCCATAGTCAATAAGCATTTTTTTCATCCACAAAAGTTGGGTACAACATGTACCAGCAGCAATATATTCTGCTTCACGGGTCGATAAGGACTGTGAATTATGTTTCTTGCTATGCCAAACTACAAGGTTTTGACCAACATAGAAGCAACCACCAGAGGTTTACGATCATCTATACATCCTTCCCAATCAGCATCTGAATAGGCAACAAGACTGTTGTTCGTATCCATAGAAATACGAAAGACCATAATCTAATGTACCATTAACGTATCTAATGATTCGTTTTATGATGAGTGCCAAATAGTGCATATTTATACACCTTTTTATTGGCATTTTACTCATCTTTTGTGCTCAAGAATCAGATATTATCCCAGATTCTGTGTTTTCTTTGTTTTCAAGAATAAATATTTGTATTAATTAATTTTGTGTTTTTAGGTAATAAATAAAGCTCGGAGAATCTGAGGAGCCAAGGAGCGAAGAATTGGAGTCGAGCATCTATGGAGCAGATAGCCAAAGCCCGCGCGCAACAGTTGCAACCCAACAAGTAGCAACTCATCTACAAGACATGGGCTTGAGCTAGTCCCGACCCGCGACCCGGATCCGGGCCCGTCCACTCCAAACCGTTGAGATCTCTCTCATCCACATCCTACGGTCGCTGCCCTCACTATACATCATCTCTTGATGCACTCGCGCAACACCATATCACAACAGAACCGGCTACCAACCTCGACCGTTCGATCTCTCCCGCAAGATCCTACGCTCGGTGCAGCGTTCCCATCGATCTTCTATGTACCTGCTCAACACCATAGCCCCTATATAAGCCCCTAAGCCTAACCCTAAACTCATTTCTCTTCTCCTCTCCCGTCACTTTCACAGAACAACTCTCTGCAAAACCCTCACCTCCACCTCCTTCTTCCCACGCCTGTGCAGAGCCATCTGCAATAGCTCTCACCTCCATCAACAACTCTACGTTAGCTACACCATCTCTCGCCCCGCACCACCTCTCTAGAGCTAGTTTTCTCTCCCTTAGCTTCTCTCAACCTTAGAAGCTAACCTAGAGAAAACTAGAGCTAGGGTTAGCCACAACCGACGCATGGAGTTCTCTGAGCATGATTAGACAAGAGAGGAGTGCGAATAGGGTATGGGTATGATTTAATTTGTATTTTTAATTGATTTAGGGTTTGCTGTTTTAGGGTTTGCTTGGTATGTATAAATAGAAGCAGGGGATGATGATTTTAGACACGTCTGGATTAGCCAGTGCTGTCAATTAGATTTAATTCCTGTTATTTTTCTGTTTTAATTTAGTTTGCTAGGGTTTCATGAAACCCTAATTCCATGTATGAATTCAATTCAGTTTGTGTTGTCTTGAGTGCTTAAATTTAAAGATAACTTCAATCTTAATACTCAACACTTTACTCTCACAATGGATACTTTAAATAGATCCATTGTAGTTAGACTACAACTGTGTTGTTGTATTGCAGCTCAACCCTTAGGCCCTAATGCTAATTCCCTTGACTGGTTGTGCTTAATTAGACAACCAAAGGCTCCTAAGTTAGTAACTTCAAATGATATTGGAGTATCACAAGGAGAAACTCCTTAGCTAGGTGATGGAATTGACACACCTCACTTGTCTACTATAGGAACAAGGAAACTCAATCTAGTTGAACATATACTAGGAACCAAGTGGTGGAATGAAGACCCAAGCATCCTTTTATCATTGTTTATACCTTAGTTTAGGTTGATTACATTTCACTACTAAGCCGTATCGGCAAAACATCTATGTTACAATCTTTTGTTACTCTGTCACTTAGAATTCAGTTGAAGAAGAAGCCTTAGATCACTAGAGCACCACAAGTCTCTGTGGTTCGACTCGCACCTGCCCTGTGCTGCAAACCAGACACCGTGCACTTGCGGTATTTCCGTAGGCCAATTTATTTACCCATCTTTCGGGCCTACCAAGTTTTTGGCGCCGCTGCCGGGGACTTGGTGTGTGCCCTGTGATTTTTGGCTTAACTTCACTGAAATTTCATTCTATCCCCTGTACATACTCACCGTGCATTGTCATCTTTAACCCTGTATTAGTATCATGTAGTTGTTCTCTATCTGTTTACTTCTCTATCTGTTTACTTCTCTACCTGTAATTGTTCTCTATCTGTAATTGTTCTCTACCTGTAGTTGTTCTCTATCACTGAAATTGTACATATTCTGTCTGTTTTTGCATTCAATCATGTTTACATCTTCACTGTTTTTGCATCTTTATCTGTAGCTATAACTTAGTGTAGTTTGTTTTTGCTCATCTTCATCCACTTCTGCATCTTAGCTTTGTAGTCTAGTTAGTTCATTTGTGTTACCTGTAGTCTAGTTAGTTCATTTGCTCTTGCATCTTAGTGTTACCTGTAACTACTATTCCCTGACAGTCCAAAATACTCTCAGAGCATGTGCCAGTGTTAATATTCAACTCTCTTTGCTTTAAGTTGCATTTTTATGAGAACTGAATTTTCCCTCTAAGCAACAGGTACCTGAGTTGCTACTTGGCTGCTGCTGCTGCTGAGCAAAGCCTAGAAGGCCAAGAAAAAGCGCAGGGCCTGAGTCACAAAGCTCTGAGCAATCTGCAAACTCAGGTAAGTAACTTCACGACTCCACAGAATATGTTAAACTAGCAATACACCCTTGTGTGAGCCTGTGTGAAACCACTTTGCTAGCCCCTGAAGCTGCAAGTGTTTGGTCACAACTTGGAAAGCCAAGTCAGTTGAGCGTAAACTGAGCATGAGCCAAGCTGTGACAACCCATTTGCCCTGTACCCTATGTTTTCAAACCTGTTCCCTGTGCCTTGTATGCATGCTTGAGACCTTGTGTGAGGCATCTGCACACTGCTGAGCCTGTTGAGAGTTACATTTGGTGAATTTGTGTTCTCTGTGCTGAGAGTTGCACACATTCTGTGTACCCATTCTGTGCTTGGCCTGAGTTTTTGAATGTTGATGATAACAGACCTTGTAAGGCTGCCACCTGAGCATAACTCTTTAAACTTTGCTTAAGAATTTGTATGAGCCATCTAGCCAAGTGTCTGCCATCTAGCCAAGAATTTGCATCATGCACTAGCCACCATGCTAGGTCACCATCCCTGGTTGTCTGTGATCTGCGCTTGCTAACCTCAAGTTGACATCCCTTGCATGCTCTGTGACTTGTCTTGTGTTGTCAATCCTAAGCTTGGCTGTCAAACATATCTGTGCATAAATGGAAATAGACCTTGAATATCATGTGACTTGTTGAATCTACTGAGCCATGATCACATGAGAAATTAGCTTCCTTGCTAGGTGTTGCATACGCCTGAGTTGCATGAGCCACCTGAAGCTCACTCAGCTTGTATGCTCTGTAAACCTTAGTGAGCCATTTGCACTGTAACTTGTTGATACCCTAAGCCCTGTTGAGCCAAAATCCAGCCCCTGAAGCTGCGAGTGGAGCTGTGGTTGTCCTGTGATGTGAACTACGCTTGAATCCAAGGCGTGTCTTTGTCTCGTGTGAGCTATTTACGCATGCTTGACCTGGTGCTAGCTCTGCTAGCCCTGTGAGCCCTGTGAGCATTGGTTAGCAAAGATACCTGCAAAACCCCAGTCATCTTCACCTGAGCCTGTGCAAACTTGTTAAATCTGTGACCTGTGATTGCTCTGTGCTGAGCTGCACTTAGAACTGTGCTGTGAGTTGCTCTAAATTGTCCTGTAGCTGTGAGCTCTGAGTTGCCATCAACTCAGCCTGTTGACCTGAGCTCCACTCACACTTGAGCCACACATAACCAGTGCACACAACTGAGGCCTGTTGTGCCTTTCTGCTGGGCTGTGCATCTGCAACTAATCTGAAGCCCAGTGTCCATAACTGAGTTGCCATCTATTGGGCTCAACCTCAGCTGCAAATCAACTGAGCCCACCAGAACTCAAACTGGGCTGTTAGCCTTCCCACACCAGCTGGGCTAGCTAAACCCACATCTGCTGGGCTGGAGCTGGGCTTACACCAAACTGAGCCCACAAGAACACAAGCACCCTGGGCTGAGCTTTCTCACTGGGCTGCTTAGGCTAAACCTATTAGCTGGGCTGTGCAACCAATCTGGGCCATTTAACTGATGGGCTGAACACCTTCACCTGGGCTAACCCAACTAGGCTTAGCAAAACAACCTGGGCTTTACATTTTCAACCAAGCTGGGCCAGACTTTCCGGACCAACCAAAAACCCAATAAACCAAATCAGCCCATTTAAACCAAATCCCAAACAAACCAAATCCCAATAAACCAAATTCCCACATAAACCAAAGCCCATTTTCATGTTATATTTGTTAATGTTTGTACATTATTTTTTTTTTTTTTTTTTTTTTTTTTGGGTTAACCCTCAACTTTTTAGGACTTGTTAAATTTTCTTTTCTTGATTGGTTGAGTCTTCTTGCACATATATTATGCTAATCCGATATGATCTCCACTGAGAATGTTGGATTTTGCCTTGATTAATGAAGCTCAACCATGCTCCTGCCGACATCCGGTAATCTCTTCCCTTTTATCTTATCAGCATAGTTCTCGTGGTACGTGACTGTTTAAATTTTTCCTATCTGTGACACATTGAGGACAATGTTTGATTTAGGTTTGGGGGTACATTTGCATATTTTTGCATTTAGAGTTTTTAGTCTTTTTAATCTTTTATTTTAATTTATAAAAAAAAAAAAAAAAAAAAAAAAAAAAAATCTCTTTTTGTAAAAACCTCCAACCTTTAGAGATTTTAGAGTCACTAGCATGCTTCTAGCTATGTTTACATAGAGAATCTGACCGAAATAACAGAAATTGGAAGTCTTGGGAGAACACAATCGGGTTTCTTAGTTGATTAGAGCGTTAAAGTTGGATTTAACCATACCGGAGGCGAATTAGGTCTTTGTTTAGATATTCGGTAGTAGAATTGTGATCACCCATAGTGGAGACTACCCATTTTACATCAAGTGAGGCACCAACCTTCAAATTTTTGCAACTTTCTAGAAAAGTCATAGAGTGTGTGTCACCTTACGTAAATTCCGGGTAGGAATGGTGAGCTACCCAACTTCGCACCATTTTCAGCACTACTTTTGATCTCTTGAGTGCCAGTTTTTGTCAATCATGAGGGTGACGTCTAAAGATGAAAACTCCTTCTAAATACCGATTTGTAGTTAGCATCATTCTCTCTCTCAATCAGCAAGACCCATAGAAACACATCATCGTCGGCAAGCGGAGCGAGAATCGAATATGGAAAGAAAAATTGATATAGTCCAAGGTTTATGTGCAACAAAGAAAAGAAAATAGGATGAGAATTAATAAAATTTATAAAATCAAGACAATACAAGTTGTGGAAAAATTGAGTGATAAAGTCCTTTGTCCATGGAGTTAGTTGTTTCATTATTTGTATTTTTATTTTCACTTATTGTAATTCAAAAAAAAAAAAAAAAAAAAAAAAAAAATCAAATCAAAAAAAAAAAAAAAAAAAAAAAATTAAAAATCAAAAAATATTGTAGTTTATTTTTGCTACCACCATGGTAAAGAAGAGTTTAAAAAGAAAAATCCAAACAACAAGGAATTTGAGTAGAAAAGTTAAAAATTGTCAAGTTTTGTGAAGTTTAGAAGTTCGTCATCAACATTTGAAGACCGAAGACCGAAGATTGAAGACGTTTCTATGGTTTCTTATGAGAGAGTGATATTAATTGCCGATCGGGTGAGAAGTGAGTGAGTACTCCCACCCTTGCTAATGGTTGATTTTCCTTTCTTAGAGATCATTAGAAAAAGATTCTTTTTGTCCACACCTCTGTGGAGTCTCCAGATTTTATTTCGGAAGGTTATCCTTCTTACCTACAACGTGTGCAGGATTTCTCTCTTTATTCCTGCCTGCACACATGAGAGACTAAAAAGCGATCTTTTTGAGTGCAATTATCATAAAACCCTAATGGTGAGGCGAAGTCGAGGCTTATGATCACAATCGAATCCGAATTCTTTCATATGGTATGGTTACTTCTCGCTCGGACTTAAGGATGAGAATGCGTTCTTCGATAGTTCTAACTTCGTTACTAGCATGCGAAACTCTATGTCCTCATAGCTTCTTGGAGGCTTGAGACTCTTTTACACTCGAAGTTGGAGAAGGTTTTGTGGGTACACCTCTGGTAAACCCTCATGAGACTACAACTCGTCCACTAGGGACACCTAGGGGTTTAAAGGCTTAGTGCATACGCTAAATGCATTCGAGAGACCAGCGACAGTGGTATAGTTAGGATTTCTTCATTTCTGTTTCACTTGAGGACAAGTAAAATTCAGGTTTGGGGGTATTTGATGAGTGCCAAATAGTGCATATTTATACACCTTTTTATTGGCATTTTACTCATCTTTTGTGCTCAAGAATCGGATATTATCCCAGTTCTGTGTTTTCTTTGTTTTCAAGAATAAATATTTGTATTAATTAATTTTGTGTTTTTAGGTAATAAATAAAGCTCGGAGAATCGAGGAGCCAAGGAGCGAAGAATTGGAGTCGAGCATCTATGGAGCAGATAGCCAAAGCCACGCGCAATGCTTACAGTTGCAACCCAACAAGTAGCAACTCATCTACAAGACATGGGCTTGAGCTAGTCCCGACCCGCGACCCGGATCCGGGCCCGTCCACTCCAAACCGTTGAGATCTCTCTCATCCACATCCTACGGTCGCTGCCCTCACTATACATCATCTCTTGATGCACTCGCGCAACACCATATCACAACAGAACCGGCTACCAACCTCGACCGTTCAGATCTCTCCCGCAAGATCCTACGCTCGGTGCAGCGTTCCCATCGATCTTCTATGTACCTGCTCAACACCATAGCCCCTATATAAGCCCCTAAGCCTAACCCTAAACTCATTTCTCTTCTCCTCTCCCGTCACTTTCACAGAACAACTCTCTGCAAAACCCTCACCTCCACCTCCTTCTTCCCACGCCTGTGCAGAGCCATCTGCAAACCCTCTCACCTCCATCAACAACTCTGTCAGCTACACCATCTCTGCCCGCACCACCTCTCTAGAGCTAGTTTTCTCTCCCTTAGCTTCTCTCAACCTTAGAAGCTAACCTAGAGAAAACTAGAGCTAGGGTTAGCCACAACCGACGCATGGAGTTCTCTGAGCATGATTAGACAAGAGAGGAGTGCGAATAGGGTATGGGTATGATTTAATTTTTATTTTTAATTGATTTAGGGTTTGCTTTGTTTTAGGGTTTGCTTGGTATGTATAAATAGAAGCGAGGGGATGATGATTTTAGACACGCTGGATTAGCCAAAGTCTTGTCAATTAGATTTAATTCTGTTATTTTTCTCGTTTTAATTTAGTTTGCTAGGGTTTCATGAAACCCTAATTCCATGTATGAATTCAATTCAGTTTGTGTTGTCTTGAGTGCTTAAATTTAAAGATAACTTCAATCTTAATACTCAACACTTTACTCTCACAATGGATACTTTAAATAGATCCATTGTAGTTAGACTACAACCGTGTTGTTGTATTGCACCAACCCTTAGGCCCTAATGCTAATTCCCTTGACTCGGTTGTGCTTAATTAGACAACCAAAGGCTCGGGTTAGTAACTTCAGCTGATATTGGAGTATCACAAGGAGAAACTCCTTAGCTAGGTGATGGAATTGACACACCTCACTTGTCTACTATAGGAACAAGGAAACTCAATCTAGTTGAACATATACTAGGAACCAAGTGGTGGAATGAAGACCCAAGCATCCTTTTATCATTGTTTATACCTTAGTTTAGGTTGATTACATTTCACTACTAAGCCGTATCGGCAAAACATCTATGTTACAATCTTTTGTTACTCTGTCACTTAGAATTCAGTTGAAGAAGAAGCCTTAGATCACTAGAGCACCACAAGTCTCTCGTGGTTCGACTTCGCACACCTGCCTGTCTTTGCAAAACCGCACACCGTGCACTTGCGGTATTTCCGTAGGCCAATTTATTTACCCATCTTTCGGGCCTACCATTTTACAGCTTTGAGGTTTGATTCTCTTGGATTTGCTTGAAATCTAGCACAACAACCCACACTGAAAGCAATGTTTGGTCTTGTTGCAGTTAAATATAGTAAGCTTCCTATCATAGATCTGTATAGTTTCTGATCAACTGATTTTTCACCTGGATTTGATCGAAGTTTTCCAGTAGTTGGCATCGGAGTTTCCATAGGTGTTGTACCTTTTAGTTCGAATTTTTCAACTAGATTCCTTGCATATTTTTCTTGAGAAAGTAGAATACAGTCTTTTTGTTATTGTATTTGCAACCCAAGAAAATATGATAATTCTCCAACATTTTTCATTTCAAATTCTCCACTCATAAGATTCAGAAATTCATCTATTAGAGTTTTTGAGGTGGATCCATAGATGATGTCATCTACATATATTTACGCTACAAGAACATTTTTTCCACTCCATTTGGTGAAAAGTGGCTTATCAGCACCACCTCCAGAGAACCCCTTTTGGAGCAAGAACGATGTCAGTTTATCATACCAAGCTCTTGGAGCTTGTTTTAGACCATACAAGGCCTTTTTAAGTTTAAATACATAATCTGGGAAAAATGGATCTTCAAATCCTTTAGGTTGAGCAACAAAAACTTCTTCTTTTAAATCCCCATTCAGAAACGAAAATTTAATATCTATTTGAAGAAGTTTTATCTTAAGATAACTAGCATAGGCAAGTAATAGTCTTATTGATTCTAAACGAGCAACATGTGCAAAAGTTTCATCAAAATCAATACCTTCTATTTGAGAATATCCTTGAGCAACGAGCCTAGCTTTATTTCTGACAATCGTCCCAAATTCGTCTGACTTGTTCTTGTAGATCCACTTTGTTCCAATGATGTTTACTCCTGGTGGTTTAGGGACAAGTTTCCACACTTCTTGTCTTTTGAACTGATTGATTTCCTCTTGTATTGAGTTTACCCAAGCAGGTTCACTGAGTGCTTCCTCAATATTTTCCGGCTCTATTGAAGAAAGAAAACATGAATAGTGACAGACATTCTGAAGTTCTCTTCGAGTCATAACTCTAGCATTGGCATCTCCAATGATGTCTTCAGACGAGTGTATTTGATGTACCCATTTAACAGGTTTTTGGACAGTATTTTCAGTATCATTGGGTTGTTCAACAATACTTTCATTATCATCTTTATCATCGGTGTCACTAATTAAAAGAACAACAGATGGTTCGACTTCAGTCTGTTTTTCTTTAATAACAGTTTCAGAGGGAGGAAGCTCTGCTGCAGTGTGGTTGTCTTGGCAAAAATCGCTAATGTCATCAATAACCACATTAATTGATTTCATCGTGACTTTGGTTTAAGATTGTATACCCTGAAGGCACAACTGTCAGAAGCATACCCAAGAAAAATTCCTTCATCACTTTTGGAATCAAATTTTCCTCTATGTTCTCTGTCTTTGAGAATATAACATTTGCTTCCGAAAACCCTTAAATAGCTTAGATTGGGTTTTCTTCCATACCATAATTCATATGGGGTATTTAGAGCTTTTGATCTTAAGTAGACTCTGTTTATAAGATAACAGGCTGTAAATACAACTTCGCTCCCAGAAAGTTAATGGTAGGTTTTTATTATGAAGCATTACTCTTGCCATTTCTTGAATATTTCTATTCTTTCTCTCAGCTACTCCATTTTCCTGAGTTGTAATAGGAGCAGAGAATTGGTGAATTATTCCAAGACTATTACAATATTCATATACTTTCGTATCCTTGAATTATGTACCACGGTCGCTTCTTATCTTCTTAAGCTTGTGACCTTGTTCATAATTCTATTCACAATGATTTTGAACTCCTCAAGAGTGTCATTTTTGTTCTTCAGAAAAGCAACCCATGTGAACCGAGTATAATCATCTACCATCACTAAAGCATACTTATTCCCTCCAACAGATGCTTGTTGGATTGGACCGAATAGATCCATATGTATAAGATCGAGAGGAGCACGAGTGCCTATATCTCGAGAAAGTTTGTGTGGAATTTTTCCTTGCTTTCCCTTTTGGCATGCACCACAAACACCTTCTACTTTAGTGTAAATTTTTGGAACGCCTTTGACAAGTTCACGGTTAATGAGCTTACCAAGCATTCGGTAGTTGATGTGACCAAAGCGTTCATGCCACAAATGAGTTGACTCAACCTTAGTCAAGTTACAGTATAAATTGGATTGTATATCAAGGAGATAACAATTATTCATACTTCTTCGTCCTCGAAAGATTACTTTTCTGGACTTATCTTCAATATCACATCCTTTCATATTGAAGATAACTTTGTGACCTTTATCACAAATTTGACTGACAGACAGAAGATTAGCTTTCATTCCTTTAACATAAACAACATCATGGATTTCGGGAATACTTGGAAGTTTGATAGTACCCTTTTTGCTAATAAGACAGTTGCTTCCATCTCCAAACGTCACAGATCCTCCTTTGTAGTCTTCAGTTTTTGTGAACCAAGAAAGATCACCTGTCATATGTCTACTACATCCACTATCAAGAAGCCATTGGAATGGTGAGATTGTTTTAAGTGCAAAAGCTCCAAGACATTGTTCACCAGATTTAGGATGGTTTGTTAAGTTCTTAAACAATTTCTTAACATGATTAATCAGAAATTTTGTAAAACAAATCTTCTGAATTAAACACTTCCATCCCTTTTGAAACTGGTTCCTGATCTTACTCTTATTAGACTGTTTAAGATGTCTGGATGGAAGAATTGAGCATTCTTGAGAATCTCTTGATTTAGACTCTTCAGAGTTTTTCACCAGTTTTCTATCAATCATGATATTATTGATCTCATCAGCGTATGACTGGTTCTGTTCAATCCTTTTATCCAACATTTTAACAAGAGTAGAGGGATATTCTTCAGAGTCTTCTTTCAGACCATCTAAAATCTTTAAAACGTTAATCGAATTGTTCATCTGATTCAAATTCTTATAGGTTGGATCGCACCAAACACAGATTGTTAGATATTTTCGTGTTTGCCTGCTCTGATACCAATTGAAAAGGCAAGGGTACCCAAATATACCTCAAGCTAAAACTTTTCCTACCTATAAGTCCTTTCTACGAAAGTGATTGTCTATGGACTGAGTCGAGACAATGCAACTAATCGGTTCACACTTCGTGTGATCGTCTATGGATACGAGATCGAGACAATACAGCAACGAAGTATGTTTACTTGATACAAAGGTTCAGACTTAACCAAACACAATAGGATTGCTTATCAAGTAAATAGGAATTAACGTATGTGTAATTTACTTTAATTATAATAAAACAATTATAATGCAAAAATATAAAGTAAATGACACAGCAAGATTTTGTTAACGAGGAAAGCGCAAATGTAGAAAAACCCCGGGACCTTTTCCATAATTGAATACTCTCAGGATTAATCCGCTACACAAAATTAAACCTAACTTCGTATAGTTAAGACCAAGCAACTAACCTGTAGTTCACCTAGTTCCGTCTGTATTCCCACGCCTCCAACTTATGAATAAGTCACGTACTTGGAACAATTCCTTTGGTTCATATTCCAAACAGTAAAGGAACAACAAATCTGTTTGGTATCAACTCTCTTCAACCAAATGATGTGAGTTAGACAAAGGCTCTTCTGTTTATCTTAACATAAACTCCTTTGTCAGGTTCTTAGATCTATCTTATTCTCAATTACCAAAGTAATCGTTAAGATTTTGCAATCAATACTTTTAATCACAAAGAATTGTATTGATGCCGATCTGCACAACTAATCAATCCAATCTACCACAAGGATAAACTGATTATAGTTGGATCCTCTTATACCGAAAGAAGTATTGTGCACACCAAAGATTATGAACCCCAAATCAGAAATCTTCAATATCTTATTTGTCTTCAAATCTTCTTAGATCTTCAATAAACACCTGCACACAACAACTTGAATCTCTTGTGATCAATAACGCATGTAACGGAGTCTTAACAAGGGATTATCACAAGATCGTCTTTAGCACTAACAACGATCTAAAGATCCCCAGTCGAAACTTCGATCTAGTTTGAGTGAATCTTATATCAGAAGAGAAGATTCTCAAGCATAAAAAAAAACTAGGTGAAATCAAAGTTCAACCACCGTTAGTCAATCAAATCAATCGAGAAAAAAAAAAAGATGAACCGCAATATCTAGTTTTCCACCAACGATACTCGTAGAGCTTCTCAATCCCAAAGAAGACTTTAAACTGAGCGGTCGTAAGAGAATACGCGGCTACACCACTAACAACACAACCGAGGAAGTTTGTTGTCACGGAGGATTAGTTTGCTAGAAATGCAAACTTCAAGTATTTATATACAAGGAAGTTTGGACACCAAGGAATTTCCAAAACCGAAAAATATTCTCAAAGATATTCAATACATTCCAAATCCGGTTTTCATAATTTCTGGAAATGATCTGTCCAAAATAATGATCGAAAATCTCAACTAGTAAATGCACATTACTAATTCTTATTTTCCTAAAATAAAATTAACAACCTTAAATAAAAGATTCTTAACTTATTTATTTCGATCCTGGGATTTTCTTCCTGTAGCTATTAAGGAATAAATTTGAACAATAAAATATAAACATTACTGCACGTGTTCAAAGTATGCCGACATCCTTACTTTGTAAGTCCTCTTTCATACTTACAACCTTGAAACCGATTTTCCACACTTCCAAACAAGTTTAGAATTGGTTCATCTGACTTTCAAGAACTATGCGATTGATTAAGAAACACTCAATCACAAATCATGGGTTTAACGGTTCTACCAAAATAAGTTTCGGTTCTACCTCCATGTGAGTACTGTGCATAGTCACACTAGCTTTCCAAAATTCGGTTGACTAGGTACTAGGATCGGTTCCTCACATATATATGGTATCTAACTTATATGTGTTGCACATGTCCATAGGATCGGTTCCCCTTTGGCGCACGACATGTTCATAGGATCGGTTCCCCTTTCTATTATAAACCTTGTTGCACCTCATACAAGGATCGATTCCCCTTTGTGATGTGTTGCACCTCTTCATAGGATCGGTTCCCCTTTACCCAGATTCGGTTCAACAAAATACAAACTCGATCATACCATCTCAAGTGATTACTTAAGATCGGTTTCACTAATAAAAGTCATACCAATACATAAGTCAGGCCTTTGTCAATAGTTTTACCAAGAACACAAACAAGTCGTGAGTGGTTATACTAAATCACACATATTGGATGTTCACAAGATATGCAATGAATAACAATCCCAATAACGCCTGGCGATTTCCTTTTCGATTCCTAAACAAGTTTATGAACTTACTTCCTTAAAACACATGTAGAACATTATTTCCTAGGATGAAATCCTCACCTCATACCCATACATAATCACAATAACATTCAAACGATTATGTCGATGTCTTAACTACAAAGTTTAATGGTTAAGCAATAAACTTCATATTGTATTCCTTAATACTATGTCTATCTAGAGTGTTCATGCTTCGCAGTTTCGTTTTCAATATGCACGACTTGAAAGATACGTTAGGGAATGAAACAGTTCAAGTCAAATATCACTAACCTCAAGTGGAAGGATGATGTTGTCGTTGTAGCTTCTTACTTCTTCACTTCTTCAAGTCTTCGCAATACTTGTAATGTCTCATATCCTAATACTTTCAAGCTAACCTATACGAAGTTGACTCTAGTACATAATCAAGCGACTCTTAAAATGATTTTTGATTCACTATAATATGACAACCAAACTTGACATACCAACGCTTGGTGGGTTCAACCGAGCTATGCTCTAACAAGTATTAAGCTTTTAAAGTTCAAATCGGCTAGTTTCAGCTAACCACGTTAGACATAGTCTTTATACACGGTTCGGTTACGGTCTACCTAACCAGAGTGTATATCTTGTATATGTGAATAAGATTCAAACCTTTCATCTAACGGTGGATATTGTTTGCTTGGTTCCAAAGCTATCTTAGCTTAAACCTAAAGCAACCTAGGCTTTGAAGTCTATATAAGGGGAACTCTTGGCAACTGGGATCTTTGAATCCCGACACTACTTTTTGGTGTGTCTTAGGTTTATCCTTTATTGTCCTCTCCAGAAACCCTTTTAGGGTTTAGCGACTACAAAGACTTCACTGGGATTCATGAATCTAGGATTATTTATCTTTTATCTTGATAAATCAAGTATCATGGTCTTGATTGTTTGTAGAGCCTTTCTCCAATGATCAAGATAGATATTAATCATCAAAGTTCTCTTCGTCTCAGACTTTGTTGATTCCGCAAGTTTTATACTTGTGAGGTGAATAATAATCTGGGATGCACTTCGGGTCACATGAGTCCAGATTTTGAGGATATCAAAACTTTTGTCAAGTTGCTATCGATTTCCATCACCTGGATCTATTGCTTGATCTCATCATCCATTTAGATCGTAAATCAGAAAATTAATCATAAGCTTAATCTGTGGTTTAAAGTCTTCAATTGATTTGAAGCAACTATAAGTTGGTGTGAGACCGTCTAAGGGAATCAATTGCGCCGAGTCCTGTTGGGATTCAAGAGGCTTAAAGAGAGCGACTATACCTGAATCAGTGGGAGATTGAGTTCGGGCTCAACTACATTCCAGACCGAAGTTAATTGGTAGGAGGCTAGTGTCTGTAGCGGCTTAATACATTTTGGTGTTCTATTTGGACTAGGTCCCGGGGTTTTTCTTCATATTTGGTTTCCTCGTTAACAAAATTTATGGTGTTTATGTTATTTCTTTTTTCGCATTATATTGTTTATCTTTATAATTGAAATATCACAAGTTGTGCGTTGATCAATCACAGTAGATAGGTCTGACCTTGTTTGTTGGATAAGACTTGATTGATCCTTGGACATTGGTCTTTGGTACCGTCCAAGAACTCTCTTTGTAGTTAGGTTCACGGATTCAGTTCTGTAAACGTTCTAACAAGAAGATAGAGATATAATTCTAGACACTTTCCTTTATTGAGCTTTGACTCTCGGAGTTGTGTTGAGTTAGTCCATACATATTGCTTACGAAAAAGTTGGTGTTATATTTTGGTACCCCCAGTGTTTTCAAATCTCCATTAAACAATCTACATATATCTTCAATTGTAAAATTAGGGTTTTCATTCAATTTCTTTGTATCTCAAAAGAAATTTTAGGAATTAGCCATAAACCCCCAATTTATCTTCAATATAATTGCCTGAATTTGATTTATCGGGACTTTTGGGTTAACTACATCTGCTATTTGGATACTGCTGTGGTGCCATCTGAATATGATGATATTGGTGTGTTTCTGGTTAGGAATTATCGTCTAGGGTATTATCACATAGTTTTTAATTGCATCATCTACATTTTTAGAACTTATAACCCTTCCACTTTTCTTAGGCATTATAGTAACAATTGTCTGTTATCTCTGGTTCTTCCCCAAGGCAGTCCTTGATATCATTCTCAATACTACAAAATGAGAATCTTGTCGTGGAATTGTCAGGACTTCAGCAACCCTGCAACTAGGAATGTGATAGGTGTCTAAAACACCTAATTTACTATTTAGTAGTTACGCTTTCTTTGCTATTTTTCTTGTGAATTATGTACTTTACGTGTGTTTTTGAGTTATTAGGTACTCTGGAGTCGCACGGAGGAAAATAAGCGGAAATCATTCAAATTGAGTCAAAAATGTGTAATTGTCATTTCACATGCTATTGGGAGCTAAGCCAAGGCAACTCTATTCGGAGGAACACTAGCCGGAACCCAGCCACATATTAAGGGGTAGCCAGATTTTGGTTAAAAGAGAAGTGCTAAAATCACCCTTGGGTGTTGATAGCCATCCCATTCATTTTGACCTAGTTAGCTCGAGAAGAAATCAGCTTCACCAAATCTTCTCTTTCCCCTTTTTCCATTTATCTGCTGCTGTCGATTTAGGGTTGTTGATGTTCATGGGGATGAGGTCGAATTCATAAGACAAATTCCAGACTAAGAAGAGGAGATGGAAGATGGTGAAGAAAGTTAAAGAGAATTGGTGACAAATTAAAGAGGAAATGGGTTCTGATTATTTAATGGAGGTTGAAGAAAAATGAGATCCAAAGAAGAAATGGGTTCTGATGATTTCAAATTGGAGTTGCTCCTGTTATCAATTTAGAGAAGGGAACAGGTTAAATCTGTATGGAACTGAAATGGCTAGGAAGAAGAACCGGGATGCCATGAATTAATGGAGGCAGATCAATGTTCAACCAAGGAAATGAAGAGAAGATGGGTTCAACTCGGATTCGAGTTTGGAGTGAATTTGTGGTCATCAGTGGTTTGCTTACAAAGGATAAATTAGGGTTTGCTTCGGTTACAGAATTGAAATGGAGAAGAACTGAGATGTTGTTGCAATTGGAGGTGCTGCTCTAGTGAAGATTACAGGAAGTGCAAGTGCTAGGTGAAGGAACAGATGGGGTTTATGCCGCAGGAAATCAGCCAGAGAAGAATATTGGTGGTCTGAAGTGTCGAGCTGAGAGAGAATCGAGATTGGAGATGGATCTGCTGGTACACAAGAAGTGGTATTGAGCTGAAACATATAGGGCCAAGAATGCGATTTCGAACATGATTGCGCATTAAGGACTGGTGCAATGGAATAGATTGTTCAGAGATTGCAGTTGGGGTTCTGGCAGGGTGTGAAATGAATTAGGCTTATAGGGAAACAGAAAGTTGGCAGTGAAGACTGGTGGTAGTTGGCTGAGCTGGGTTCCTGGGACTTGTTGTTGTTGTATGATCTGAGCTGTGAACAAAGAAGAATGGGGCTTGGCAATGGTGGTATGTGGTGATGATTTAGTGGTTGGCCGACGAGATGGAGTTATTTGAGAAGACTCAGTTGCAGTCACTGGCCAAGGTTCGATGTTTTTCTACCATTTGCTGATGAAGATACAGACTGTAATAGGAGAGTTAGGCAAGGACAAGAAACTCAGAAAAACGAGGAAGTAAGATGCTGAAGGTTGTAGTCAAGTCAGGTTCTGGGTGTTGCACAGCTTGATGCGCAATTGCAGGTTGAAATTGAATTGCAGGGTTGGTTCTGTGCATGAAGCGAAGCTGCGGAGGCTAATTGCAGGAGGTCTGGTGTTGTTGGTGGTGTGCATCTGTTGCAATGTAGGAACAAGGTTAAAGAGATGCAGGTAATGGTGTTATTTGTTGCGGTGACTGAAGTGATGAGCATTTGGAACTGAGTTGTGTCTTGAACTTTAAATGGAGAGTATGTTGGTGCTCTCAGTTGCTGGTATTGGTGCAATGGAATTGAGCTAAACAGACAGGGTGATATGATTGAGCTGAAATGATGCAGCTGGAGGTGATTGGTGTCGCAGGAACTGAAGCGGAATGATGATGAAATATGCTTTGCAGAGTATGAAAGAGCAATGCTAGAGTTGAAGCAGGCAGTGGTGGTACATTTGAATGCTTTGGTGAAGGGATATTTGGTGGAACTCAATGAGAAAGTGAAGCTCAAGTGTGGCAAGGCATGAACTTGAAATGCTGTGAATTGATTGATGATTTGAGGCTGGTGATAGTGAGGTGCTAAGGCTGGATTGAATGGCAAGGTTCTGGTAGGATGAGTTGTGTATTGCAGTTGTGAATGGGAGATATATGCACAGCCAAGATGGTTGGCCAAGGATCTGTGAAGCACAATGATTGTGTTGTACAAGTTCAGGCTGTGCAAAGGGTTGTCAGTCCATTCAGCTCTGACTCACTGACTCAGGTCTGACATAAGATGCTGACTCTGATTTGAATCAGCTGACTCGTCATAACTCGGTGCTTGAACCGAGTTGACCCGCCTGACTCACCTCGACCCGATTTGACTCGGTGATTTGGACTGAGTTGACCGAGTTGACCCGTTGACCGGTGACCGGGCGGACTTTGCCGGTCACCTGAGATGCTTTCCGACGACTCTTCCGGCCAATTTCCGTCCACAATACCAGATTTCCGGCGACCTCTTTTGGGTCATATTTTCACATGGGTATTTGCACATACATGGGCTTGGTGGACCACTTGGACTTTGGGCTATGAAGACCTAATTTTAGAAGTTGGAGAAAAGCTATAAAAAGGAAAAGTCTTCTACAACTTTTGATCACATATTTTTCTTGGAATTTTTGGAGAGCCGGTTTTGTTTACGCTTCTAGGGTTTGCTTTTGTTCATCTTCTTCTTTTCAATTATTATTATTATGATGAACTCCATAGCTATGAGTAGCTAAACATATTATTGGTTATGGGATAAAAGTTGATTTCCAACATGTTATTTGATTCAATGAATTAGTTTTGTCTCAATATTTTATTGTTTGTGATTCACAATTAATAGTGTTATATGATTTGATAGTTTGTTTGGTTGAGTCCGGAATCAATCCGGTTTACATTCATCTCTAGAGCTATATTAAGGTTTTCAATACGAAAAAGTTGTTTATCCCTGATTCTAAGTAGCATAATTGTGGGTAGTGCTTGTAGTGATATATCCTACTAGTCACAAGTGAATCATAACTTTTGTTAAAACGTTTAGTGCTTTTACACATTCGTTTGCATTGATTAGTCTTATTCCATAGAACTTATTGCTTTTAGGGAGTTAAATATAATTGTGCTTTTACACTTTAGGTTGCTTTCTAGGAAGAATTCACATATGCATCTTTTAATGTGGTTGTGATGAAATCAGGGAATTAGCGGGTTATTCTTGCGATCAAGGTATCCTAGGACTATTAGTAGATGAGAGATTAAAATACCAATTCTAATCATTGATGAAAATACATGTTTGTGAATGATACTATCCAAGTGACCAATATCTTCTCCTTATTGATTATTCCAACTATTTGCTTTGCTTTATTTTGTTTTTACTTTAGTATTTCGCTTAAACAACAAACATCCCCCCTTGGTTACCTTAGAAACTAAAAATTGCTTAACAACAATTGCCTCTCTGTGGATACGAACTCTTCCTTACTTTATACTTCATTTAAATTTAGTGAGTAAGAAAGTGAAATTATTTTTGACGGATTGACAACCGATCAAATTTTGGCGCCGCTGCCGGGGAGGCATACGGCTTGTTATTAAGTTTTTAGTTTCTTTTTACAATTTCTGCTTTTATCTTTGCTTTTCGGTTCTTGTCTTGTTTCTCACTTGTTTGGGAGAATTTTTTTCAGGTACCTAATCCCTGGCTTCTAAAGATTGGAATTATCCAAGGTGCGGGATAGCTACTCGAAGAGGCACAATACTCCAACCAAGTCAAGACACAACAGAAAATATAGAGTTAAAAGTGGAAGGAGAAGTACAAATAGAAGGAGAACAAGAGGTTCCAATCGTAGACGAACCACAAGTTGAAGAAGAAGAAGCAATGGGTGATGCAAATCGTTCACTCAAGGACTTGGCTTCTCATAGGCTTGATACACAACAGGGGTGTATTCAAACGAACTCTACTTTTGAGATAAAGCCGGGGTTGCTTAGAGAATTACCAAAATTCCATGGCATGGTGAATGAAGATCCAGACAAACATCTTATGGACTTCCACACCATTTTCATGGCCATGCTTCCAGCGGATGTAGAGGCGGATGGTGCAATGTTGAAAGTTTTCCGTTTCTCTTTAATGGATAGTGCTAAGGATTGGTTGTATTATTTACCTCCCGGAAGTGTCACAACATGGAATGGGTTGAAGAAACTCTTTTTGGAGAGATATTTTCCTGCATCAAAGGCTACTCAAATTCGCAAAGAAATTTGTGGGATGAAGCAAAACGTGGGAGAATCCTTATATGAATGTTGGGAACGATACAAGAGATTGGTGGCAAGCTTCCCTCACCACCAATTCAGTGACGCTATGATCATCCAATACTTCTATGAAGGACTCCAATCAAGTGATAGGAATCTTATTGACGCTGCGGGTGGTGGTGCACTAGTTAGAAAAACGGTGGCACAAGCTAGAGAGTTGATTGAAAACATGGCGGCGAACTCACAACAATTCTTGAGTCGTGGTTCGGATGTGATTCTAAGAAGAGTGAATGAAGTGAGCGAGGTTGAGGAACTTCGTCAACAAATGGGTAACATGTCGGCAATGATGCAACAAGTTGCAGCCACGGTGATACCAAGTTCTTCTCAAACTTATGAGGACGAGCAAGCTAATGCGATCTTTCCAAATCAACAAAGACGGTATGATCCCTACTCAAACACTTACAATCCGGGATGGAGAGATCACCCCAATTTTAGCTATGCCAACAAGCAAGGAGCGGTTCAACAACCTACCTTCAACTTTTCAAGTGGATTTCAACCTCAACAACAACAATTCCAGCCGAGACAACAATTTCAGCAACCACAAGCACAACAATCGATGCAAAATCAAGGTTCCGATATTGATTCAAAGCTTCAAACAATGATGCAAGGTATTTCTACCATGTTTAAAGAAAGTCAACAGGAAACTAAGAGTGCTATCAAGGAGTTGCAAACACAAATGGGCTCCATGGCTATTGAGTTGAACCAATTGAAGGCACAAAATAGTGGGAAACTCCCTTCTCAACCTATCAACCCAAAAGAGGGTGTCAATGCTATTACGTTGAGAAGTGGTACACAACTTGTGCAACCCGAAATTACTGATTTGGGCAAGGTGGACACACCTAAGGAACCTGTTTTGGAGGAGAATAATGAGGATTCTCCCCAAACTTCTGAGGTACCTATTCCTAACTCTAAAACTCCGGTTTCTACTTATGTTCCTCCTTTACCTTTTCCTCGCAGATTTGCAAGTTCTAAGAAGGCGGAACTAGAAAAGGAGATTTTAGACGTTCTTAAAAAGATCCATGTGAACATACCACTCATTGATGCTATCAAGCAAGTTCCAAAGTATGCAAAGGTGTTGAAGGACTTGTGTACCAATAAACAAAGGCTCAAAGGTAATGAAGTACTTAGTGTGGGGGAGAATGCTTCGGCAATCCTACAACACAAACTCCCACTTAAGTGCAAGGATCCGGGTAGTTTTGACATTCCCGTCACAATTGGTAACACTACATTTAACAAAGCTATGTTGGATTTAGGTGCATCCGTTAATGTTACGCCTGCGTCAATGTATAATTCACTTGATCTTGGTCCTCTTAAAAAGGCTGAAATTGTATTGCAATTAGCCGATCGCTCTAATGTCTACCCAATGGGTATTGTTGAGGATGTTCTTGTGCAGGTTAATCAACTTGTGTTTCCAGCTGACTTTTGTGTGTTAGAGATGGATGAAGGTTCACCGGACTCGTCTCTTCCATTGCTACTTGGGCGTCCCTTCATGAAAACGACGAAAACCATAATTGATGTGGATAAGGGAACGTTGACCATGGAGTTTGATGGAGAAACAATACGTTTCAACATTTTCGAGATGATGAGATATCCTAGTGATGTCCACTCTTGTTTCTCCATTGATGTTATGGATACATTGGCACAACAAATGTTTGAATTAAACGGTGATGATGCTTTGGAAACCGTGCTAACTACATCCATGGATAATGGTGTAGAGTGTGGTAATGAAGTCAAGGGAGCCATTGGTGATCTTAATTCACTACAAGGATGCCCGGAAACTCATAATATCTCTTTTATTTCTTTACCATGCAGTGATGAAAAGCTTGTACCTTCAATTGTTAAATCTCCAATTTTAGAATTGAAACCTCTTCCCGACCACCTTAAGTACTTGTACTTGGGTGATAGTGAAGAGTTACCTGTGATTGTTTCTAATGAGCTTAATGATTTATAGGAGAAAAAACTTCTAAGGGTGCTAAGGAAGTACAAGACGGCCATAGGATGGACAATTGCCGATATCAAGGGTATAAGCCCTGCCGTTTGTATGCACAAAATTCGTTTGGAGGACGATGCAAAGCCTACAAGAGAAGCACAACGTCGTTTGAACCCTCCCATGATGGAAGTTGTGAAAAAGGAGATACTCAAGCTTTTGGAAGTGGGTGTTATCTACCCCATATCCGATAGCAAGTGGGTGAGCCCTAAGACAAGTAGTACCAAAGAAATCAGGTGTGACGGTGGTGGAGAATGATAAGAATGAACTTGTCCCAACTCGTGTGCAAACCGGTTGGAGGGTTTGTATTGATTACAGGAAATTGAATGCCACTACTAGAAGAGATCACTTTCCTTTACCTTTTATTGATCAAATGCTTGAACGTTTAGCTGGACACTCTTATTATTGCTTTCTTGATGGCTATTCAGGTTATAATCAGATTGTGATAGCGCCGGAGGACCAAGAGAAAACCACTTTCACTTGTCCTTTCGGTACTTTTGCTTATAGAAGGATGCCTTTTGGCTTATGCAATGCTCCAGCTACTTTTCAAAGGTGTATGGTAAGTATATTTTCGGAATATGTTGAAAACATAATTGAAGTGTTCATGGATGACTTTAGTGTCTTTGGTGATTCTTTTGACCTTTGCTTGAAAAATTTGTCTCTAATCCTTGAACGATGTGTTGAAACAAATCTTGTGCTGAATTGGGAGAAGTGCCATTTCATGGTAACTCATGGCATAGTTTTAGGCCATATAATATCTTCTAAAGGCTTGGAAGTCGATAAATCTAAGATAGACCTTATTCGTGCTCTAACCCCTCCCACTACGGTGAGGGAGATACGTTCTTTTCTTGGTCATGCAGGTTACTATCGTAGATTCATCAAGGACTTTTCCAAGATAGCATCACCACTTTGTAACTTATTGCAAAAAGATGTGGTTTTTAACTTTGATGAAAAATATATGGTGGCATTCAATCGTTTGAAAGAGCTTTTGATTTCAGCCCCTATCATTAAACCACCGGATTGGAGTAAGCCTTTTGAGCTCATGTGTGATGCTAGTGATTATGCGGTTGGTGCGGTGCTTGGGCAACGTGTGGGGGAAGCTTCCTCATGCTATTTATTATGCTTCTAGAACGTTAAATGAGGCCCAACAAAACTACACAACCACTGAAAAAGAGTTATTAGCCATTGTTTTTGCTTTAGAAAAGTTTCGCTCTTATCTAATTGGTACAAAAGTTGTTGTCTTTTCTGATCATGCAACGCTTAAGTACTTGCTTACAGAGAAAGAGGCGAAACCGAGGCTCATACGGTGGATTTTACTCTTGTAAGAGTTTGATATTGAAATCAAAGACAAGAAAGGAATTAAGAACACCGTTGCGGATCACTTGAGCCGACTTGTTGTGGACAAGGAAGCTATCCCGTTGCGTGAAAGTTTCCCGGACGAGCAACTATTCTCAATTGCCTTTGGAGAACCATGGTATGCCAATATTGTTAATTACTTAGTTTCTAAACAAATCCCAAAGAACTTGTCTCGTGCTGATAGGGACAAACTTAAGAGGTTAGGTAACCAATACATATGGGATGATCCATACTTATGGAAACATGGTAGTGACCAAGTAATACGAAGGTGTGTTCCCGAATCTGAATTTAATTCTATCTTGTCTTTTTGTCACTCTTATGCGTGCGGAGGACATTTTGGGAGTAAGAGAACCGCTTACAAGGTACTTGAAAGTGGTTTTTATTGGCCAACTTTATTTAAGGATGCACATATATTTTGTACAACTTGTGATAGGTGCCAAAGAACCGGCAATCTAGGTGCCCGAAATCAAATGCCACAAACTTTTATTCAATTTATTGAAGTTTTTGATGTATGGGGTATTGATTTTATGGGGCCTTTTGTCAACTCCCATGGGAATTTTTATATCTTACTTGCGGTTGATTATGTCTCGAAATGGGTGGAAGCTAAGGCCATCCCAACTAATGATTCTAAAGTGGTTTCAGATTTTTTGCAAGCTCATATTTTTGCAAGGTTTGGAATTCCAAGAGCCATAATTAGCGATGGGGGTTCTCACTTCAAAAACAGGATTTTGCAAAGCTTGTTGACGAAGTACAATGTGTCGCACAAGATTGCAACACCTTATCATCCCCAAACCAATGGACAAGCCGAGGTGTCTAACCGGGAGGTGAAATCTATTCTAGAAAAGACGGTGAATCCAACAAGGAAAGATTGGAGCATGAGACTTAATGATGCTTTGTGGGCGTATAGAACCGCATATAAAACACCTATTGGGATGTCTCCTTTTAGGCTTGTGTATGGTAAACCTTGTCACTTACCCGTGGAAATTGAGCATAAGGCGTTTTGGGCTATTAAGCAATGCAACATGGAGATGGATGGGGCTGGAAAGCAAAGGAAGTTACAACTCCAAGAGCTAGAGGAGCTTCGCAATGATGCATTTGAAAGCTCGCGAATTTATAAGGAAAAGACGAAAGCATTTCATGATAACATGATTTCTAGGAAACAATTTTGTATTGGGAAGAAAGTGCTTTTGTTTAATTCTCGCTTGCATTTATTTCCGGGTAATCTAAGGTCACGATGGATCGGACCTTTTATTGTTACTAATGTGTTTTCTCATGGTGAAGTGGAAATTTGTAGCATATCTACAGGGAAAGAACTTAAAGTAAATCGGCACCGGTTGAAACCATATTATGAGAATTTCACTTCCGAAGTGGTGGAAGGAGTTAACTTTGTGGATGTACTCCCTCTGGAGGAGTCATAGAAAGCAAGGAGATAGTCGGGCTGACGACTTTAAACCAAGCGCTAATTGGGAGGCAACCCAAAGGATGAGTATTTCTTGTCTTGTATTTATTTCTTGTCTTGTTTTTAGCTTTTCATGTCTTGTTTTTGTTATTTTTTCTGATTTCGTGTTAGAATTTCCCACCTTGACTTACTTTGGACGATTCAATTTACATTGAGGACAATATAAAGTTTAAGTGTGGGGGAGTGGTTTGCGTTGTAAATTTTTGAAATTTTCAACTTTTGTGAAAACTAGTGAATAAGAAACCTCCAACTTATGGTTAGTTTAGAGTCACATAGTATACATGTCGCTAAGATTACATCGAGAATCTCATAATAGTGACTGAACTTAGAGATGACAAAGAACATGATTGGGTTTCTTAATTGTATGAGAGTTAAAGTTGGATTTAACCATGCCAGTGGCAAATAAGGTGCAGACTGAATTCGATATTAGAGTAGTGATCCCCTATAGTGGAGACTACCCAAGTTACATAATGTGAGGCACCAACCTTCAATTCTTTGTACCTGTCTAAATTTGTGCTTTTAGAGTGTGTGTCACCGTACGTAAATTCCGGGCAGAATGGTGAGCTGCCCAACCTCCCACCATAGAAGCACTAAATTTGTGCTTTTGATCTCTTGAGTGCTATTTTTATCAACCATGATGGTGACATCGAATTGCTAACTTACATACCACTTGTAATCTTGTTCGCAGTTAGCACCATCCACCTTATCTCTCTCTACACCAACAGGTCCATAGAAACACCATCATCATCAACAAGAGGAGCATCACAAATTTGAAGGAAAGTTGAACACGTTCGAGGTTTACAAGCAACGGTACAGAATTGAGCATATTTTAGATTCAAGTAAAGCAACAAAACAAGGAGCAGAATTTTTATAAGTTGAAGACTATTGTACAAGAGTGAAAATTATCAAGGATGAGAGTTCGAGAAGTTTATGATATCAAGACATATAAGTTGTGAAGAATCAAGCGGTAAAGTACTTACACCATGGCCTTTGTACTTACATTTTTATCTTATTTGTATTTTACTTTCTCTTGTCTAAAAAAAAAAATATTTTGGGTTTGTATAGTTCGTTTTTAGTTTTGTATTCTTTCAATAAAGCCAATGGAAGAAGGAATATCTACAATGAAGTTTCAAGCAACAAGAAATTAGAGGAAAGAATCATATTGTCAAGATTCTACGAGGTTCAAGAGTTATCATCAAGAGTTGAAGACAGAAGACAAAGATGAAGACACCGATTGAAGACCGAAGACGTTTCTATGGATGTTGTGAGAGTGGTGCTAGCTGCACGTCGAACAGATAACGAGGTAAGTAAGCATATTTCCACCTTCGTTAAGTGGTTGATTTCCTTTCGTAGAGATCGTCAGAAAAATGGGTTTTCAAAATTATAAAAGATGTGGGTTTTCAAAATACTTCGGAGGGTTTTTACCTTCCTACCATTCAACGTGTCGCAGGATTCTCTCTTCATTCCTACCTGGACACATGTGTGACCCATAAAAAGCTTTTTATTATTGAGAGCAACTTCATAAAACCCTTTCTTGTGAGGCAGAGTCGAGACTTTCGATCACTCCGAACCCGAAGTTTTGTCGAGAAGGGATGGTTATTTCTCTCTCAACTTTTAAGAATGAGATTGTGTTCATTTATGTGTCTAACTTCTTATGACTAGTGTGCAGAATCTCTATGTCTTCTTAGCGCGTTGGATGCTATCATTACGGAGAACTAGTAAGTTGGAAAAGTAGGTTTTGTGGGTATATCTCTAGTAAACCCTCACGAGACTATAACTCGTCCACTAGGGACACCTAGGGGTTTAAAGGCTTGTTATTTATGCTAAGAGTAACCGTAGCCTCGACGACACGGAGTTGTATGTATTCTTTATAATTGTTTTGTTTGATTTGCTCGAGGACTAGCAAAGTCTAAGTGTGGGGGAATCTGATAGGTGTCTAAAACACCTAATTTACTATTTAGTAGTTACGCTTTCTTTGCCATTTTTCTTGTGAATTATGTACTTTACGTGTGTTTTTGAGTTATTAGGTACTCTGGAGTCGCACGGAGGAAAATAAGCGGAAATCATTCAAATTGAGTCAAAAATGTGTAATTTTCATTTCACATGCTATTAGGAGCTAAGCCAAGGTTAAGGGGCAACTCTATTCGGAGGAACACTAGCCGGAACCCAGCCACATGTTAAGGGGTAGCCAGATTTTGGTTAAAAGAGAAGTGCTAAAATCACCCTTGGGTGTTGATAGCCATCCCATTCATTTTGACCTAGTTAGCTCGAGAAGAAATCAGCTTCGCCAAATCTTCTCTTTCCCCTTTTTTTCCATTTATCTGCTGCTGTCGATTTAGGGTTGTTGATGTTCATGGGGATGAGGTCGAATTTAGAAGACAAATTCCAGACTAAGAAGAGGAGATGGAAGATGGTGAAGAAAGTTAAAGAGAATTGGTGATGATTTAATGGAGGTTGAAGAAAAATGAGATCCAAAGAAGAAATGGGTTCTGATGATTTCAAATTGGAGTTGCTCCTGTTATCAATTTAGAGAAGGGAACAGGTTAAATCTGTATGGAACTGAGATGGCTAGGAAGAAGAACCGGGATGCCATGAATTAATGGAGGCAGATCGATGTTCAACCAAGGAAATGAAGAGAAGATGGGTTCAACTCGGATTCGAGTTTGGAGTGAATTTGTGGTCATCAGTGGTTTGCTTACAAAGGATAAATTAGGGTTTGCTTCGGTTCTGTAATTGAAATGGAGAAGAACTGAGATGTTGTTGCAATTGGAGGTGCTGCTCTAGTGAAGATTACAGGAAGTGCAAGTGCTAGGTGAAGGAACAGATGGGGTTTATGCCGCAGGAAATCAGCCAGAGAAGAATGGTGGTGGTCTGAAGTGTCGAGCTGAGAGAGAATCGAGATTGGAGATGGATCTGCTGGTGCACAATAAGTGGTATTGAGCTGAAATATATATGGCCAAGAATGCAGTTTCAGACGGTATTGCAGTTAAGGACTGGTGCAATGGAATAGATTGTGCAGAGATTGCAGTTGGGGTTCTGGCAGGGTGTGAAATGAATTAGGCTTATAGGGAAACAGAAGTTGGCAGTGAAGACTGGTGGTAGTTGGCTGAGCTGGGTTCCTGGGACTTGTTGTTGCTGTATGATCTGAGCTGTGAACAAAGAAGAATGGGGCTTGGCAATGGTGGTATGTGGTGATGATTTAGTGGTTGGCCGACGAGATGGGGTTATTTGAGAAGACTCAGTTGCAGTCACTGGCTAAGGTTCGATGTTTTTCTACCATTTGCTGATGAAGATACATACTGTAATAGGAGAGTTAGGCAAGGACAAGAAACTCAGAAAAACGAGGAAGTAAGATGCTGAAGGTTGCAGTCAAGTCAGGTTCTGGGTGTTGCACAGCTTGATGCGCAATTGCAGGGTTGGTTTTGTGCATGAAGCGAAGCTGCAGAGGCTAATTGAAGGAGGTCTGGTGTTGTTGGTGGTGTGCATCTGTTGCAATGCAGGAACAAGGTTAAAGAGATGCAGGTAATGGTGTTATTTGTTGCGGTGACTAAAGTGATGAGCATTTGGAACTGAGCTGTGTCTTGAATTTTAAATGGAGAGTATGTTGGTGCTCTCAGTTGCTGGTATTGGTGCAATAGAATTGAGCTAAACAGACAGGGTGGTATAATTGAGCTGAAATGATGCAGCTGGAGGTGATTGGTGTCGCAGGAACTGAAGCGGAATGATGATGAAATATGCTTTGCAGAATATGAAAGAGCAATGCTAGAGTTGAAGCAGGCAGTGGTGGTACATTTGAATGCTTTGGTGAAGGGATATTTGGTGGAACTCAATGAGAAAGTGAAGCTCAAGTGTGGCAAGGCATGAACTTGAAATGCTGTGAATTGATTGATGATTTGAGGCTGGTGATAGTCAGGTGCTAAGGCTGGATTGAATGGCAAGGTTCTGGTAGGATGAGTTGTGTATTGCAGTTGTGAATGGGAGATATATGCACATCCAAGATGGCTGGCCAAGGAGCTGTGAAGCACAATGATTGTGTTGTACAAGTTCAGGCTGTGCAAAGGGGTTGTCGATCCATTCGGCTCGACTCACCGACTCGAGTCCGACGGAAGATGCTTGACTCTGATTTGAATCAGCTGACTCGGCATAACTCGGTGCTTGAACCGAGTTGACCCGCCTGACTCACCTCGACCCGATTTGACTCGGTGATTTGGACTGAGTTGACCGAGTTGACCCGTTGACCGGTGACCGGGCGGACTTTGCCGGTCACCTGAGATGCTTTACGGCGACTCTTCCGGCCAATTTCCGGCCACAATACCAGATTTCCGGCGACCTCTTTTGGGTCATATTTTCACATGGGTATTTGCACATACATGGGCTTGGTGGACCACTTGGACTTTGGGCTATGAAGACCTAATTTTAGAAGTTGGAGAAAAGCTATAAAAAGGAAAAGTCTTCTACAACTTTTGATCACATATTTTTCTTGGAATTTTTGGAGAGCCGGTTTTGTTTACGCTTCTAGGGTTTGCTTTTGTTCATCTTCTTCTTTTCAATTATTATTATTATGATGAACTCCATAGCTATGAGTAGCTAAACATATTATTGGTTATGGGATAAAAGTTGATTTCCAACATGTTATTTGATTCAATGAATTAGTTTTGTCTCAATATTTTATTGTTTGTGATTCACAATTAATAGTGTTATATGATTTGATAGTTTGTTTGGTTGAGTCCGGAATCAATCCGGTTTACATTCATCTCTAGAGCTATATTAGGGTTTTCAATACGAAAAAGTTGTGTATCCCTGATTCTAAGTAGCGTAATTGTGGGTAGTGCTTGTAGTGATATATCCTACTAGTCACAAGTGAATCATAACTTTTGTTAAAACATTTAGTGCTTTTACACATTCGTTTGCATTGATTAGTCTTATTCCATAGAACTTATTGCTTTTAGGGAGTTAAATCTAATTGTGCTTTTACACTTTAGGTTGCTTTCTAGGAAGAATTCACATATGCATATTTTAATGTGGTTGTGATGAAATCAGGGAATTAGCGGGTTATTCTTGCGATCAAGGTATCCTAGGACTATTAGTAGATGAGAGATTAAAATACCAATTCTAATCATTGATGAAAATATATGTTTGTGAATGATACTATCCCGTGACCAATATCTTCTCCTTATTGATTATTCCAACTATTTGCTTTGCTTTATTTTGTTTTTACTTTAGTATTTCGCTTAAACAACAACCATCCCCCCTTGGTTACCTTAGAAACTGAAAATTGCTTAACAACAATTGCCTCTCTGTGGATACGAACTCTTCCTTTCTTTATACTTCATTTAAATTTAGTGAGTAAGAAAGTGAAATTATTTTTGACGGATTGACAACCGATCAGAATGCCCTCTAGAATTTAATTAGAAGTCAAAATCCAAATGTTATTTTTTTGTGTGTAACTAAGAATGACAATAACAAAATGACTCAATACCTCAGAAGGTTCAAGTATCCTAATTGTTGGATATTCCCCTCGGCTGGACTTTTAAGAGGTATTGCTCTTTTATGGAAAACTGGATTTGAACTTGAAATTGTACAAAATACTGATAAAATGATAAATGCCATCATATTTGCAGACCCTAGTAAACCAGAATTCCTTGCAACTTTTCTTTATAGTTTTGTATATCACGAAGAAAAGTTGGAACTATGGGATTATACCAGTGAAATAGGAGTTAGGGCTAATCTCCCTTGGGTTCTTATTGGGGATCTGAATATTATTATGCATGATTATGAGAGGTCTACCTTTTCAAATTCTACAACTTCTGAATTTCCAGTCATTCAGTCAATCATTGATGTCAGTGATCTAAGTGACCTGGGTTATATTGGTTCCCATTTCACTTGGTCCAACAGGCAAATAGGAGATGATAATATTCAAGCCAGACTTGATAGGGCTCTAGACTTGATAGAGACAATTGGCTCTGACCATTCAACAATTATCTTGGTCACTAATCCTCAGTCCCACCAAGGTAAGAAGCCTTACAGATATTACAAATGTTGGTTTAGTGATCCATCTTCCCATGAGGACATCAGAAACTCTTTTAATCGTAATATTAAAGGTTCTGCTCCATACCAACTTGTTAATAGACTTAGAAATGCTGAATTTGGTCTTAAAGATTGGAATATTCATCATTTTGGTAACATTGACCATAAAGCTGGGAAGCACTGACACGGACACGAACACGACACAACACGGACACAGGGACTTCCAAAACTCAAAATCATCAGGACACACACGTTTATATATATACTAATTAAATAATTTTTATATACTAAAATCATAGTGTTATGGTATACCAAATACATTAATCACACAATAATATGAAAAAAAAACTCAATTTTATGTTGTTAGATTAGTCCACATGTAAAAAAATTAACTATTAGGCTAATTTCCATGACACGCTAGATTACCCAAATAGTAAAATATAGTATAGATTTTTACATGTGTGTCGTGTCGGTGTCCCACGCGCTTCATATGTCCGACGCGCGTCGGACGCGGACACGGCACTAATACCGGTGTGTCGGTGCTTCACAGCCATAAAGTGAGAAACCTTGAAAATCAACTCCAAACTCTGTCCAGTAAAAACAATACTATACAGATTATGGAAGTCATTAGGCAAGTTGAAATAGATTTAGAGCATTGGCAAAAAGTACAAGAAAATTTTTATGCACAGGAAGCTAGAATAGATTATATTAGAAGTTATGATAAAAAGTACTAGCTTTTATCACTCTCACGTGAATAGAAGAAAGTACTTCAGTCATATCAGTGCTTTAAAACTGAATGATGGCAATTGGTCCGAGGATAGAAGTACTCATGAAGAACTGTTAACATCTCATTTCAAATCCATAAGCACTACCACTAATCCTTTTCAGGATAATTCTATTCTTGCATAGAGTCTAACTTTTGAGTCCTGTGACTTTGCAAGAAGTGGGATATACCATTAAGCAAATTACTTCTTGGACTGCTCCTGATCCAGATGGATTCCTTCAGGGTTTCTATAAACAACATCTTGATATTGTAGAAACTGATGTTTGGAATATCGTAATGAGTTTTTTAAATTTTAGACATCAAGGAAATGAACCATACATTTCTGTCTCTTATTCCTAAGATCGAAAACCCTGCTACTCCAGCAGACTTCAGACCAATTTCCCTTTGTAACGTGGTTATTTTCAAAAATAATATAAAATAGTGACGTGGTTTCTTCTTATACGGGCCAGGCGATTTACTCCTCACGTGTCACCCCTTGGCATGGGGTTGCCACCGTGCTACAATGACTTCAATGATTGATATTAATATAAAATTTATTACAGTTTTGAAATATGGGACCGCCGTATGGCACAGCAGCTTCTCTCTCATCAAATCTCCAAAACCCATGGTATTTGCCATTGGTTATTTTTATTATTTTATTTTTTTGGATCCGTTATTTTTTTGGATCCGTCCACAACTTCTGCAGTTGTTTTATTTAGTTGGCTTTTATGCAGTAATGAATTTTGGCGTAATTGGTACTAAGACTACTTGTGATGTCATTTTAGATTTGTACATTCCTTAAGGTTGCTCTGATATACTCCCTCGGTTTTTGAAAAATAGATACTTTTACTTTTTCAATTTGACTTATTTTTAGGCTAAAATGAAAAAGTGAAAGTATCTCTTTTCCAAAACAGAAGGAGTAGTATTTATCTCTTTGAAATCGATAATGGTCTGATAATGTTGGGAACGTTCGCAGAGGGCGCAATCGGCATTAACTGAGATATGCTATGTGGGATGTTGGTGCAGTGTGGTTTCACTCACCGTCATGATTGCAACGCTATGTTAGAATGCCCATTGAGCTGTTTGAAAAAATGTATATTCCCTTGGACTTCTACTTAAAGGATCACTACTACTACCACTCACGATCACTACTGCAAGTTTGGTTGCGCTGCCTTCAACTGCATCAAGAAAAGCACTCCCAAGGATTCTCGTGGTGACGAAGTTGAACGATGTGTTAATTCTTTTTGTCGTAATAAATGCTCGAATTAAGCACCCAATTAGGTACTCATATTAGTTAGTACTCCCTCCGTCCCTATTATATAGGCGGAATATTGGATTTTCCTAGTCCTACTAGATAGGCGGAATTCTAATTCCAAACTCTTATTTATGTTGTATGGGAAATTGTATTGAGAATAAGACAAGGGGTATAGACAAGAAAAAATATGAAAATTTATGAAAACCATGCATTTTCTTATTCTATGAGATTTCATCTTCTCCGCCTATATATTAGGGACGATGG